>VZQC01001442.1:4035414-4042914 GCA_009823505.1 Rhizomys pruinosus
AGGGAGACCCTGTCTCGAAAAGACCAAAAAATAATAATAATAATAATAATAATAATAATAAAACAGACCTCTTATACCATAAATGCCAGCTAGAGATTCTAGCTGAAGTGGGAATTACGGAGACTAACAAACTCTGCTTATCCATGCAACAAATAATGAAGACAAACAACCAGGTAGGAACAGAGTATACAGAGGAGAAATAGCAGTGACTGAAAAACTTAAACATTTAGGAAATGTGAACTTTTTTTTTTGTCTTTGAAACAAGGTCTCTCTGTAGCTCCAACTGGCCTGGAACTTGCTATGTAGACCAGGCTGGCCTTGAACTCAGAGATCGGCCTCCCTCTGCCTCCCCAGTGCTAGGATTAAAGCCGTGCACTACCATGCCCAGCTTGTGAGGCTTTTTTGCCCATTTTTGAAAAAGATTTTAGGGCTTGGGAGATCCACCTGCCTCTGCCTCCCAAGTGTTAGGATTAAAGCCATATGCCACCATGTCTGGTGTTCTCTGGCATTGCTTGACACAGGTGCACTTAACATATATAAAGGCAAAACACTCTTACAAAAAAAAAAAAAAGACTTTAGCTAGGCGTGGCGGTACATACATGTAATCCTAGCACTTAGGAGGTGGTAGCAGAAGAATTAGGAATTCAAGGCCATCTTCAGCTACTTACCAAGTTCAAGGCAGTGCCTGGAGCTATGTTAAGAATTTGTGATTGCTGGGCTGGATTGATGGCCTATGGGTTGGAGCACCCAGGTTCTATCCCCAGCACCCACATGGTGGCCGAGAACCGTCTTTAACTCCAGTTGCAGGGGAATCTGACACTTTCTTCTGACCTCCGCGGTATTGCACAACATGGGTGCACAGACCTACATGCAGACAGTACATTCATACACATACAAGGATAAATAAAATTAAAAAAAAAAAAAAAAGAATTTGTGATTGCAATAGGCCTTTTTTTTTTTTTTTTTGGTCTTTTCAAGACAGGGTCTCCCTATAGCCCCAGCTGTCCTGGAACTCGGCTCTGTAGACCAGGCTGGCCTTGAACTCACAAAGATCCACCTGCCCTGCCTTTCCCTCCCAAGTGCTAGGATTAAAGGCGTGCACCACCACGCCCAGCTTCAATAGGCCTTTTTATTGTTTATTTTATTTATGTGTATGAATGTACTGTCTGCATGGTCTGTGCACCTGTGTCGTGCAATGCCGCGGAGGTCAGAAGAGGGTATCAGATTCCCCTGGAACTGGAGTTCTCCTGGAATTGGAGTTACAGACAGTTCTCAGCTGCCATGTGGGTGCTGGGGATCGAACCCAGGTCCTCTGCCAAGAGCAGTCGGCGCTCTTAACTGCTAGGTCATCTCTCCAGCCCTCAATAGGCCTTTGTCTTTTCGAGACAGGGTCTCCCTGTAGCTCCCAGCTGTCCTGGAACTCACTCTGTAGACCAGGCTGGCCTTGAACTCACAAAGATCCAGCTGCCTCTGCCTCCCAAGTGCTAGGATTAAAGGCATGCGCCACCACACCTGGCTATTTATTATTTTTTTTATGTGTATGAGTGTACTGTCTGCATGTAGGTTGGTGCACACATGTCGTGCAATGCCATGGAGGTCAGAAGAGGGCATCAGAGTCCCCTGGAACTGGAGTTAAAGACAGTTCTTAGCTGCCGCGTGGGTGCTGGGAATCGAAGCCAGGTCCTCTACAAAAGCAGTCAGTGCTCTTAACTGCTGAGCCATCTCTCCAGCCCCGCAATACTACTTTAATCCCAGTACTTAGGAGGCAGAGGAACATTCTAAGCTCCAGGCCAGCTTGGGTTGGACACTGAGACCCTGTCTCTAAAAGGAGAAAAAAAAAAAAAAGACAAAATATTCTCGGGCTGGAGAGATGGTTCAGTGCCTAAATGCACTTACACTGCTCTTGAAGAGAACTCAGGGTTCAATTCCTAGCACCTATACAGTGTTCACAACCACCTGTAGCTCTAGTTTTAGGAAACTCTGTCCTTTTCTGGCCTCTGTGGGCATTTATATATGCACATGGTAAATGTACATGCAAACAAGCATTCATAAATATAAAAACGAAATCTTTGGGCTGTATGTGGTGGCGCACACCTTTAATCCCAGCACTCAGGTGGCAGGAGGATCTCTGTGAGCTTGAGAACAGTCTGGTATACATACTGAGTTTCAGACCAGCCAAGGTTATAGTAAAACTCTGTCTCAAAAAAACTCACTCTGGGGCTGGAGAGATGGCCTAGCACTTAAGAGCGCCGACTGCTCTTGCAGAGGACCCAGGTTTGATCCCCAGCACCCACATGGCGGCTGAAAACCGTCTTTAGCTCCAGTTCCAGGGGAATCCAACGCCCTCTTCTGACCTCCGCACACGGGTGCACAGACCTACATGCAGACAGTACATTCATACACATATGAAAATTAAAAAAAAAAAAAAAAAAAAAAAACCTCACTCTGCGCAGGCACACCTATAATCCCACGCACTCCAGGAGTGCTGAGGCAAGGCAGATCTCTGAGTTCAAGCCAGCCTGGTCTACAGAAGTGAGCTCCAGAAGCTGGGGACCAAAGTGGAGACCCTGTCTCAAAAAAGACCCCCCCAAAATAAAACCCTGTTTTTAATAAAAAGGGTTTGCATAACAGCTCAGACCTACAGCCTCCACACTTAAGAGGCGTGAGACAGGAGGGTATGCCAAAGCCAGGCAGGCTGGTAAGAGTGAACCCTGTCTCACAGGGAAAAGAAGATTATTATAAAAAAAAAAAAAAAAAACTATATATATTATAGATATATATATATATATATATGTTATTTAAATGATGATTAAGATTTTATGTATGTTTCCCTGCATGCATATATATGAGCCAGTGCCTGTGAAGGAGAGCATATCCCCTGGAACTGGGGTTATAGAATGGCTGGGATTCTGTCATGTTGATATGGGGAACCGAACCAGTTGCTTTGCAAGAGTCGCAGAATTTCTTAAGTGGCTGAGCCATCTTCCGCCCGCGTTCTTTATTGTATGTTTTTTTTTTGTATGTGCCACCATGTGCAATGAATCGCCCTAAGATGGCCAGAAAAGGGGTTGGATTCCTTGAAACTGGAGTTATAGATGGCTGTTCAGCCATCATGGGTGCTAACAACCGAACTGAGATCTTCTTGCAAGAGCACAGCCAGTGCTCTAACAGAGCTCTCCTCTCTCAACTCCCCAAGTGTTTTTTTTTTGTGTTTTAGCTTCTGCCTTTAATGGCTGTGCTATCCGCACAGCCACAGTGTTCTTTAATATTGTGGAGCATATTCTTTATTTATTTATTTCATTTATTGATTTTATTATTTTTTTTTTTTTTTGGTCTTTTCGAGACAGGTCCTCCCTGTAGCCCCAGCCTGTCCTGAGAACTCACGTCATGTAGACCAGGCTGGCCTTGAAACTCACAAGATCCGCCTGACTCTCTGCCTCCTCGCGCGAGGCTAGGATTAAAGGCGTGCACCACCGAAGCGGCCTTGGCTTTTCATGTATTCTTTCTAAACATTTTTATGGTTTTACATTTTACACCATCTGTGGTCTCTCGATGCGGTTGGTTTATTATGTTTTCTTTTGCAATTATAGACATTGCTCGTTTCACCATTTGATGAAAATTATCCTTCACTAAATTTTCAGATTGAAGTGCCTTCATCATATTCTTGTCAAAAATTCATTTGTTGTACACATGTGTGGCTAAGGCTTCACACATAACTAGGGCCTAGTAGTGTTACCTACTGACTGTGAGTTCAGTCCGCAATCTCTCTTCTGTTCCATTTGTCCTCATCTCTACACTTGGCCTTGGCCAAAGACTGGGAAGCAAGTACCCATAGTCCCACAGTCCTGAGTACTGTATCTTTATATATTCTTAAATTGGAGAAGCGGGCGTGGTGGGCAAACCAAAAACAGAAAAAAAAAAACTTGGGAGGCCAGAGGAAGGTGGATCTTTTGTGAGTTCCAAGGCCAGCCTGGTTTACAGGCGAGGTCCAGGATCAGCTGGGGCTACAGAGAGGACCTCGTGGCTCCGAAAGAGACCGAAAAATAATAATGAAAATATAATAATAATAATCAAAATAAATTGGGAAGGTTGAAGTTTTTCAAGATTTTTCTTGAGAAAATTGTTGTGGTTTATTTTCATTCTTTGCCTTGTTCACATACATCTTTGATTATCTATAGAAAATCTTTGAAAATTGTGGATTTTGATTTTAATTATTAAAGTTTATTCTTTATCAACTTTGGACAAGACAATATTCACATAAGAAACGTCAGAAGCAGGTTAAGAATGAAAAAAAAGAAAATCTGAGCTGGACAATGGTGGCGCACGCCTGTTAATCCTACACTTGGGAGCCAGAGGAGGGGATCTTGTGAGTTCATAGACAGCCTGGTCTATCAAGTGAGTTCCAGGACAGCTGGGGGAATAGGGATGACCCTGTCATCGAAAATAGAAAAAAAAAAAAAAAGAAAAAGAAAATCTAGAGTGGTGGAAGAACTTGGGGAGGCAGAGCATGTCGAGAGCTTTGTGAGTTCACATTGGCCAACCGGTCCTACAGAGTAAGTTCAGAGACATGCTGGGGCTACAAGGAGACCCTGTCCGAAAAGACAAAAAAAAAAAAAAAAAAGAAATTTTCGTCTGTCGGTGGTGGTGGGTGGTGGTGGGTGCAAGCATCGGGAGCAAGAGGCAAGCAGTCTCCTCAAAGCTCAAGAAAAGCCTGGTCTACAGAGCAAGTTCCAGGCCAGCTAGGCACAGGTGAGTCCCTGCTCTAAAAAGAAAAAAAAAAAAAAAAAAAAAAAGAAAATCTGCGTCTGGATTACCCATTTGAACAAAAAAGATTACTAAAATTAAGGCAAGGTTGGAGCTGGAGAGATGCTTGCAGCAGTTAGGAGCACTGGTTGCTTTGGCAGAGGACCCTGAGATTCAATTCCCAGCACTCTACATGGTGGACAACACACATGTGCTAACTCTAATCCTCAGAGACTTACCCCTCTTCTGCCTCGCAAAATGCATGCAGACATAAACAACAAAAAAAATATATATATATGTTATTGCAATATATATATAAATGATAATATATATATAATTATCATATGCACATATACTCATACACAAGAAATTTTAAAGAAATAATTTTTTCAAGCCAGAATCACTCCAACAGTAGCCCCAGCCTTGCCTGCATGTCCGGGTATCAGTTATACCAACTGGAACCTAGCTTCTCTTCATGCACAGGTCTAATTCCAGGGCTTTCATGGCTTCCTCAAGCTTGAGTGTCTCTCCTGGCATTGGTGGTGCCTCTCCAACAAAGGCTGAAGCACCCACCAGGCCTGAAGCTTGTACTGGTAGGAGCCATAAACCATGACCTTGGTGAGGAAGGAAGATTCCAGTCTTCAGCACACTCATGGCCTTGAATCACCTTTGGATTTCTCAGGTATCTGGGGATTCTCACCTACTGCAGTGTATCTTTATGAGTTAGGAAGGTTAGGCTCTGCTGTGCTGTGCGGTTGCAGTATGCAGGAAGCCTAGCCTGAAATTATAATCTGAACTGCACTAACAAATCAACCAGAGAGAATATATCTTAATCGATTCAAATCTTCCGGGAGTTGGTGTGGCACTCCTTTAATTCCTAGGCAGAGGCAAGGCGGATCTTTGTGAGTTCCAGGCAGACTGGGGCTACAACAGGAACCCCTTCTGGAAAGACAAAAAAAAAAAAAAAAAAAAAAAGTATTAATATCTAATATGTGGATTATGGAAATCTACTATTCCAACACTTAGAAGATGATGGCAGAAGGAGCAGAAGTCTGTATGTATGCTGATTCTCCGTTTCTATTCTCTCTTCTTTTCTCTCTCTCTCTGTATTTTTTTTTTATTAACGATTTGCTTTTATGTGTTTCTAGTTTTAAAATGTTTTTTTGGCCATGGCGTGGTGGCACACATCTTTAATCCTAGCACTTGGGGAGCAGAGGCAGGCGGATCTTTGTGAGTTTCAGGTCCAGCCTGGTCTACGAGTGAATTCCAGGACAGCTGGGCATAAGAGGAGACCCTATCTCAATAGACAAAAAAAGAAAAAAAAAAGAATGCTTCTCCTCCCATTTCTCCCAGGCAGTGTGGCAGTACAGTGCCTTTGATCCCAACACTACCGGAGGAACAATGCAGACAGATTTCTGTGAGATGCAGGCCACCTGAGGCAAGCAAAGCACTCAAAAAACACCCCCTCAAAAAAAAAAAAAAAAACTCTTCCCTTTTCGATGCTAGGAACAAAACCCCTTTTTATACCATTAATAACGATTAAATATGATGTCCTCTGCCCAAGTTAGTCTTTTAAAATTTTTGTAATTTTATTTTCTTTGTATTGTATGACATGTACTGTCTGCAGGCAGGTTTTGTGCACGCTTGTCATAACAATTGCTTGCGGAGGTCAGAAGGGGCGTCGATCTGCCCTGGAACTGGAGTTAATAAAGAGGTTCTCGCCCATCCATTGTGGGTGCTGGGATCGGATACACGGCGTCCCTGCTGCGAAGACGCAGTGGCACTCTTGATACCTACTAGGCCAGTCTCTCCAGCCCGTAATGAAAGCCTTAGTTTGTTTTTGTTTTTTTTTTGTTTTTTTTTTTCCTGTTTGTTATTGACTATTTTTTTTGGTCAGACAGGGTCTCTCCTGTAGGCCGCCAGCTGTCCTGGAACTCACTCTGTGATCAGGCTGGCCTTGAACCTCACAAGATTCTACTTGCCCATCTGCCTCTCAAGTGCTAGAGCTAAAGACATGCAGCCACCACGCCCCGCAGGTTAGAGTTTTTTATAGATGTCTTTTATCAGGCTGAGGAAGTTCCCTTCTATTTCTATGTTTGCTGAGTTTTTACCAAATTCTTTTTTTTTTTTTAAATTTTTTTTTTATTGTTTATTTTTTTTTTTATTTATTTTTGTATGTTGTATAGAATGTACTTTCGTACATGCAGGTTCTGTGCACCCATGTCGTGCAAATGCCCGCGGAGGTCAGAGAGGGCCTCGGATGTCCCTGGAACGTTGGAGTTCTCCTGGAATTGGAGTTGAGCAGACGGTTCTTAGCCGCCAGTTGGTGCTGGGGATCGAACCGGGCAGGGTCCTCTGCAAGAGCGTCGGTGCTGCTTTAACCGTCTAGCATTTCTCTCCAGCCCCCCAATTCTTTTTGTAATAAATGTACTTTATTATATGAATTTATCTCTGAATGTTCATACAATGTGGTGAATATAATGTTATTAAAGAGCCCAGAAGAGGGATTGGAACCCCCTGGAACTGGAGTTAAGGATGAGTTTTTGCAGTTTTTTTTTATGTGGGTGCTGGGAACCCACAATATTGAAGGTCCTTGATGACTGCTTGCAAAGGACCCCAGGTTTGATTCCCAGCACCCACAGGGCAGCTAAAACGTTGTAGGCCAGGTGTGGTGATGCACGCCTTTAATCCCAGCACTGGGGGGGGGGGGTGCAAAGGCAGGTGGATCTCTGTGAGTTCAAGGCCATCCTGGTCTAC
>VZQC01001442.1:4045414-4064570 GCA_009823505.1 Rhizomys pruinosus
TACATGTACAACGAGGGGGTTTTCTTTTTTTGGTCTTTTCCAGGCAGGGTCTCCCTTTAGTCCCAGCTGGTCTGGAGCTCACTATGTAGACCAGGCTAGTGAACTCACAGAGATCTGCCTGCCTCTACCTCCTGAGTGCTGGAATTAAAGGCACGCAGCTGCCGGGCTTCCATTTTCAAACTGTAGCAGAGCTGGCATGGTACAGGAGCCCAGCTAGCAGCCACATAGGGTGTGGATCAGATCCTTTGCACTCCATACAAGGTCTTGATAAAAAGTTGAAAACATTTCCAACTCAAGATCCTCCTTCCAGTCTACGTACACCATGCCTAGCACAGCTGAGTCCTGACCTTTGAAAATGGAGGGCTAATATTCATTGTTTTAAGGGGCTAAGTCTTAATTTGTCACACTAAAGTGACAGTAATACAGTGAAAGCTGCTACTATAGCTCAGGGGTGGAGTGCTTGCCTACCATGTGTGAAGCCCAATACCATAGGCAAAAAAAAAAAAAAAAAAAAAAAAAAAAAAAAAAAAAAAAAAAAAGGATGGTAATGATGGGGAGGGGGGGAATGCTGTTGCTCAGTGATAGAGCACTTGTTTAGTACGCTGCAGGCCCTGGGTACTGTCCCCAGCACTGCAAAGAAAAAACAATGGGCAAGTGACATGGATCAGCAGGTTAGAGCATTTTCTTCACAAGCCAGATGATCTGAATTCAGTCTCCAGAAACTCAGACTCAATGGCCCTTCACACAGTGGCTCAGCTATCACCATGGAGCGCCTACATGGGATTAGCCCTTTCTCCCCAGCACACAAACACCCTTGGACTCACCCAGGTGGGCCTTGCTTTCCCCAGCTGCAGAGCCCCTTCCTCACCTGGAAGCTGGGCCCTGAAGTTCCTGCTTGAAACAAAGGCCTTGCTCCTCTCATGATGGAAAACCAGGAACAGGGTGCCATGTCGCTACAGGGACCTCTATGGCCTTGCCGCCCTACCCTACGCAGAAGGCTGACTCAGACTGAGCTTTGAGTAACCTGGACCATATCCTCTACCTTCCAGCCTGTCACCGTCCCCACAGCTCCTTGTGGCCCGAGATCCCAGCCAGCAGAGCCTTTCCATCAACTATTTTATTTTCATTTTATTTATTTATTTATTTTTTGGTCTTTTTGAGACAGGGTCTCCCTGTAGCCCCAGCTGTCCTGGAACTCGCTCTGTAGACCAGGCTGGCCTTGAACTCACAGAGATCCGCCTGCCTCTGCCTCCCAAGTGCTAGGACTAAAGGTGTGCACCACCACGCCCTGCTTCCATCAACTATTTATTAGCACACTCAAACCTTCACCTACATATATTTCCTGCTGAAATGTCACCTCGATAGGGAAGCTGTCCCTCAAGTCAGGATCTAAAATTGGTAGAGTCATATGTTTTCCTGTCTCTGTTCCTAAACCAGTATATTGGTTTACTGGTTTAGGGTCTACCAGAGTAGATACTGTTCTCCCTTCTGCTAGTACCCTTCAACAAATGTCTGCCAGTGACTGAGGATCTAGGTCAAAACCTTAGGCAGGCTCACACAGCCCCTTGGTGATTTGGTTCCAAAGTCATTACCACTGACTGAGCCATTTATTTTATTCATGCAGCAGTACGTGATGAGGTCATCCAACAGACCATTCAGGTTGTATACAGAAACCTCTAGAATGCAGGTAGGACATGGTAGCACATACCTATAATCTCAGTAAACCTTTGGGAAGTTTGAAGGCAGGATGGTTGAAACTGAACCTTGGACTACATAGTAAGGTCCTGCCTTAGGCCTGAGAAATGGCCTCGCTGGTCAAGAGGCTTTTCTCACAAAACTGGCCACCTGAGGTTGATCCCCCCAAGTTCAGGACTCAATTGGTGGAAGGAGAGAACCACTCCCATAAGTCTGTCCTCTGACTGCCACATGTATGCTATGACATGCACATATACACCCCAACATCATTTATGGTCACACAGTAATAAACTGATTTTCTTTCTTTTTTTTTTAAAATCTTTTTTCCTTATTAATTTATTTATTCTGTATGTGTTGAATGTATTGTCTGAATGCAAGCCTGTGTCTCACTTCCATTTTTTTCGTTGTTTGCAATTATGTCCTGCGGAGGGTTCTAGAAGAGGGTCTCTTGGATCCCTGGAACTCGGAGTTTCTCCCTGGTAATTGGAGTCCTTCAGTAATCGTGGTTTTTTCTTTCTTATTTGGTCCTTGTCTCATATGTGGGTGTCTGGGGATCGAACCCTGGGTCCCCTGCAAGAACGGTCAGTGGTCGCATCTTAACCCCATAGGCCAATCATACTACGGACCCATAACTGATTTATCAAAAAGTAGTTCTTTTGTCTAAGTTGGGTCCTGTGTAGTAAAAAGAATGGTCTTCTGGTTTGGTTTATTAGATGTGCCAACTTTGCTTTTTGTAGTTTTACCCGCAGGACCCCCGGTCTCGATCCTCCCAGCACAACATGGCACGCTAAGAACTCGTCCTTTAAACCCTTCAGTTCCAGGGGACCATCCAACACTCTCTCTTTCTGACGATCTGGCGGCATTGGCACGAACAGATGGGTGGCACCAAACCGTACATGCGAGACGGTATGACTCATGACACATTTAGAGATATAGCCTAGTGGTTAAGGAGCACCGACTGCTCTTGCAGGGACCCGGGTTCGATTGCGCGCCACAACCAAACACAATGAGTAGAGCATAAGAAAGCCATGCATGTACATCCAAAATAATATCCACAAGAATAAAAACAGCCAGAATAATCCAGAGAGGAAATACCACGAGACCCCTACATATTGAACTCTCATTCACGGCATTTCGACTCGCAACAGCGCTCCACCAACACCCCTCACCACCTGCACGCCCAGTCACACCTTCCATACTACAACCTACCAAACACATAAATAAGAGAGTAAGGGAGGAAGGTGTGAAGGGGAGGAAAGGGAAGGAGGTGTCGCGTTGGTCTTAGAAGAACAATGTATAAGGCCTTAGGCATGGTTTGGCAAACCATCCTTAATTTAATTTTCTCAGTAAATTTCAGGTTAGAACAGTATTGGCAGTACTGGGATTCTTCTTGTATTAGTTCAATGGCCATTAGTCCTGGTTCCTCTACATAGAGAGTTTCCAGGACATGCTGGGGCTGCAGGGTAGACTCCCTGTCCCTCAAAAATGGCCTAAAAATAAAAATTTTGAATTAAAAAAAAAAAGATAATAAGGACTGGAGAGATGGGCTCAGAGGTTAAGAGTATTTACTGCTTCGGTGGATAGAGATGATGGCTCGCGTGTATGATGAAGCGCCAATAGCTGTTCTTGTGGAAGAACTGGATTTGAATCCCCAGCACCTCTACATGGCAGCAGATACTTGTTTTTTAACTCCCATGTTTCCAGGGGTAATCCGAACACCTCTCTTCTGACGCTCTTGCGCTCATTGCATGACACGTGGTTGCATGCAAGGAGAGCCTAGCAGGTGCAGGACAAGGTCGGGGGTGTCAGTACAGGCATGACAAGAAATAGGGAAGATTAAAGGAGAAAGGAAGAAAGAGAAAATAGAAAATAAAGATTGTACTTTACTTAAAGAGACAAAAGTCGTTGGGGGGCGAGGGGGACTCGGAGGTGGTGGTGGGGTTTTTCCCTTAGCATTCTCTCATTTATTTGTTGCTTTTGCTTCTTTATAACTTATATGTTCTATATTACTCCTGTTTTCCAGGGGATTTTTTATCTTTGATATTACTTTTTCCTTTCTTCTTTTTGGCTTTCCCTATTTTGGTTATTTTGTACATTAGTTTGTCATCTTTACATTTGTTCATTGCATTTTCATACTACATTTTAAATTTTAATATTAGTTATATACTAAAAATTATAACAAAAGTAAAAAAGCAATCCCACAAAGAGAATGGTAATGAATATCAGAATCATCTAAGAAGCTGAAAAAGACAAACAGAGCCCTTAGGTGTTATAACCCTAGTTTTCCACTCCTGGGTGCGCCCCCTCGCAGCCTTACCTGCCACACATCACGCACACCAGCTCCGCCTCCCTCCCCACACCCCGCACCAGCTCGCACCCACACCCCGCCTACACCCAACCCACTGCGCTCCAGCCTCCTATCCCACCTAAAGCAACCCCGCGCGTCTTCTCGTGCACACCTGCTCGGCAACCTACATCCCTCCGACCACCCCAACTGTGGAGGGAGTTCTAATTTGTGAAGTATGTTAGATCACTTTCACAAGTTGTTACCTGGAGTATATCATAGCCACTGTGTCCTAGCAGGTACTTCACAATAAGACTGGACATCATGTAAGATATCTGCTAGGTCTGAGCCTCATCTATTGGGTGGCGGGCGCGAGGCTCAGGGGGCACCAAGGCCAAGCAAACCGCGTCCCTGGCGGGCCTGAGGAGTGCCCCCAGGAAGGAGGGAAAGGCGGATGAAACAAAAAATTCAGTGGCTCTCTGTGCTGTTGGGAAAAGGGTGATTGCCGCGAGATGGCTGGGTTTTGGGCTTGCTGGAGAGAGGGATGGATACCAGGAAGAGTCCTGCTGGGACACGGAGATTGGAGACACTTCTGACTAGCGTAGCGTGGTGGTCGGAGCAGGAGGATGCGTGATGATGTCGAGGGTATGTCGTGCGAGGCGACCTAAGAGGCCAGGTGTTAAGCCCTGGACTTAAGCAGAAGATCACGAGGCAACTGGCTGGGCGTGGTGGGTCTGTCTTATTTTTTGTGCCTTTAATTCCTTAGCACTTATGGGAGTGCTTTTAACAGGGTAGTTTACTATCTGTTTCTTTCTTAAATTAATATCTTATAATTTAAATAAAAAAAATAATAATAAATATAATAAATAATAATCAACACATAAACTTGGGCTGGATGAGTATTGGCCTATTTTTATTTTCGGGTGTAGAGGAAGCACTGAGCGCGTCTGTGGAGAGGGAGGCCGTGTGTTTCCTCGCCCAGGCACGCGGGATGGGGGGCGGTAAGGAAGGCTGGGGTCGTGTGGTAACTCCGGTGTGCGCAGGGGGGAAGTGCCGGAAGGCACCGGGGTGGCGGGGGGTGCGGGTGGTGGGCCTGAACAGACAATCCGACATCGGCTTGACTATAGTGACAGTGTGTGCAGCAATACCTTGTTTCCATGCAGACTATACATTTCATTACTATAATAAATTAAATTTTTTAAAAATAAAATCACACAAACCTAAAGGCTAGGCCAACATGAATTATTGTCTGTTTTTGAGTTTTTCATTCAAAAAAACCAAACGCAAAACACAAAAAAATTAGTGAATTTTGCTTCGCTTAGGAGAGAATTTCCAAACAATTTCTGAATGAATCCTTGAACAAACTTCTTGCCATGTTGTGTGAAGCTACCGTTCCCAGCTCCCCTCGAGCGCGCACCGCGTTGGGAGAACCACCCGTAACACTGGGTTGCTTCCTGTGCCTTCGGACGAGTCCTCACACCTTTTTTCTTCCTGGAATAATGAGCTTTCTCTCTTTGCCTTTCCTCGTCCGTTTCTCTGTTCCTGGAGTGTTCCCCTTAAATCAATTATCCATCCTCTTTTTCTGTCTTGCTTGCACAGTTGTGGCTATCTTTTTTTTTTTTTTTTTTTTTTTGGTCTTTTTTTTGAGACAGGGTCTTCTCCTGTTAGCCCTCAGCTGTCCTTGTGATACTTCACTTTATGTATGTTTTATTCTCTAGTGTATTGATTTGAAACTTCTATATCTAGGTTAGATTCCTACCGGTGATCTTTTCTTGCCTCCCAATGTTGCTAGGTTATTCTAGAAAGGCATGCGCTGCACCCGGACGCCCGCGTGATTGTAGTTGTCTTTTTGGTGTGTGCGAGTGTGAGTTGGGCCGTGGGTTAATGTGGGTGGTAGAGTGCAAAGTGGGGGCCGCGAGGTGTTGGGGGGGGCGGAGGTGGGCCGTGGCGGGAGGACGAGGAAGAAGGAGGCGGGGTGGGCGAGGAGTGCGCCGGCGGAAGGGTGGAGTGGTGACGCGGCGACAGGTTGAGGCGCAGCGCGAAGGGAGTGGTGGGGCGATGCGTGCGAACGAAGGGAGACAGACCAAAAATTGTAGCAATACTTTAATTTTATAATTGAGTTGTTGTTTAATTTATCATCTTTATTTTATAATGATTATATTTATTTTTAATTATACTTATTTAAGTAATACACTGTCACTGTAACTGCATGCACATTTTGTGCAAACGCGACCGTGTCGTGCACCCGCCGCGGAGGTCAGAAGACCGGTGTTGGATTCTCCTGCGCACCTCGGACCGTTCTCCTGCCGACACCCTCTGGAGTTTCACCCGCGCACGGCCTTCTTAGCCGCCATGCTGCGGCTGCTGGCCCAGCATCCGAACCCGGCGTCTCCTGTACGCAGGCGTCCGCCCGCTCTTAAGCTCCATCTCTCCAGCCCCACATCCCGCCACGCCTGCCTCCTTAAACCACTGAGTCCCTCTCTCCCCCTGCCACACCCCAGCGTAGATCCTCTCTTCTTTTTTTTTAATTCTTATTTCAACTATTTCTTTTCATCCGTGTATGACCGTCGTCCTCGCTCTGCATATGTACGTTGGTGTGCACCTCATGTGTTGTGCAATCGCGTTGGAGAGTCAGAAGGTGGCCTTGGATTCCCCTGGAAATGAGATCTCACGGATAAATGATGGTCTCAGCCACCATGTGGGTGCTGCGGGAGGTCAACCTGGCGTCCTCTGGCAAGAGCAGATAAGTGTCTCTTAAACCACTTAGGTCCATCTCACTCCAGCCCCCAGTTGTGGCATCTTTTAACAAGGCATCTAGCCAAGATACCAGAAGGAAATAATCAGGTTCTAGTTGCAACAGGGTTTGGTGACGAGAAAGGTAGACTCTGATGTTTTGAGTTCGACCTGGCGGCCCAAGCGAAAGAGGAGCCTGCAAGTGGAGGGTCCGCGTGGCCCGGGGCAGTGAGCAGGTTTGGAGGAGAGCCGCTCAGGGACCCATAAGATGCTGTGCATGAGCAGTCAGGTATATATATATTTTTTTTCTGTCAAGGGGCCTGGTAAAGAATGTAGTGCTATGGCTCCTGACCCTTATTGTGGCTCTGGATTGCTTTTGGGGGGTTCATAGAGCAGAAGGTAGAGCTCAAGGAGCTGGTAGAAGTGAGATGTACTCTATCCAGCTGTTTGGAAAGAGACAGACACCATTGTGAACCAGGGCCTGGCCCAAAGAAGCAGAGGGTATATATGGTTGGGCTGGGGGATCCTCAGTGTCTGATCCCTAGCCACCTGCCTCCCATCCCCAAATAGAATACTGGACAATACCTAGGAAAAGTGGAGAAGAGGGTATAAGAGCCCAGGCATCTGGTGAGGCAGGCCAGGACTGGGCACTAAGTGCCTCTCCTCCAAGAAAAAGCTGATGGGGCCTGCAGGAGCTGTGTGGGGAGTGTGAGCTGGTGTGGAGAGTGTGAGCTAAGTGTGGGGAGTGTGAAGCTGGTTGGGGAGTGTGGAGTGGGAGTTGAGGCTGGTGTGTGCGAGAGTGTGAGCTGGTCGTGGGGAGTGTGAGCTGGTCGTGGGGAGTGACTGTGTATGTGGATGTGCTGTGTGGGGAGTTGTGAGCTGGTGTGGGTGAAGTGTGAGCTGGTGTGGGGAGTGTGAGCTAGTGTGGTATGAGCTAGGGGGCAAGTTCAGTTCGTGCAGTGGTGCTAAAGAGCCCTAACTGATGTGCCCATTGCACAGGGTCCTCAGGGTCCCAGGAATCTTAGATTACTGCTGACCACCAGGGTGGGGGTTAAGTAACTTGCACTTGGGGAGAGCATTGTTGAGTAGGGCCCAGCCCCCGTCTGGAAGGCCCGTGCTGGACCACTGGTGGCTTTTCTGGCGCATGTCCTTTTGCTGGCCCATCTCTACTCCCGGTTAAGAGTTTCTACTTCTTGTTTCATTTAAGGAAAGTTGGCAAAGAGGCAGGGGCGCTATGAGTGGAACAGCTGATCGCTAGTTGGATTTATGACGCGTTTGGCCCGTCAGTGGTCCTAAATTCTTCCATTCTCTCTCAAAGCACTTGTTCCATTTTCTCCCAAAAGGTTACATTCATGTGGACATAGGATGCCTGGTTTTTGTCTAGGAGAAGTGCAGACGCTAGCAGAGCAGCCCTGAAAGCCGCAGCAGCGTCAGTGTCAGGGAGCGAAAGAACGCGGAGGTAGGACTCAGGAACCGCTCAGCTTGAAACCTTTGACTAAGCAGATCCTGAGAGAGAGTTTCGTGGGTTCCATTCTCAATCTTCTCATTTCCAGGGAATCTGAAGGAGCTTGCGCAGTCGCACTCTGCAGTTTTCCCCGACAGCTGTGTTGGGAGAAACTGGGATAGAGGACTCTGTCCTGTGTTGTACAGGTACTTGATGCAGAAACAGTGCAGAGTCAGGGTGGCCGTATCTTCTTCAATTCATAGTCCCTGCACTCTGGCAAGGTACATCAGTTTTTTCCCAGATCCTGGAGTGGTGAGCAGAGGAGGAAACTCTCGCACTGCGAGCAAGTGTTAATGCTGAGGGCGGAATGCAAGATTAGAGAGCATCGCTGGCAAATTGGTTTGGTTTGGTGCACAGGTGGCGGGAGAGTCCGGCGGTGGCGGGGATTAGGCAGGTGGGGAGTATCTGTGGAGAACAAGAGGGTACGAAAGTTTTCATATCGATCTGAGACTAGTAACGGAAAACCAATTTTGGAGAATTGATAGGAGAAGGATTTGCTAGATTTGTGGGGTCTGAAGATGTCTGAGAGGGGTTGGCTGGTGTTGGGTGCGGGGGTCCCGGGGACAGCAGCTGCAAACGGAGGCTGAGCATGGATCCGGTCGCCTATCGGATAGGGCAGGGGCCTCCTCCAGGAGGAAGGGGCTCCTATGGTGGCAGAGGAACCATCGTGCAGAACAGGAAGCGCTGGGGTTGCCCTGGTGGGAGGAAAACGGGGAGGGTCGTGAAGCAGTCGTGACAGGAACTGCATCCACCTCCAAACGGCCCAACCCTGAGCCCCAGCTCGTTCAAGGGCTCACTGGGCTGGAGGCTGGCCTGCCTTGCCAGGAGGTCCGGGCCTGGCCGCTGACCGCATCCGTCAGCTTCCCACCGGAAGGGTGAAGAAACCACGCCACCACCTGGCTGGCAGCGGCCCCACCCCCAGCTGCTGATTGGCTGCAGAGGGGGCGGCAGGAGTGGAGGGATCGAAAGAGATGAGCGCGCAGAGTTGGCCCGCTGGAAGCTGGATATTTGAGCCGGAGTGATGTGGTTGAGCGGGGCACCGATGTGCAGAATGGGTAGCGGTGGAATGTGAACCTGGGTCCTCTGCAAGAGCAGCCAAGTATTCTGGTGAAGGCCGACTGAGGGCCGGTCTCTGCCAGCCTGGAAGAAGTCATTCTCTTACTTATAAAGGGCCATCTGCTGCCGGCAGCTTGATGTTACTCTGAGTCTGATTCTCGCAAGGACGTCATAAATGGAAACGACATGAGCGAAGAAGGAGAGATACTGACTGGTCAGTAAGTTGTCCTCTTTTGGCCTCCACTAAGCATCCAGATATTACTATGATGTCTACACACTTTACACACACACACACCACACACCAACACAACACACTACTATAGAATGACATACACAGACAAAAACCCTCCTTTGCTGAATTCAGTGGATTGCAACCCAAGATTCTCTCGTAAATCCACACTCTCTAGGACATTTAACCCTGAGAAATGTTATCAGACCCATTATTGTTGAAACCTGGCCAGTCAGATGACTGCTAGATCTACAGAAAAGAAACTTGGGACCGTGAGTTTATATTATATTTTTGTCTGTACAGATGTCCCTAGACATGGGGAAGCCAGAATCCGAGCAAACAGGGATATTCTATGTTATAGACCATATGGTGTTAACAATCCCCATAGATTCCACCTGCCAGGTAATTTTCTAAACAGTCCAGGATTGAATTCAATTCATCTGTAAATTAGCCTGATCATCCAAAGAAGACCTAGAGGACAGGACAGGACAGGACAGGATACCCATCTCAGAGAGCCTCCCAGGGCTGACACGGGTTTCTGTAAGCCAGGGAAGGGACCATGAGAATCTTGAAACTTAGTCCAGCACAATTCATTGCTAGTTTCTAGTTTAGCTCAGGCCTGGTTGGCACAATTCTCTCTCTCTTTCTTCTTTTTTTTTTTTTTAATTTTTATAAATTTCTGTTATGTGTTATATGAAATTGTTACTGTCTGCATGTCAGTTTTTGCACCTGTTTGTTTCGTGGCAATTGCCACATTGAGGTCAGAAAGTATGGGTGTTAGTATTTCCCCTTGGATTATCTTGGTATGTTCCTCCTGGTATTTGGTATGTTTTCAGACGTGTTTTTTCAGCCACCATGTGGGGTGGCCTGGGGATCGAACCCAGGTTCCTCTGCAAGGCGGTATTCGTTTCATCTTCTTAATCCGCTAGGCCATCTCTCCAGCCCTCATTTCTCTTCTTTTTTCTCCTAAATGTTTCACACAGAGGGCAGCTACTTATTCTTTACCATGTCATCCCAACTATATGCGCACCTGTTACACTATTTCCTTTTTTCTTTTCTCTAAATCAGTATCATTTACTCTCAAAGAGGTGACTTGTTTTACTTTTGTAGCCCTCAGAATTTTTTCTTTTTTTTCTTTTTAATATTTTTAAATTATATTTTAAGGGATTCATTCTTTATATATAGATGTTTTCACAGTTTGTTTTTTCTAAGTTCACATTTTGTACGTTGTCCTTTTCAGTTTTTGTGCCTATAATTTTTATATTTAGGTATTGGTGCTTTTATTTATTCCCTCGAATCGCAGTGATACCACTTCATCCATCTTCCTGTTTCTCTGGGACTGTGTCACTTCACAACTCAGCATGATATCTTCTCACTCCAACCATTTACTGCCCAAAGCTCATCGAGTCATCTTCTATTTACCCCGATGCCATAGAACTCCCATTCGTTTAAGATGTCACCCCACTTTTTCTCCTACCTCCCACCCGCCCTCGTCAGTTGAGCGGGCCACTCTGGGTTGGTTCCGCTCCTTGCTATTGTGAAGAGAGCTTCGAATAACATCCGGTAGGCTCTGCGGTAAGAATCGACGTCTTGTGGGCCTACCACGGCCCAGGAATGGTCATGCCCGCCGGGTCCACGTGGCAAGTTCATCCTCAAAGGTCTTCCCAGCGTTCTCCACCACTCCCCCGCTTTCCATAATGGCTGTATGATTATACATTCCCACCAGCAGAGATGAGTGTTTCCCCTTTCCCCTCACCTCTCCAGCACTTGGTAATCATTTGTTTTCTTGAATTCTNAAAAAAAAAAAAAAAAGAAAGAAAAGAAAAGAAACTTAGCCAGTGTGGTGGCTCATGCCTTTAATCCCAGCACTCGGGAGACAGAAAGGCAGAGGCAGGTGGATCTCTGTGAGTTCAAGGCCAGCCTGGTCTACACCATGAGTTCCAGGATAGCTAGGGCTGCAGGGAGACCCTGTCTCAAAAAGACCAAAAAAAAGAAAAAAAAAAACCACCAAAAAACCAAAAAACTTATACTTAATGGTTATGGTGGCATATGCCTATAATCCCAGCACTTGGAAGACTGGGGTAGGGAGGTTGAGTTCAAGCTGCCTGGGCTACACAGAAGACCCTATCTCAAAACAAGACACACACACACCCCCATAACAAAAACAGAGGAAGAGATCTATGAGCTTAATATAATAATAAGGCCGAGCATGGTGGCGCATGCCTTTAATCCTAGCACTTGGGAGGCAGAGGTAGTAGGTGGATCTTTGTGAGTTCAAGGCCAGCCTGTTTTACATAGTGAATTCCAGGACAGCTGGGGCTACAGGGAGACCCTGTCTCAAAAAGACCAAAAAAACAAAAACAAAAACATAATATGTAGATAACTATAAAGAATTTTCTATAAGAGGCCAGATGGCAAACCTATAGTTCTTGTGTTCTAGAGGAGCTGTATAAATTTCTCTTAACTGGTAATATTTCTTCCCATTCGAAAGAACTCTAGCTCTTCTACTACTACTGACTTTTTTGGTATTTTCACACAATACTTCCTATACTAAAAATCTATCATAGCACTATTTCTCCTTGGAATTGAATAATTATCTAAACATTCTCTGCAAGACTAACCAGTAGTTCCTGCCCAGGGTTCTTTTTTTTTTTTTTTAAATAATTTCTGACAGCTTTGTTTTTTTTTAGAAGACGTGGTGAGTCTTGAACATTTTTTTTATTAATTTTATTTATTTCTGTATGTGTATGAATGTACTGTCTGCATGCAAGTTTGTGCACCCGTGTCGTGCAATGCCGCGGAGGTCAGAAGAGGGTCTCGGATTCCCCTGGAACTGGAGTTCTCCTGGAATTGGAGTTTCAGACGGTTCTCAGCCGCCATGTGGGTGCTGGGGCTGGCCTGGGTAAAACTCACTGCCGTAGACCAAGGACCAAGCTGGCCTTGAAACTCACAGAGATCTTCCCTGCCTCTGTTTTGAGGGCTGAGACCCAGGGTCTTCCCTGTAGCCCAGTTGGGCCTGAACTCACTCTGTAGATTGTTAAGTTCATTTTCGGGGGGGGGGGAAAAGGCCCCGTCAGGGCCGCAAAAAAGCGGTTAGGGACTCCAATTAAGCTTAACTCGGGTTTTTATTTAGAGCCCAGCGGTTTCTGTTTCTGGCAGCGGTGTTCTCCGCTGTGAAGGCTTGACAGTTCAGCCAAGCAACTGGGGACCAAAAGTAGGCAATTAGGGTGTGGGGACAAAAAACAATGCGCGGGCAATAAGGCGCAAGCGCATACGGGCAACAAATTAGGATTATTAGGGCCTGTGGTTCGGTTTATTTTTTTTTTTATCTGAGCTTTTCTCTTTCTTACATAAGCCAAGCAAGGTGGTGACTGTTAGGATCTGAATTCTCCAAAAACCCCGGGGAATTCGTTTGAATTTCCATTAGCGACACATTCCCAGGCGTTTGCCCAGGTGAACCAGGCGCTCTCCCATTCTTGGCTTGCCCCAAGATGAAAGCCCAGCTGGGTTTTTAGAGTTAACTCAGGAATCTTCTGGCTTTCTTTGAGAAGCTGTTGACCAGCAAACTAACAGGCCCTCCCCCACCCCTTGCCTGAGTTCCTGCCTTACATGCCTCCTTAAAAAAATCTCCCTGCCAAATGGCCAATTTGGGGCTTGGCTCTTTTTTCCAGTTGAGTTCCAGCCCCAGCTACCTTTGGAAGTAATCTGTTCCAGAAGTCCCTTAAAAACCTGCTGTTCTTTTCCTTGGGGGGACTGGGCGGGGGGGGGGACCCCCCCGCCCCCGGATAGATTGAACTACGGGAATAGGATCTAAAAAGTTACAGTGCCCTTCTCCTGGACTGGTAGGGGGGTTTAGTGTAGTGATTCTAGGGTTGAAACACTTTCTTGGGGGTTTCCAGGTTCAGTTAAACATTGTCTTACATAGGACAAGGCCGGCCTTGAACTTCCGAGGACCCAGCTGTCTCTGCCTCCGAAGTGCTGGTGATTTTTATTTTTTTTGGGATTTTTATATTTAAAGGCTCTGGCGGCCATCAAACACTGGGACAATCATGCCACTTTGGCAAAAAAATTTGTGAAAGTGATGGGAAAAAGGGTATACATCAGTGGTTATAAGAGAGAAGAAAAAAAGGTTTTTAGGCAACCACATTGAGGCAGGGGGACAGGCCGTTGGGGCAAATTTCTGAGGAGTTTCCCAAGGTCAGCCTGGTTCTAACATAGCAAGTCCAGGTCAGGGCCAAGGCTTACGGTTGTCTCAGCACTTCGGAGGCTGGCGCAAGGGAGATGGCCAAGAAAAAGATCTTTTGAGGCAAGGCCTACGCTACCAGGCTAACTTTCCTGGCCAGCTTGAGCTACAGGAGAACAGTCCCTGGGGGACCCTTAAAATATATTTATTTATTGGAGTTATTTGTTTATTTATTTTTGTTATTTGTGTATGAATGTTCTGTTTGCATTGTAGGGTGTTGGGCAACCCGTTTGTTGTTTGCAATTGCCGCGTGTCGGCGGTGGTTCAGACGAGGGCGGTCAATTCCCCCTGGAATGGAGTCAAGGATGGTTCTCAGCGCCATGGGGTGCTGGGGGATTTTGACAAACCCGAGTCCTCTGTAAAGTGGTTTGCACTCTTAACGCTAGGCCATTCCTCTAGGCCCTAAAAAGTCCCGACTTCCTTTATAAAAAGGATGCACGTAGTAGTAAGTAGTAACGGTACAAACTGGTGGCCTGCATGGTGGCAAGCACCTTTAACAACTGAGCAAGCTTGGAAAAGGCAAGAGGGGCAGGCGGGGGAATCTTTGAGTTCAGGGCCAGATTGGTCTACAGAGTTGAGTTTCCAGGGACAAGGCTGGGGCTAACCAGGGGGAGACCCTGTCTTCATAACAAAAGACCACGAAAAAAAAAAAAAAAAAAAAAAAAAGAAACAGGGGAAACTGTCCAGTTTGTTGGGTCCACACACCACCTTTAAATTCTTGCCTTCTCAGATGGGCAGACATTGCATATGATCTCTGTGAAATTGAGGGGCAGGGGCTGGCATCTATTGTGAGTTCCACGGCCAAGCTAGGGCTACGGGAAGGAAAAACCCTGTCTCAACTCTCCACCAAAAAATATTTTTAAAAAATTTTCATGTGTCCTAAGTGTTTTTTTGTTTGGTTGTTGGGGGTTTTTTTGTTTTGTTTTGTTTTTTGTTTTGTTTTGTTTGGGTCTTTCTTTTTTTCTTTTTTTTTTTTAAAAAAAAAAAAAAAAAAACTACTACTTGAAGCTACCTCAGCTACAACAAAGTGACAGCCTCAACTTTCTAGATACTCTGCTAGTTCTGTTCAAGAACACCTGTGCCCTGGTTCTTATTAAAGGCTGCACAGAGGGAGGAATATTTTCTGTCCTTCTTTCAGCAGACCATGGAAGAGCTCGGAGTGACTCCAGGCTTCAGGTATTCCTTCTGGCTTATTATATATGGACAGTGGTGACCATACCCTAGACCAGAGATATTTGTGGCCTTTTCACAGTCCTCTGCAGTGGAGTAACTTCCAAAAGGTCTTTAGCACAAACCCACTTCCCAGTAAAATGGCCCCTCCCTACCAAGGCCACAAAGTCCAAATCTACAAAACAGGTGAGAGGGGGACAAGAAAGTAAAGAATGAAGAGAGCCAGATAAACTCCATTTTGTTCAGAAATCCATTTTGTTTCTGATCTTAACATAAACCTCTGCTGTGCTGGGATTAAACACATGTGCCACCACACCCAGCTAGTTTGGGGAACTCTTGAGTAGGGGTCCCAAGCCACAGGATTCAGGAATGTGTGAAATTAGCTAACTTCTGCTCTTTATAAATTTTGCTTGATATGCTAATCAAATACTTCTGATCTGGAAAAGGCATAAGACTGGTTAAAGGTCACCCTTGTAAAATCAACTGTATCCCCAAACCCCAAGGTCGCTCAGCTGCCTTTACTCTTGAAATTTCTCTGCCTTTCTTACAATTTTCCAGTGAGGTGTGCTTGGTACCTGACCCATAACAAAGAAAGAACACCTTTCTCTTTGTCTCTCCCCTGGTTCCTCTTCCAACCCAGAAAAGCTTAAACACCGTATCCTCAAAGCCCTCTGATTTTTGTTTAAAAAAATGAAAATAAAAACAGAGCCTTACAGCCTCCTTGACCAGTTTTCTACTGGATTCAACCACTGCTTCTGTCAATGTAAATTCTGTTTTAATCATCTCCAGGACATTGATCGCTGATTCCAGGGGTGTGAGCTCGGCCTCCATATCAAAGGAACAGTCTAGGACAAAACACAGTTTTCACTTTGAACTCTACTCTAAAGAGCAGAAAGGGTGTCCAAAGGCATATATGCAGGTATTTCTGGAAAAGTGCAGATTTGGTAAGATATGCATTTATTTGAAGCATTTGAAGCCCCAAATTCAAATCAACATATTTCAAGTGACCATCTTTTCAGTATTTTCAACACAGCTAAACTGTAACACATTTACCTCTAAAATTCTGAAGAACACCACACCTTCCACAGATACAGTAGCCAGAAACTTTAGAGTTTGCCAAGCAGTTCAATTGGATTGGGGGGGGGGGTGAGCGGGTGGGTGTTATTCACATTCCAAAAAAATGTGTCCATCTTAATGTTAATTCACTTTCAACAACAAAGTTGAGTGAGCAATTAACAGGTGGCAGAAAAACAAAAAGCAAGAAAATCAGTCAGGTGCGCCTTAGCTGGGGAAAACTAGATCTAGAAATGACACCCATCTCAGAATGAAAAAAAGACCACCGCGAGGCAAGCAGCAGCGCACTTTAACCCGGAACCTTTCAGTTCCGGATGTTAAGTTTGAAAACAACAAAACGCTACGCAAGTGAAGCCCGAAAAAAAGCGCACACACACACACACACACCAGCCATACCTAAATTTTCCCCTTCTTCAATGCGCGACAGGCACTGCATAATCCGCAGCAACCGGGACACCGTGTGCTCCTTCCCCAAGGGCCTGACAAGCAAAGCTACGGGAGAAGACGTGGTTGGCTGGGCGACCCCAGGCCCCGCCGCAAGCTCCCCCAGACCCTAGCCCTCCCCACGGCCCGGCCCGGCCCCCTCACCCTGCATGATGTCCCGGATCTGCCTGAAGTCCCCGTAGCGGCTACCCCGAAAGGCCCGCAGCGCCTCGTGGAAATAGAACTTAAGCACCCAGCGGTTGACCGCCTCCTCCAGCCGCACTTCGCCTGCGCCCCGCTCCTCCGCGCTCCCTAGCCCCGGCTCGTGTCGCGCTCGCCGAGGCCGCCCGCCGCTGCGAGAAGCCCGCCGCCCCGCAGGCCGCCCGCCGCCGCTCCCGCCTCCTCCCGCCATAGCATCCGACCGCCGGGCACCCTCCTCGCCCTCCCGGCTGGGCCGTTTCCTCGGCTGTGACGCCATCGGGTCACGCACAACGCCCGGGTCGGAAGCGGAGCCCGCCGTTCCGGCTCCTGCGGCCATGATACCGACTAGGGGGTTCCAGCTGCCCGCGGGCTTCTGGGAGGGAAAGAGCCGAGAGTGTCCCAGGCCCCTTCTCGGTCTCCGTAGTTCCGTAGTGTTTGGCGCAATGTCTTCTGGGGATTGAAGTCGACATGGCCGAACCCCCCCCCCCAGGCTGGAAACTGGACAGTAGACAAATACTGAAAAATAAGTTTATCCATGCTTTTGTTTATTTTGTTTTTTTGTTTTGCTTTTTGTCTTTTCGAGACAGGGTCCCCCTGTGGCCCCAGCTGGCCTGGAACTCACTGCGTAGAAGACCAAGCTGGCCTTGAACTCACAGAGATCTCCCTGCCTCTGTTTTGAGCTGAGACAGGGTCTCCCTGTAGCCCCAGTTGGCCTGGAACTCACTATGTAGATTGTTAAGTTCATTTCGAGGGGAAGCCCGTCAGCGCAAAAGCGTTCAGGACTCCATTAAAGATAACTCGGGTTTTATTTTAGAGCCCAGCGGTCTGGCAGCGGTGTCTCGCTGTGAGCTTGACAGTCAGCAAGCACTGGGGAAAGTAGGCAATAGGGTGTGGACAACAAGGCGCGGACAATAAGGCGCAAGCGCATAGGGCAAATTAGGATATAGGGCCTGTGGTCGGTATCTGAGCTTTTCTCTCTTACAAAGGCCAAGCAAGGTGACTGTTAGGATCTGAATTCTCCAAAGAGCCCGGGATTCGTTTGAAATTCATAGCGACATTCCAGGCGTGCCAGTGAACCAGCTCTACCATCTTGGCTTTGCCAAGATGAAAGCCAAGATGGTAGAGTACTCAGGAATCTTCTGCTTTCTTTGAGAAGCTGTTGACCAGCAAACTAACAGGCCCTCCCCCACCCCTTGCCTGAGTTCCTGCCTAAGGCTCCTTAAATATCCTGGCCAAATGCCATTTGGGGCTGGCTCTTTTGCCAGTGAGTCCAGCCCCAGCTACCTTGGAGTAAATCTGTTCCAGAGTCCCTAACCTTGCTGTTCTTTTCCTTGGGGGGACTGGGCGGGGGGGGGGACCCCCCCGCCCCCGGATAGATTGAACTACGGGAATAGGATCTAAAAAGTTACAGTGACCTTCTCCTGGACTGTAGGGTAGTGATCTAGGGTGAACACTTCTTGGGGGTTTCCAGGTCCAAGTTAACATGTCTTACATAGACAAGGCTGGCCTTGAAATTACAGAGACCCAGCTGTCTCTGCCTCCGAAGTGCTGGGATTAAAGGCATGCGCCATCACACTGGGAAATTCATGCACTTTGCAAATTGTGAAAAAGGGTATAAGAGAGAAAAAAAGGTTTAGCAACCAAGTTGAGGCAGGGACAGGCGTGGGGCAATTCTGAGAGTCCCAGGTCAGCCTGGTCTACATAGCAAGTTCCAGGTCAGCCAAGGCTACGGTGTCTCAGCACTCAGGAGGCTGGAGCAAGAGGATGGCCAAGAATCTGAGGCCAGCCTACGCTACAGGATAATTTCCAGGCCAGCTTGAGCTACAGAGAAAGTCCCTGACTTAAATATATTTTTTTAGAGTTATTTGTTTATTTATTTTTGTATGTGTATGAATGTACTGTTTGCATGTAGGGTTGGGCACCCGTGTTGTGCAATGCCGCGGTGGTCAGAAGAGGGCGTCCAATTCCCCTGGAACTGGAGTCAAAGATGGTTCTCAGCTGCCATGTGGGTGCTGGGGATTGAACCCGAGTCCTCTGCAAGAGTGGCTGGCGCTCTTAACCGCTAGGCCATCTCTCTAGCCCTAAAAGTCCCTGACTTAAAAAGAGCAGTAACTGCCTGCATGGTGGCAAGCACCTTTAATCCTAGCACTTGGAAGGCAGAGGCAGGCGGATCTTTGTGAGTTCAAGGCCAGCCTGGTCTACAGAGTGAGTTCCAGGACAGCTGGGGCTACAGGGAGACCCTGTCTCATAAAGACCAAGAAAAAAAAAAAAAAGAACAGGAACTGTCCAGTGTGGTCACACACACCTTTAATCTTGCTTCTCAGAATGCAGACATGCAGATCTCTGTGAAATTGAGGGCAGGCTGGCCTATATTGTGAGTTCCAGGCCAGCTAGGGCTACAGGGAAACCCTGTCTCAACTCTCCACCAAAAAATATTTAAATTTCATGTGTCTAAGTGTTTTTTTGTTGTTGTTGGGGTTTTTTGTTTTGTTTTGTTTTGTTTTGTTTGGTCTTTTTTTTTTTTTTTTTAAATTTTTTTTTTTT
>VZQC01001442.1:4069462-4136319 GCA_009823505.1 Rhizomys pruinosus
GGAAAATATAACCATAAATAAATGAATAGTAAGTCCTGAGAAATTGTACTTCAGGTATAAAACTTAAGATCTTAGTAAAAAGACAAAAAGTAAAAATAAATAAATAAATAATTTTTAAAAGAGCACAGTTGTTTTGCCAGTCTTACTGGCAACTGCAGCTACCCTGTGGCTGCCACTGCTTTTGCCATCCTTCGAAGACATGAGAAGACACAGCTTTTCAACCTTCCAATATGGTCTGAAGACTCGTGTCTCTCTAAGAATCCTCCAAACCATCAGTGCCAGATGGGGACTGCTGAGACATCCAACTTGTGGACTGAGGTACTACTGGGGTTTCCATTTCTTCAGAGTATAGACTGCCATTGTTGGACTACCCAGGCTGTATCACGGAGACCAGGAAGATCAAGACAGGACGCAGTGCTTACTGGACCTCATTTGGTGACCATGGGAAGGGAAAACCCCAGTGTAGAACACAAGGGCTGAACTGATGGTGGTTTGAGCTTGCCAAGGAGGAGACTTCAAACATCACATCTTTCACCCTAATTTTAAAAAAATCATAAGCTGAAGATGCTAAAACCTATGATATATGTGGCATGCATATGTGCTTATTTTGGAGTGATGCATATTGGAAGGAATAACAACACAAAAACACTGAGTCAAAGAAGTGACTGAAAAGGTGAACTTCTGCCCAAAACAGTAAACTTCTGCATTGAGAATTTTGAGAGAGACTGAGAAAAAGATGAAAAACATGTTTGGCAGAATGCATGCACTCTGGTGGGGTGGGGGGGCAGGGAGGGGGGCACGGGTCTAGATTTGCTTTGTAATTTTGTATAAAATGCACAGAGCTTCCCTGCCGGGCGTGGTGGCACACGCCTTTAATCCTAGCACTTGGGAGGCAGAGGCAGGTGGATCTTTGTGAGTTCAAGGCCAGCCTGGTCTACAGAGTGAGTTCCAGGACAGCTGGGGCTACAGGGTGACCCTGTCTCAAAAAGACCAAAATAAAATAAAATAAAATAAAATGCACAGAGCTTCAATAAAACATTGGCTTTGAAAAAAAAAAAAGAAACCTTCTCTGGGCTCAGTGGTTGAGTGCTTGCCTAGCACACACAAAGCCTTAGGTTCAGTCCCCCAGAAAGTGGAGGGGGGAGGGGGGAGATTATAGCTCCTGTGGCCAGAAACTAGTTGCCAATTACATAAAAATTTAAGATTCTTTGTTTCCATTTATTGATAAGGTGTAGGAATTTTATTATTATTTTTGGATTATTTTTAAAATTTTTTTAATTTATTTCTTATGTGTATGAATGTACTGTCTGCATGTAGGTCTGTGCACCCGTGTCGTGCAATGCCCCAGAGGTCAGAAGAGGGTGTCGGATTCCCCTGGAACCAGAGTCAAAGACGGTTCTCAGCCGCCATGTGGCTGCTGGGGATCGAACCCGGGTCCTCTGCAAGAGCAGTCGGTGCTCTGAACTGCTGGGCTATCTCTCCAGCCCCATCCTGTTCTGATAATAGCATTTGCTTGTACCATCCCAAGATACTGAATCAGACATGGGTTTGAGAATCATTTGGAGGCATTTTGCCACTGCTGTCTGTCTGTCTGACCATCTCCTGCCCTTTTGTTGGTATGAAGAGAAAGTGTATAGATAAAATAGAAAGAAATTTACAGTCACCAAGGTGAAGCCACATTCATGCATCAAAACTATGTCAATACTGTTACTCCTGCTATTCTTAGGTTATGATCAAAGGGAGGGTCCACCAGTGGCTCAGTGGGTATAGGCACATGCCACAAAAGCCTGACAATCTGGGTTTGATTCCTGGGAGACCTGTATGGTGGAAGGAGAGAACTGACATCTTGACGTTGTTCTCTGACCACTATGTCCACTCTATGACACTTGTGATCTCTCCCACACTGATAAAAAACTTTGTGTGGTGGCGCACGCCTTTAATCCTAGCACTTGGGAGGCAGAGGCAGGCGGATTTTTGTGAGTTCAAGGCCAGCCTGGTCTACAGAGTGAGTTCCAGGACAGCTGGGGCTACAGGGAGACCCTGTCTTGAAAACACCAAAATAAAATAAAATAAAATAAAATAAAAAACTTTGGTGGGGGGAGTTTAGTTTAAAAATGGGAGAAAGAAGATCAAAGTTCAGGAAGTGTCTAATAGTGTCTGAGAAAAAGAAGACAGAATATTATTGGTCATTAATGGCTTACAAGCTTGGAAGAGAAATTTTATTTGCTTAATATTGGATATTATTGGGGATTAGGCTCATTGGATAAGAGTACTGACTGATCTTGATGAGAACCCAGGTTCTGTTCCTAGCACCCACGTAGTGGCTAACCACCATCTGGAACTCCAGTTCCGGGGTATCTCATGCCCTTTTTTGGCCTCCTCTGGTACTGCACAAACATAGACACACTTATATACATTCAGGCAAAACACTTATACATGTCAAATAAAAAAATAAATTAAGCCAGGCGTGGTGGCGCACGCCTTTAATCCTAGCACGCCGGAGGCAGGAGGCAGAGGCAGGCGGGTGGATCTTTGTGAGTTCGAGGCCAGCCTGGTCTACAGAGTGAGTTCCAGGTCAGCTGGGACTTCAGAGAGACCCTGTCTCAAAAAAGACCCCCCAAAAAATTAAATAAATAAAAATAAATTAAAGAGCTAGGTGTGGTAGCTCTGATTTCAAGGCCAGCGGGTCTACATATGAGTTCCAGAACAGCTGGGGCTAAAGAGATACTCCTGTTGATGATGATGATGATGAATGATAATAATAATAATAATAAATTAAGAAAAGGTGGGGCATGGTTGGGCATGCCTTTATCTTAAAGATGTAGCCTAGATTGGCTTCAAAGTGGAGATCCTTCTTCCTCAATACTGGGATTGCAGGACTGAGACCCCATGTCCAGGAGTACTAAATTTTTTTTTTGTACCAACACTTATTACATGGTAAGGAGTACTAAATTTTTAAAAACCATTAACTTGTTAAAACTATTATATTATTTTTATTTAATGTGTTTGAGTATTTCCTGCATGTATGTAAGTATACCCATGATGTGTCATGCCCATGGAGGTCAGAAGAAGCTGTTGGATTCTCCTGGAACTGGAGTTACAGACAGTTGTCAGCACCAAATCATAAGGTGGATTAGGTTGATTTTGTGAGGTTTTAGTCCACCTAAGTCAGGGATTCCAGGAAACCAAATGAGGCAGAAGTACCAAGAAATAGTTACCCTGGACTGTGCTCCTACAATCTGAGAAAAGTTGCTCCAACATCCTACCTCACTGGAGACCAGAACCAGGCTTCGGTCTCTCTTGAGATACCAGTCCCAGGTCCCAGTTTCCCTCAAGATGCTCCTACTGACACCAGCCCCAGACCCACCTATGTCCATTCCCCCGTCTCCTCGCCCCCACTTCCTTGTAAACTCACTTCCTCATGTGCCTGAGTATAAAACTGCCATTTGGTGGACATTCTAATGCTGGTCATCCTAATCCCAGCACAGGCAGGGCAGCTGCTATGCCCAAAATGAACCTGACTTCCTTCTCATTGGAGTCCTGTCATTCCCTCCTCTCTGCCCCCAGTCTCCCTCAAAATGAACCTAACGGATTTATGATGGGATTGAGATTAAATGTCAAAAATATTATATAGACAATCGTAGTGATTTGGATGAGAAATGAGTCCCACAGTCTCCTGGGTTTGAAGGCTTGGTCCCAACCGGCAGTGCTTCTTGGAAGGTGGGTCCTCAGTGGACCATGGGGTGACTGGGGTCAGGTCTTGAAGACCTGTACCCTGACCTCCTTCCAACTCATGTCCACTTCCTTTTCATTTTTTTTATTTTGTGGGTAGGTGTTTGAGATAGGGTCTCCCCGTAGCCCCAACTGGCCTGGAACTCATTATGTAGCCCAGGCTGGCCTTGAACTCACAGAGATCCACCTGCCTCTGCCTTCTGATTGCTGGGATTGAAAGCATGCTCCACCACCCGAACTTACATCCTTTAAAAAAGATAAATATTCACTTTTAGGGGAAATACTATAAAATCTATCAAATAACAGCATGGTGGTAATAACCCTTTCATGGTCTTTTTGAGACAGGGTTTCCCTTCAGTCCTAGCTGGCCTGGAGCTCTCTATGTAGACCAGGCTGGTCTTGAACTCACAGAGGCCTGCCTCTGCCTCCTGAGTGCTAGGACATCCTGACTTTTAATTCCTGTGTTCTCTCACACATAGGAAGGATTCTTTGGGGGATACGAGTCACCGTTCTTGAATAAGGAGGCTGCACTGAGTTCAGATTATTGAGTGGGAAGTGCAAAGGCCTGGCTAACATGCTCAGATATATAATAGGTGGGAGGCTAGGGACTATTTCTGTCAGCAGACCCTGCTGCTAACTTACATGGGCCCAACCAAGTTTTTCCAGGCTGACACCAACATAACAAGGCTGTGAAACTAAAAGCTGGTCAGTTTTCATGGTCTGAGGGAGGATAGCAGTGCTTGCTGGGTTCTGAGCTCCAGAGAACCAAGGCTTCCTAAAAGCAGCATGTCCATGCCCAGCATGTTTGCTCAAGGCTCCATAGAGTTTGACTCTGTGTTGGCCAGCATGCAAGCAGAGATCAGATGTCTCCCCTTTAAGGAGTACTTCTAGAACTCAACGACTGTCAAATCCAGGCATAACTTCTGCCTCTCTTGCATCACTATGCTCTGGGAAGATCTAAAGAGTCATTTCCCTTTCCCCTGCCCTTCTTGGTTTAACTGTCCAGGAAGGGGAAGGCAATCACCTTCTGGGTAATTTCATGGAACTTGTCAAGCCTGCTCCCCACAAGAACCAAGAGGGAAAGACAAGACAGAAGCTTGGGTATAAAAAGCACAAACAGCTGACATGGTGGTGCACACCTGTAATTCCAGCACAGGCAGGTGGATCTCTGTGAGTTCAAAGCCAGCCTGGTCTACAGAGTGAGTTCCAGGTCAGCTGGGGCTACAGGGAGACCCTGTCTCGAAAAGACCAAAAACAAAAACAAAATGTCTATTGAAGGAGGTAGAGTGCAAATGTGGAAAGTCAGAGCTAGAATTGCTGCACTGTGCCAAGGATGTCTATCACAGACAAAAAACTTAAAATGCCCTGAACTGAGTTCATTCACATCCAAAGTATGGCTGCTTCCTTCCTCACACTATTCTGGCCTGAGCATAATTATCAAGACATCTCAAGTGGATGTAACTCTAGATCCTGAAGCAGCACACTGTCAACTTACTGTCTCCAAAGATAAAAAGACAGTGCAGAGGACCCAGCTTCAATTCCCAGTAGCCTGTCCTGAGTGTCAATAGGACTGTGGATTACAGAGCATGCCCAGAAACCCCACCAGGCTGGGAAACCTGATGAAATTTGTCCAGCCAATCCACAGCAGTCTGAGCAACAGAGAGGCACAGGAGGAGATATGAAAGATACACTGGGACCTTGTTCCTGTTTTTTCTGGAAACATGGTCTCATACTGAGCCCCGCACTCCTGAATCTCCTGCCTCTGCTTGAGTGCTGATATTATGCTCAGCCAACTGCCTCTTAACAATTTTTAAAATACTTAGGTAACAATCCAATAGATATTTAATACAATAAATGTCATTTATTAATTTTTCCTACAGTAAGCTCACTCTAAGTTATCGAAAACATAAAGATACCCCAATAAAAGGGTGTTTCCAGAGAAAGACAATGAAAATTCCAGATGAAACTATGATCTGGGGCCCTTGCTGGTGACTAGGGGAGCAGCAAGGGGGGCAGCGGGTTCCTATGGTAGGGGCAGCCCTGGATCTTTTCCCCCTGAGAAATGTGGCAGGAAGGTAGTTACTGTGCCAGGAGGGCAAGGGTTTGTTAGCTGGAGTGGCAACCCAGACACAGGACCCCGACTGGCGGTGATGATTATCTGCAGGCCCTGCAGATAAGCCATAGACTGAGGATAACCGGCAGGTGACTCACAACCCACCGCAGGCTGCAGGCAGAGGACAGCCCAGCAAGGTCGCGATAACCCCCAGGTCATGGTGGAAGCAGTAGTGCTTGAAGGGAAACCAGAGCTGGAAGATGCCATTGTTGAACTGGGCATGGAAGCCATGGGGGTGGGAGTACTCCCACTCCCGGCTGAGGATCTTTTAGGCGATGTCCTTGTAGGGTGGGCCCACGTGGAAACGCAGAATGGTGAAGTCTCGGTGGTCCCCACAGGCCTCCAGGAAATACTCTCACATGGCCCACTTGTTGAGGAGGTCTGGGTAGAAGATGTTGAATGTATAGTCCTGCACCATCTTAGGCGGCGGGTTGTCCAAGTCGTAGTAGTGCATCTGGTTGTACTGGTTCCACTCGAGGCCTGTGTGCACGCGGTTGAAGAAACATGGTTTGCGAGGCCGGTATTTGTCACCCCACAGGTACACGCGGCCGCCCTCGGCTTTTCCACGCCTTGTCCTGCTCGACGTCTTTGCCTGCGCGCCGGAAGAAGATGTCCTCGGTGCTCTCGCTTCTATCTCCTGAGACCTGGAGCTGCCGGCAGGACGGCTGCAGGCGCTGCAGGTCCTCCCGCGGATCCAGCACCAGCGCGTCCAGCTGTAGCTCGTGTTGGACTAGCAGCTTACGGGCCGTGGCGTCCAGCGTCGTAGTCGTTCAGACTCCGCTGGTTTAGGTCTTCCTCCATCAGCACCGCCTGGTCATCGGCCTCCTCCCTGGCCCGGTCCCCCTCGAACCTGCTCTGCAGGACAGGGAAGAACAGCAGCTCGCTCTCCACTCCCTGCTCCTCCTCCAGCTTGTAGAGATGCTGCTGCAGCACGTCCTGGTGGCGCTCGCAGAGCCTGGCCCGGGACATGTGCGCGCGCAGCTGCTGCAGCACGCTCTCCCAGCACGCTGTCCAGGTGGGGGCCGCCCGCGCGGACATCCCTTGGAAAATAACCTTGAACACCGACTGCGCCTGGGAGCTGACAGACGCGTTGACTCCCTCTCCTCGCTCCCTTGGCTCTTTGCCCGAGGCCTCCAGCTTTCACAGTTTGTTGATCTCATCCTCTGGGATGGTTCTCAGGTCCCTCCAGAAGTCCTCATTCATGCTCCATGGACACTTGGATGTCCTCCAGCTGGTCCTCCAAGTCGGCCACCTTGAGCCCATTGAGGAAGGTGTAGGACTCGTGCACCGCCCCAGGGCCAAGTAGTCCTCAGCGGTGATGTACTTGGGCAGCAGGTCAATGGGTTTGGCGCCCCCATCTTGGACGCCGATCTTTTGCGAGCAGCTTGGACTGCTGCAGGCAGAGGTTGTCTTCCTGCTCTTCCAGTCTTGAAATGCTCTGCCTCCTTCTCTGGCTGCAGCAGCTTCAGCTCCTCCTCCCGCATCACTTTTTCCAGCTCCGGCTCCAGTCTGAGCTGCTTCACCTTCTGAAGCTCCAGGCGGTTGTCCTCCTGGATCATTTTGTTGTGCTCCTTCAACTCCTTCTCTTCCAGGTGGCTGAGCCCCTTCTTCTTTAGCGCCTTGTTCCAGATGAAGGTCCCCAGCAAGTTGTCCCCGAAAGGGTTGTTGGCGTTGATGTAGCCTATGGGTTCCTCGCGCTAGCTCATCTTCTCCCGCTTTTTGCTTTTTGCGCTTCTTGGCTTCCCTCTTAAGCCAGGCGTCGGCGCCAGCTTCTCCTCTGGGGTCTTCAAGGCTTTGAGCAGCTCCTCCCGAACCTGCAGTCCCTCACGAAGGCTCTGCTGTTGGCTAACTGACAAGGCAGCCGCCCAGGGCCTGGGAGAGCGCATGGGGGACCTGGTGCTGGATGCAGATGATTCTGAGGACCAAAAGCTCAGGCAACTGCGGCCACCCCAGGAGTCCTACGCCCGCTCTTCCCCGAAGTCAGAGGCTGAAGACTGATCCCGGGACCCCAATCTGGGTGGCTGAGGGCTCCGCCTGCGTCTCCCAGACCTCTGCCACCAATCCTGGTCTGAATTGGACTTGCGCCCCCAACTGTGCTCTCTGCCCCCGTCTGCGCCTCTTCCTCCGGGCGGATGCCTTGCAGGCCTCTGGCTCTGGCTGCAGCTGTGGCTGAGGCTGCAACTCCTGTTCCTATACTCCTGCCTTCCATCTAGGCCCATTCCCAAATCTCCTCCTCCCCACTTCTTTGAAAACTCACTATCCTATGTGCCTGGGTATAAAACTGCCATTTGGGGTACATTCTAATGCTGGTCATCCTAATCCCGACAGAGGCAGGGCCAGCTGACATGCCTAAAATAATCATCGGAAGCCGGGCATGGTGGCGCATGCCTTTAATCCTAGCACTTGGGAGGCAGAGGCAGGCGGATCTTTGTGAGTTCAAGGCCAGCCTGGTCTACAGAGCAAGTTCCAGGACAGCTGGGGCCACAGGGAGACCATGTCTCGAAAAGACCAAAAAAAAAAAAAAAAAAAAAAAAAAATCATCGGAGTCCTGACATTTTCTCCCCTCTAATGAACCTAACAGCTTTCAGTACTTCTCAGGAATTCAAAGTCACCTTGACAATATCTCTCACTCCGTTCACTCACAGAGTGTGTTCATTGTGAACAAGTAGCCAGGATGTTGGCTCTTAGTCTCTCCTTCCCTTCCTGCATAGCAAGGCTGCTCCAGGTCCCCTTCATTTCTCAAGAACTGTTGAAATTCTTCCAATTTGAATAACAAGTCCCTCTTCAATTTCCCCATATACCAGAGCAGGCAAACATGAGAGAATCCTGGAGGGGAGTTTCCCAGCAGAGAACTGTGTGGCAGGAGCCCTGGAGATTTTACACACACACACACACACACACACACACACACACACACACACACATTTTTTCATACTCAGCTCTAAATAAGCTTGGTAGTGTTATGCCTGCCTGTAATCCCAGCACGTGGGGACCTGAGGCAGAGGATCAGTGTGAGTTCCATGGCAGCCTAGTATCTTCCAGGGTAACCTATGTGAACAACTGAATTCCTTTCAAAAGGAAAATAACAGGAAAAAGTAAGACAATTTTAAGCCAGGTATGGTGGCCCTTGCCTTTAATCGCAACACTGAGGAGACACTGGACAGGCAGATCTTTGTGAGATCAAGACCTACCTGGCCTACATAGCCAGTTCCAGGCTATCTGGGGCTACAGGGAAATCCTGTCTCAAAAAGACAAAACAGGGCTCAGGACTATAATCCCAGGACATGGAAGGCTGTGGCAGGAGGGTACCCTATAACAAAAATTAGGCAGAGCTGGGCACAGTGGGCACACCTATCAAGGCTGAGGCAGCAAGAGCATGGTGATTTCAGTGAGATCCTACGTTTCAACATGCCCCCATCTAGCACTAGGCATGCCCACTTTGTGCTGGGGATCAAATCCAAGGCTTCACTAATGCCAGATAAGTGATCTAACCCAGGACTCCTATTCTCTGCCTCCAGGATGTGCCTTATCCTAACCATCAGGGGCAGACCCCAGGGGAGTCCTCCAGTAGCCACTGAACTCTGCTCAGTTAGACTTGAATCCAGCTTCTTTGTGATGTTGGACCTTCTACTGCTGAACCTGTTTTCTCAGGCTCCTCTCAGCCAGGCCAAGGGAGGCTGGAGGCTGCAGTCAACTGTGCTTGGCAGGGCCAGGTTGAGATGTACTTTCTATGCCAATTGCCCCAGTGACATGCCAAAGTCCAGGGTGACTTATGGACCTAGAGTGGAGCAGTGCAGTTCTAGGATGGGCACCCCCTATCACTGTCTTCCTTGGGGGTCCCCAAGGTTACAGCCTGCAGTTTAAGAGTGGTCATGTTAGCCTTTAATATGGATTTCTCTTTTGTTTAAAATCTTTGTAGTTTTTTCAGTCTCCCTGTAGCCCCAATGGTTCTGTATTCACTATGGAGTCCAGGCCAGCCTCAATCTCAAGAGATAGGCCTCCTGAGTGGTGAGAATAAAGGCATGTGTCACCACACCAGGTTTTTTTTTGTTGTTTTTTAACAGAATTTTTATCTTAAGACAAAAACAAAGAACATGGACTTTACTGTGTAGCTTAAGCTGGCCTCAAACTTGGAGTAATCCCTTCTCTAATGAGACTGCAGGCATGAACCACTTCACTCAGCTTAATAAAGGGAAAATACAGCGGGGCATGGTGGCGCACGCCTTTAATCCTAGCACTTGGGAGGCAGAGGCAGGCGGATCTTTGTGAGTTCAAGGCCAGCCTGGTCTACAGAGTGAGTTCCAGGATAGCTGGGACTACAGGGAGACCCTGTCTCGAAAAGACCAAAAAATAAAGGGAAAATACACAGGCAATTAACAGACATTAATGAGTTTTTATTGACAACTATGATAGAAATGCATTTTTCTATTTTAATGATTCTAAGAGTTAAACACTTTTTGTCTTTTTGAGACAGGGTCTCCTTGTAGCCCCAGCTGTCCTGGAACTCACTCTGTAGACCAGGCTGGCCTTGAACTCACAAAGATCCGCCTGCCTCTGCCTCCCAAGTGCTAGGATTAAAGGCGTGCACCACCACGCCCGGCTAGAATTAAACACATTTTTGAGACAGGGTCTCCCTGTGGAAGTCACTATGCAGACAAGGCTGACCTTGAACTCAGATCTGCCTGCCTCTACCTCCCGAGTGCTGGGATTAAAGGCTTGGGCCACCTTGCTTGGGCTAAAACACTTTATAGTTTATAAAGTAGGTCCTGTATTTCTGGGAACCTGACAGATTTAACTAGTGAAAGCCCCAAATAGTTGATTGGATTCAGTGGCTGCTATGTTATGGCATTAGTTCAGAGAAAACCCAACAGCTCATCTACGGGGTTTGTGACTACAGGTTTTCAGAGGCTTTGGGTTGGTTCCAGTGCAGACATAAGGCCAAAATGGGCCCTTGGAACAATCGGAAAAACTATAGAGTAGGGACTTAGATTGTAAAAGGAAACCTCATCCATTAGAGTCTAAGAAGGGCTGGAGAGATGGCTCAGCGGTTAAGAGCACTGACTGCTCTTGCAGAGGACCCAGGTTTGATTCCCAGCACCCACATGGTGGCTAAGAACCATCTTAGGCCAGGCATGGTGGCACATGCCTTTAATCTCAGCACTTGGGAGGCAGAGGCAGGCAGATCTGAGTTCAAGGCCAGTCTGGTCTACAGAGCGAGCTCCAGGCCAGTTGGGACTAAAGGGAGACCGTCTCAAAAAACACCAATCCAACCTTATTAGGGGCTACTTTGGTCAGATTTTCTTTGGGTCCTATGCAAAATTATTCCCCTGATTATATCACCCAATGCCCATAACCCATCCTGTGCTAAGACCTGTTGACTCCTCCTGGGCAGACTCTGCAGACCCCCAGGACCCATTCAGGTTTGTGCCCCCACCTCCACCTCCCACTACTGCCTGCCATAACTGCTCCCCTTGGAACCCAGAACAGTGAGGCAGAGAGAGAACCTTTTCTGGCTATGGTGGAACTCCTTAGGATTCCGGTACTGCACTGCTTTCTATCTTTGGAGACAGTAAGTTGACATTGTGCTGCTTCAGGATCCAGAGTTATATCCACTTGAAATGTCTTAATATGCTCATGCCAGAATACTGTGGAGGAAGGCAGTAGCCATACTCTTTCCATGTGATAGACATCCTTGGCACATGCCAGCAATTCTAGCTCTGACTTTCCACATTTGCACTCTACCTCCTTCAATAGACATTTTAATGAGACATCTGAAAATTTTAGGTTTTTCCTAACTTTTGCCAAAACCCTTCTTGTAACTGCTTCAGAGTGTTCTCTTGCTAATCCTGGAGAAACCACCTAACTTGTTCATATTCAGACTTGATTTCTTTTCAATGTTTAGCCTCATTCTTCATTGTCTCTTTAGCATGGTGTTTTTTTCAACTGGTTCCACATTCTCCCTCCACAGTTCAATGTTAACACTTTTCTGTGACATTGGGCAGCTTTTTATGGGTCACGGTGAGGCTGGGAACTGGGGGAGAAGCTGTACTGTAGGTGGAAACCTCCTAGGTCCCTGGAACAGAAGAGGTCAGACCCTGTTTGCGCTTTTTACACACTTTACAAAGCTTGCTTTGTCTCTCTTGGTTCTTGTGGGGAGCAGCTTGACAAGTTCCATGAACTCACCCAGCTGGTGATTGCTTGAAAACTGCCTTCCTGGACAGTTAAGCCAGCAAGGGCAGGGAAATGACCCTGTAGATCTTTCCAGAACATGGTGATGCAGGAGAGGCAGAAGTTATGCCTGCATTCAACAGTCACTGGGTTCTGGAAGTACTCCTTACAGTTGAGACATCTGTTCTCCACTTGCATGTTGGCCAACATGGAGCCTTGAGCAAAGGTGCTGGGTATAGTCTTGCTTTTAGGAAGCCTTGGTTCTCTGGAGCTCAAAACCCAGCAAGCCCTGCTATCCTCCCCTCAGACCATGAAAACTGACCAGATTTTAGTTTCACAGCCTTGTTATGTTGGTGTCAGCCTGGAAAAACTAGGTTAGGCCCATGTAAGTTAGCAGCAGGGTCTGACGACGGAAATAGTCCCAAGCCTTCCGCTTACTATATATCTGAGCATATTAGCCAGGCCATTGAACTTCCCACTCAATGATCTGAAGCCATGTACATACTCAGAAAAATATATTTTCCAGCTGCACGTGATCCCACAAACCTTTTGTCCAGCGCTTAGAAGGTAGAGGCATGTAGATCTGAGTTCCAGGCCAACTTGGTCTACATAGCAAGTTCTAGGCCAGCCAGTACTACAAAGTGAGAACTCATCTACAAAACATTTTCCTAGTTAATGACAGGCTTCATAGTGTTTCATTTACCCATCATTATAACTTCCATTTGCTTTCCAACTTTCCCCCCTCCCCCTCCTCCTCAATGGTTCCCTTCCTGTCTCCCTCTACAGTGCTGAGATTAGGAGCCCAACCCACCATGACCAGCATTTCTACTTGCGTTCTGGGCACTGAACAAGGGGTCTTGTGCTTGGGTGGCCAGCACTGCAGATGCTTTTCCTCCAGCCTCCAGTGTTCCACCTCCCATCCCACATTTCCCTGTCCTCACCCTCCCTTCCCTTTAGACTCTTTCATCATACGTCCAGTTTTTCCACATACTGTCTGATGTTTCCTTTTAGATGCAAGTTAAATATGAGTCTGTATCATGTGTTTCTCAAATTTCATAATTTAATAAAATTTAAGATTACAGAAAATTGCAATGCATGATGAGGTCATTATCTTTCAATGAGTTTCTTCTAATGTGAACTTTACAAAAATCACCAGCATGCTCGTTACTAAAAACAGCAAACATTTCCAAGTTAACCCACATCTTACTAGATACCATTTTTACTAAATACATATTGGATTAATTACCTAAGTATCTGTAAAAAGTTGTTAGTGAGCCTGTAACCGGAAGTGAAGGCAGTTACCCCTTCGTCCCTGTTGCTGCCCCAAAACGCTCACAGTGCTTAGCTTTTCTATCAGAAACTAGTTATCTTTTTCCTTTGCTGTTTCTTAGTCCCTTCTCTTCCCCTTTTCAGCTGTTCTGGGAGCAGTCATCCAGAGCCTCTTCTCCCCCAGCCAGCCCAGTTATGGCAGAGAATGATGTTGACAATGAACTCTTGGACTATGAAGATGAGGTGGAGATGGCAGCTGGGGGAGACGGAGACGGAGCCGAAGCCTCTGCCAGGAAAGATGAAGGGCTCCTGTATCTCCATCCACAACTCGCTTTCATGACTTCCTGCTCAAGCCAGAGTTACTCTGAGCCATTGTAGACTGTGGCTTTGAGCATCCATCAGAAGTCCAGCATGAACGCATCCCTCAGGCCATTCTGGGCATGGTGTCCTGGGCCAGGCCAAGTCGGGCATGGGGAAGACGGCAGTGTTTGTCTCGGCCACACTGCAATAGCTGGAACCAGTTACTGGGCAGGTGTCTATACTGGTGATGTCACACTAGGGAGTTAGCTTTTCAGATCAGCAAGGAATATGCATGCTTCTCAAAATGCATGGTGAACGTTAAGGTGGCAGTGTTTTTTGGTGGTCTATCAAGGATGAAGAGGTGAAGAACTGCCTACATAGCTTCGAGGGGACCCCTGGCCGCATCCCAGCCCTAGCTCCAAATAAGAGCTTCAACCTCAAACACATTAAGCACTTCATCTTGGAAGAATGTGACAAGATGCTTGAGCAGCTCAACACGCATTGGAATGTCCAGGAAAGTTTTCGCATAACCTCCCATGAGAAGCAGGTCATGATGTTCAGTACTATCTTGAATAAATCAATCTGACCAGTCTGACACAAGTTCTTGTAAGATCCAATGGAGATCTTCATGGATGATGAGATGAAGTTGACAAAGCTGCATGGGTTGCAGCAATACTAGGTGAAACTGAAGGACGAGAAGAACCGGAAGCTTTTTGACCTTCTAGATGTCCTTGAGTTCAACCAGATGGTGATCTTTGTGAAGTCCATGCAGCGCCGCATCACCCTGGCCCAGCTCTTAGTGGAGCAGAACTTCCCAGCCATTACCATCCACAGTGGGATGCCCCAGGAGGAGAGGCTCGAATGAATAGGAAAGTAGGCACTTCAGAGTCCCAGGGTTGTGGAGAATGGTTTGGCTGTGCACCAGCACCTTGACCCCTGACCTCTTCTCTTCCATCTCTTACTTCACCTTGCAATGCACCAAAATGACTCAGAAATACACTTGTGTGAGTAGCTCAAGTCTGTAGTAATGGGCAGCTTCTCCAGCTGTCCTCAGCTGGTGGCCCTGGTGGGCAGGCAGCTGGGTGCAGAGGCTATACAGAAGCTCATGTCCTTCCAGAAATGGGTCAGGATTTGGTTGTGCATCTCAAACAATGGGATCTTCTGTGTCCCTCTGCTGAACTACTGAACATTTCCATGGCAACTTAAATGTGTTTCCCAGATGTTCACTGTCCTTTCTACACATTCAGTGTCATACTCAAAACAGGGACTTGGCCCCATCATGCCCTTGGCACAAATTCAGTGAATTCAGCAAGGCAGGCCTTACAGAAGGGGTTGTCCAGATTTAGTGTTGACGGGGTCTCTCAGGTAACACCGACACATAGAGCACTTGCACTGTTCCAGCATGTCTCTCAAGGTCTCTCCCTCCTCCATTGTAATAAGATTCCAGGTGAGACTGAGGCTGTGCTTTCTAGGGTAAATGAAACCAAATTCAGGGATTGTCAGCAAGCACCCACCACTACTAAGTGTCTGGTTGGTCCTATAAATGTGGAAAAAAAGTAAAACTTAAGATCTAAAAAGCACTTTCATTTTCCCTGTAGCCCTGCTCAGCACCACCTTGAGATGATCACTGGTTGTCGTTCTCATGGCCAGCAAGCCACCCACACCCCAGGACACCACCAACTGCTCCATGCAACTGCAGAAGGCTTCTGGACTAGGTTCCTGCCCTGGTTAGGAACTCCAGAGGGACTGTGGAAAGGTGCTCCATAGTCTACTCTAGAAAATTGGGTACCCCAAGCTTCAAAATTCTTGCATCCCCATTTTAATCCTGTGAAAAAACCTTAAAATGTTTCTTCCAATTTGGGGATAAGTTTAGACTTTCAGCTGAGAAATGTCTGAACATCTGTAACCCAGCACAAGGCTCCCCAGACTTTGTCCTCCATAGCACTGTATTTAAGAATGTGGAGCCGAGCGTAGTGGCTCACGCCTTTAATCCTAGCACTTGGGAGGCAGAGGCAGGCGGATCTTTGTGACTTCAAGTCCAGCCTGGTCTACAGAGTTCCAGGACAGCTGGGGCTACAGGGAGACCCTGTCTCAAAAAGACAAAATAAAATCTGGGATGGCTGTGTGTGCCTTATGTGGGTGCTTGGGATTCCACTCAGGTCCCCATATTTGTGCAGCAAGTTCTCTCACCCACTGAGCCATCTCCTCAGCCTATTTTTGCAGTTTAATATTTTTTTTTTATTATTAATTTTATTTATTTCTGTATGTGTATGAATGTACTGTCTGCATGCAGGTCTGTGCACCCGTGTCGTGCAACGCCGCGGAGGTCAGAAGAGGGTCTCGGATTCCCCTGGAACTGGAGTTCTCCTGGAATTGGAGTTTCAGACGGTTCTCAGCCGCCATGTGGGTGCTGGGGATCGAACCCGGGTCCTCTGTCCCGCTCATCGTAGAGCAAGAGCGCGTCGGTGGCCGCTGTGCTCGCTGAGTGGTGGATCCTCCACACTGGCCACAGCGCTCGCGCTTGTATGTGACTCTTTTGTGAAGATGAGCGCTCAGCTGCCCATGAGCCGGCGCTGCTCAGTGCGAAGTCGCTCCTTCGGCACTGAATATCCGGCTTACCTTGCACCACCATTGAACTTTTTACTCTCCCGCTCTCGTCTTTCTACGTCTCTTGGCAGCGCACGCTTGTTGTTTTGTCGCCACCTCGTCCACCCGTATTAAGTGTATTGATGTCCGTCTGCTCCCAAGGGTGTCACACTTAAAAGGCAAAGACAGGTGGATATGGAAGTTCAAGGCCAGCCTCTCTCTAAGGCAATCAGGCCATCCAGGGACCAATTAAAGTGAAATGGATCAAAATAAATAAATAGGAAAGGGGACTGGAGAGATGGTTTCGTGGCTAAAAGCATTGGCTGGTCTTGCAGAACGACCCAGGTTAGTCTTTTCAGCACCCACATGATTGCTAACAACTGGCTGGAACTCCATCTTGGGGGATCTGATGCCCTCTTTTGACTCCATGGGCACTGACGGACATGGGTTCACTTTCACACATGCAGGAAACAAACAATTGAAAAATAACATAATAGAAAAATAATCAACTGAACTGACAATGGAGAAGGAGATTTGACCTTAACCCCATTGACACCCCAATTTCAGCAGGACATAGCTAGAACTGAACTTGATGCCTATAGACCATTTTGACATCACCCTCTAAGCCCTTTTCCATGAAGTTGTCTCCATTTTTTTTTTTTTTTTTGTCTTTTCAAGACAGGGTCTCCCTGTAGGCCCAGCTGTCCTGGAACTCACTGTAGACCAGGTGGCCTTGAACTCACAAAGATCCGCCTGCCTCTGCCTCCCGCGTGCTAGGATTAAAGGTGTGCGGCCCCATTTGCCAGGCTTCTTTCTCCATTTTTTTTTCCAAAAAAAAAAAAAAAAAAAAAAAAAAAAAAAAAAAATTAAAAAAAATAAAAAAAAAAGGCGCATGCCACCATGCCCAAGTTTACTGTTTCAGTCAGATCTTAGACCCAGTTTCTGTTCTTTCCAATTTGTATCATTCCAAAGTGTGCCTATATGGACACCGCAGATATACCAAAATTATGACGTCTGAAAATAAACTCTAGGTCAATTCCAAAACTGTTTAGGGTTTTACATTTTGATAGGATTGTATACAGGTAAAGAAATTTTTAAAAGACCAAGAACATGAAAGACATGTATGGCAGAATGCATGAGCTCTGATTGGGAGGGGCAAGGAAAGGTAGTTGGGTCTAAATTTGATTAAGAAATGTATGAAGGCGTGGTGGTGCACGCCTTTAATCCTAGCACTTGGGAGGCAGAGGCAGGCGGATCTTTGAGTTCAAGGCCAGCCTGGTCTACAGAGCAAGTTCCAGGACAGCCAGGGCTACAGGGAGACCCTGTCTCGAAAAAAAGTATGAAATACATAGAACTTCAGTAAAAATCTTGGGCTCTAGAGATGGTTGTGTGCAGAGCACTACTTTGCAGAGGACCCACGTTCAAATCCCAGCACCCACATGGTAACTAGCAACCATCTGTATGTAACTCCACTTCTGGGGAACTGATGCCCTCTTCTGACCTGCTGGACATTGCATAACAGGAGTGCATTGACCGCACGTACTTACATACACTCATAAAAACTTTAAAAATATCTTTAAAAAATCTTTCTCGTGGTGACATGCCTTTAATCCCAGCACTTGGGAGGCAGAAGCAGGCATCTCCGAGTGCAAGGGCACCCTGGTCTACATACCAAGTTCCAGGCCAGCAGGGGCTACAGAGACCTTGTCTCATAAATGCCAAAAAAATAAAACTCTTCTAATCTCTTATTCCAATAGATTCCTCTGCCTGTCTTATTTAACACTAAACTCATAACCTTTCCTGTGCCACCATGCCTAGCTTTATGTGGTAAATGGAAAAAAACAAGGCTTTCTTCCTGCCAGACCAGCAGTGAATCTTATTTACATTCCAGCCAGCCCCTTGCCTTTATTTAGAATACAATTTGAGGCAGGGCATTGTGGAGCTTGCCTTTATTCCCAGCACTCAGGAAGAGGCAGGTGCATCTATGAGGACACCACCACCTGGTCTACAAAATGAGTTTTAGGCCAGCTGGGACTACAGGGAGATCTTCTATGTCAAAAAGAACCCCCCCAGGACTTAGCTATGTATTTTTGCTTGGGTGGTTTTAGCAATATAGTTGAGGCTGGCCTCCAATTCTTGGCAACTTTCCTGCCTCAGTTTCCCAAGTGCTAGAATTACAGGAGATTGACACCACCACCTTATCTGGCTCCTGAAACTTTGATTATCTGAGAAGAAATTATAGAGGAATTGATCAAGATTTGAAGCTATGGTGGGGCTGGAGAGATGGTTCAGTGGTTAATACTGACTGCTCTTGAAGAGGACCTGGGTTCTATTCCCAACACCCACATGATGGCTACCAACTATAACACATGTCTAGGGGATCTGATGCTCTTCTCTCCTGGGCAGGCACTGTATGATAGTGGTGCACTTACATGCATGGCGATATAAAACTCATGCACATGCAATAGTTTTTTTTTTTTTTTTTTTTTTTTTGTAGCCTAGATTGGCTTCAAAGTGGAGATCCTTCTTCCTCAATACTGGGATTGCAGGACTGAGACCCCATGTCCAGGAGTACTAAATTTTTTTTTTTTACCAAAACACTTATTACATGGTACGGAGTTACTAAATTTTTAAAAAAAACACCATTAACTTTTTAAAAACTATTATATTATTTTTATTTAAATGGTGTTTTTTGGTATTTCCTGCAGTTGTATGTAAGTGTACCCATGATGTGTCATGCCCATGGAGGTCAGAGAACGAGAAAGCTGTTGGATTCTCGGAACTGGAGTTACAGGACCAGTTGTCAGCACCCAAATATAAGGTGGATTAGGTTTGATTTGTAAGGTTGTAGCCCACCTATGTCAGGGATTCCAGGAAACCAAATGAGGCAGAAGTACCAAGAAATAGTTACCCTGGACTGTGTTCCTACAATCTGAGAAAAGTTGCTCCAACATCCTACCTCACTGGAGACCAGAACCAGGCTTCGGTCTCTCTTGAGATACCAGTCCCAGGTCCGTTTCCCTCAAGATGCTCCTACTGCCACCAGCCCCAGACCCACCTATGTCCATTCCCCCGTCTCCTCGCCCCCACTTCCTTGTAAACTCACTTCCTCATGTGCCTGAGTATAAAACTGACATTTGGGACATTCTGAAGCTGGTCATCCTAATCCCAGCACAGGCAGGGCAGCTGCTATGCCCAAAATGAACCTGACTTCCTTCTCATTTGAGTCTCGTCATTCCCTCCTCTCTGCCCCCAGTCTCCCTCAAAATGAACCTAACGGATTTATGATGGGATTGAGATTAAATGTCAAAAATATTATATAGACAATCGTAGTGATTTGGATGAGAAATGAGTCCCACAGTCTCCTGGGTTTGAAGGCTTGGTCCCAACCGGCAGTGCTTCTTGGAAGGTGGGTCCTCAGTGGACCATGGGGTGACTGGGGTCAGGTCTTGAAGACCTGTACCCTGACCTCCTTCCAAACTCATGTCCCCCAATTCCTTTTTTCATTTTTTTATTTTGTAGGGTCGGTTTTTGAAGTAGGGTCTCCCCGTAGCCCCAATTGGCCTGGGGCAACTCATTATGTATCCCAGGCTGGCCTTGAACTCACAGAGATCCACCTGCTTCGCCTTCCAAGTGCTAGGATCAAAATCATGCACTGCCACACCCAGCAAATAAATAAATAAATCCTTTTTTTTTTTTTTTTTTTGGTCTTTTTGAGACAGGGTTTCCCTTCAGTCTCAGGCTGGCCTGGAGCTCTCTATTAGACCAGGCTGGTCTTGAAACTCACAGAGGCCTGCCTCTGCCTCCTGAGTTGGCTAGGACATCCGACTTTTATTCCCTGTGTTCTCTCCACAATTAGGACGGATTCTTTGGGGAGGGGATACGGAGTTCACCGTTCTTGAATAAGGAAGGCTGACTGAGTTTTTCAGATTTTGATGGGAAGGCAAAGCCTGGCTAACATGCTCAGTATATAATAGGTGGGAGGCTAGGGACTATTTCTGTCAGCAGACCCTGCTGCTAACTTACATGGGCCCAACCAAGTTTTTCCAGGCTGACACCAACATAACAAGGCTGTGAAACTAAAAGCTGGTCAGTTTTCATGGTCTGAGGGAGGATAGCAGTGCTTGCTGTGTTCTGAGCTCCAGAGAACCAAGGCTTCCTAAAAGCAGCATGTCCATGCCCAGCATGTTTGCTCAAGGCTCCATAGAGTTTGACTCTGTGTTGGCCAGCATGCAAGCAGAGATCAGATGTCTCCCCTTTAAGGAGTACTTCTAGAACTCAACGACTGTCAAATCCAGGCATAACTTCTGCCTCTCTTGCATCACTATGCTCTGGGAAGATGTAAAGAGTCCTTTCCCTTTCCCCTGCCCTTCTTGGTTTAACTGTCCAGGAAGGGGAAGGCAATCACCTTCTGGGTAATTTCATGGAACTTGTCAAGCCTGCTCCCCACAAGAACCAAGAGGGAAAGACAAAAAAGAAAGCTTGGGTGTATTTAAACAGCACCAAGCTGGACATTGGTGGTGCACACCTGTAATTCCAGCACAGGCAGGTGGATCTCTGTGAGTCAAGCCAGGCCTGGTCTACAGGTGAGTTCCAGGTCAGCTGGGGGCTACAGGGAGACCCTGTCTCGAAAAGGACACAAACAAAAACAAAATGTCTATTGAAGGAGGTAGAGTGCAAATGTGGAAAGTCAGAGCTAGAATTGCTGCACTGTGCCAAGGATGTCTATCACAGACAAAAAACTTAAAATGCCCTGAACTGAGTTCATTCACATCCAAAGTATGGCTGCTTCCTTCCTCACACTATTCTGGCCTGAGCATAATTATCAAGACATCTCAAGTGGATGTAACTCTAGATCCTGAAGCAGCACACTGTCAACTTACTGTCTCCAAAGATAAAAAATCAGTGCAGAGGACCCCGACTTCAATTCCCCGTAGCCTGTCTGAGTGTCATAGGAACTGTGATTACAGCAGCCATGCCCAGAAACCCACCGCGCTGGAACACCCTGATGCAATTTGTCCATCCAATCCACAGCCGTTGCGCAACGAGAGGCACAGGAGGAAGATATGAAAGATACATGGGACCTTGTTCCTGTTTTTTCTGGAAACATGGTCTCATACTGAGCCCCGCACTCCTGAATCTCCTGCTCTGCTTGAGTGCAGGATTATTCTGCTCAGCAACTGCCTCTTAACAATTTTTAAAATACTTAGGTAACAATCCAATAGATATTTAATACAATAAATGTCATTTATTAATTTTTCCTACAGTAAGCTCACTCTAAGTTATCGAAAACTAATAAAGATACCTCCAATAAAAGTTTTTCCAGGAGAAAATCAATGAAAATTCCAGATGAAACTATGATCTGGGGCCCTTGCTGGTGACTAGGGGAGCAGCAAGGGGGGCAGCGGGTTCCTATGGTAGGGGCAGCCCTGGATCTTTTCCCCCTGAGAAATGTGGCAGGAAGGTAGTTACTGTGCCAGGAGGGCAAGGGTTTGTTAGCTGGAGTGGCAACCCAGACACAGGACCCCGACTGGCGGTGATGCTTCATCTGCAGGCCCTGCAGATAAGCCATAGTGAGAGAACCTGCATGTCAGGTGACTCACAACCCACCGCAGGCTGCAGGCAGAGGACAGCCCAGCAAGGTCGCGATAACCCCCAGGTCATGGTGGAAGCAGTAGTGCTTGAAGGGAAACCAGAGCTGGAAGATGCCATTGTTGAACTGGGCATGGAAGCCATGGGGGTGGGAGTACTCCCACTCCCGGCTGAGGATCTTTTAGGCGATGTCCTTGTAGGGTGGGCCCACGTGGAAACGCAGAATGGTGAAGTCTCGGTGGTCCCCACAGGCCTCCAGGAAATACTCTCACATGGCCCACTTGTTGAGGAGGTCTGGGTAGAAGATGTTGAATGTATAGTCCTGCACCATCTTAGGCGGCGGGTTGTCCAAGTCGTAGTAGTGCATCTGGTTGTACTGGTTCCACTCGAGGCCTGTGTGCACGCGGTTGAAGAAACATGGTTTGCGAGGCCGGTATTTGTCACCCCACAGGTACACGCGGCCGCCCTCGGCTTTTCCACGCCTTGTCCTGCTCGACGTCTTTGCCTGCGCGCCGGAAGAAGATGTCCTCGGTGCTCTCGCTTCTATCTCCTGAGACCTGGAGCTGCCGGCAGGACGGCTGCAGGCGCTGCAGGTCCTCCCGCGGATCCAGCACCAGCGCGTCCAGCTGTAGCTCGTGTTGGACTAGCAGCTTACGGGCCGTGGCGTCCAGCGTCGTAGTCGTTCAGACTCCGCTGGTTTAGGTCTTCCTCCATCAGCACCGCCTGGTCATCGGCCTCCTCCCTGGCCCGGTCCCCCTCGAAACATGCTCTTGCCAGGACAGGGAAGAACACAGCAGCTCTCTCCCTCCACTCCCTGCTCTCCTCCAGCTTGTAGAGATGCTGCTGCAGCACGTCCTGGTGGCGCTCGCAGAGCCTGGCCCGGGACATGTGCGCGCGCAGCTGCTGCAGCACGCTCTCCCAGCACGCTGTCCAGGTGGGGGCCGCCCGCGCGGACATCCCTTGGAAAATAACCTTGAACACCGACTGCGCCTGGGAGCTGACAGACGCGTTGACTCCCTCTCCTCGCTCCCTTGGCTCTTTGCCCGAGGCCTCCAGCTTTCACAGTTTGTTGATCTCATCCTCTGGGATGGTTCTCAGGTCCCTCCAGAAGTCCTCATTCATGCTCCATGGACACTTGGATGTCCTCCAGCTGGTCCTCCAAGTCGGCCACCTTGAGCCCATTGAGGAAGGTGTAGGACTCGTGCACCGCCCCAGGGCCAAGTAGTCCTCAGCGGTGATGTACTTGGGCAGCAGGTCAATGGGTTTGGCGCCCCCATCTTGGACGCCGATCTTTTGCGAGCAGCTTGGACTGCTGCAGGCAGAGGTTGTCTTCCTGCTCTTCCAGTCTTGAAATGCTCTGCCTCCTTCTCTGGCTGCCAGCACTCAGCTCCTTCCTCCGCATCCACTTTTTCCCACTCGGGCCTCCGTCTGAAGCTGCTTCAGCCTTCTGCAAGCTCCAGGCGGTATTCCTCCTGGATCATTCTTGTTGGTTCTCTTCAACTCCTTCTCTTCCAGGTGCTGATCCCCTTCTTTCTAGGGCCTTGTTCCAGATGAAGGTCCCCAGCAAGTTGTCCCCGAAAGGGTTGTTGGCGTTGATGTAGCCTATGGGTTCCTCGCGCTAGCTCATCTTCTCCCGCTTTTTGCTTTTTGCGCTTCTTGGCTTCCCTCTTAAGCCAGGCGTCGGCGCCAGCTTCTCCTCTGGGGTCTTCAAGGCTTTGAGCAGCTCCTCCCGAACCTGCAGTCCCTCACGAAGGCTCTGCTGTTGGCTAACTGACAAGGCAGCCGCCCAGGGCCTGGGAGAGCGCATGGGGGACCTGGTGCTGGATGCAGATGATTCTGAGGACCAAAAGCTCAGGCAACTGCGGCCACCCCAGGAGTCCTACGCCCGCTCTTCCCCGAAGTCAGAGGCTGAAGACTGATCCCGGGACCCCAATCTGGGTGGCTGAGGGCTCCGCCTGCGTCTCCCAGACCTCTGCCACCAATCCTGGTCTGAATTGGACTTGCGCCCCCAACTGTGCTCTCTGCCCCCGTCTGCGCCTCTTCCTCCGGGCGGATGCCTTGCAGGCCTCTGGCTCTGGCTGCAGCTGTGGCTGAGGCTGCAACTCCTGTTCCTATACTCCTGCCTTCCATCTAGGCCCATTCCCAAATCTCCTCCTCCCCACTTCTTTGAAAACTCACTATCCTAGTGCTGCCTCTGGGTAATACAAACTGCCATTTGGGGTATCATTATCTAATGCTGAGTCATCCTAATTCCCGACAGAGGCAGGGCCAGCTGACATGCCTAAAATAATCATCGGAAGCCGGGCTGTGGCGCATGCCTTTAATCCTAGCACTTGGGATGCAGAGGCAGGGGACTTTGTGAGTTCAAGGCAGCCTGTCTACGAGCAAGTTCCAGGACAGGCTGGGGCAAGGAGGGAAGACCATGTCTCGAAAAGGACCAAAAAAAAAAAAAAAAAAAAAAAAAAATCCTCGGCGTCCTGACATTTTCTCCCCTCAAAATGAAACTAACAGACTTTCAGTACTTTCAGGAATTCAAAGTCACCTTGACAATATCTCTCACTCCGTTCACTCACAGAGTGTGTTCATTGTGAACAAGTAGCCAGGATGTTGGCTCTTAGTCTCTCCTTCCCTTCCTGCTACGCAAGGCTGCTCCAGGTCCCCTTCATTTCTCAAGAACTGTTGAAATTCTTCCTCCAATTTGAATAACAAGTCCCTCTTCAATTCCCCATACTACCAGAGGAGGCACACATTAGAGAATCTTGGAGGGGAGTTTCCCAGCAGAGAACTGTGTGGCAGGAGCCTGGAGATTTACACACACACCACACACACACACACACACACACACAACCACCCACCCTTTTTTCAACTCAGCTCTAAATAAGCTTGGTAGTGTTATGGCCTGCCTGTAATCCCACCACGTTGGTGGGGACTGAGGCAGAGGGATCAGTGTGAGTTCCATGGCAGCCTAGTATCTTCCAGGGTAACCTATGTGAACAACTGAATTCCTTTCAAAAGGAAATACACAGGAAATAAAGTAAGAAGCCACATTTTAAGCCGGTTATGGTGGCCCTTGCCTTTAATCGCAACACTGAGGAGACACTGGACAGGCAGATCTTGTGAGCACAAGCAACTACCTGGCCCTACATAGCCAGTTCCAGGGATATCTGGGGCTACAGGGACATCCTGTCTCCAAAAAGACAAAAAACAGGCTCAGGACTTAATCCCCGGACATGGATGCTTGGCATGCGAGGGTACCCTTAACAAAAATTAGGCAGAGCTGGGCACATGTGGGCACACCTATCAAGGCTGAGCAGCAAGAGCATTGGTGATTCTCCCTTATAGATCCTACGTGTCAACATTGCCCCCATCTAGCACTCGGCATGCCCACTTTTGTGCTGGGGATCAAATCCAAGGCTTCATAATGCCAGATAAGTGATCTAACCCAGGACTCCTATTCTCTGCCTCCAGGATGTGCCTTATCCTAACCATCAGGGGCAGACCCCAGGGGAGTCCTCCAGTAGCCACTGAACTCTGCTCAGTTAGACTTGAATCCAGCTTCTTTGTGATGTTGGACCTTCTACTGCTGAACCTGTTTTCTCAGGCTCCTCTCAGCCAGGCCAAGGGAGGCTGGAGGCTGCAGTCAACTGTGCTTGGCAGGGCCAGGTTGAGATGTACTTTCTATGCCAATTGCCCCAGTGACATGCCAAAGTCCAGGGTGACTTATGGACCTAGAGTGGAGCAGTGCAGTTCTAGGATGGGCACCCCCTATCACTGTCTTCCTTGGGGGTCCCCAAGGTTACAGCCTGCAGTTTAAGAGTGGTCATGTTAGCCTTTAATATGGATTTCTCTTTTGTTTAAAATCTTTGTAGTTTTTTTCAGTTCTCCCTGTAGCCCCAATGGTTCTGTATTCACTATGGAGTCCAGGCAAGCCTCAATCTCACAGAGATGTTGTTCGTCTCCTGAGTGGTGAGAATAAAGGGGCCTGTGTCACCACACCAGGTTTTTTTTTTTTGTTGCTTTTTTAACCGAATTTTATCTTAAACAACCAAAAACAAAGAACATGGATTTTGTGTAGCTTAAGCGGCCTCAAACTTGAGATAATCGGCCTGCTAGCTCTAAGAGATCTAGGATACAGGCATGAACCACTTCACTCAGCTTAATAAAGGGAAAATACCAGGGGGCATGGTGGGCCACGCCTTTAATCCAGCACTTGGGAGCAGAGGCAGGGCAATCTTTGTGAGTTCAAGGCCAGCCTGGTCTACAGAGTGAGTCCGATAGCTGGGGACTAAGGGAGGACCTCGTCTCTAAAACGACCAACAAAATAAAGGGAAAAAATACACAGGCAATTAACAGACATTAATGAGTTTTTATTGACAACTATGATAGAAATGCATTTTTCTATTTTAATGATTCTAAGAGTTTAAACCCACTTTTGTCTTTTTTGGACAGGGTTCCATGTAGCCCCAGCTGTCCTGGAAAACTACTCTGTAGACCCAGGCTGGGCCTTAAACTCACAAGATCCGCGCTGCCTCTGCCTCCCAAAGTGCTAGGATTAAATGCGTGCACACCACGCCCGGCTAGAATTAAACACATTTTTGAGACAGGGTTCCATTCCAGCGTGGCTGAACGTCACATATGAAGACCAGGCTGACCTTGAACTCAGATCTGCCTTGCCTCTACCCCCGGTGCTGGGCATTAAAGGCTTGGGCGCACCTTGTTGGGCTAAAAACTTTATAGTTTATAAAGTAGGTCCTGTATTTCTGGGAACCTGACAGATTTAACTAGTGAAAGCCCCAAATAGTTGATTGGATTCAGTGGCTGCTATGTTATGGCATTAGTTCAGAGAAAACCCAACAGCTCATCTACGGGGTTGTGACTACAGGTTTCAGAGGCTTTCGGGTTTGTTCCATGGCAGAACCATAAGGCCAAAATGGGCCCTTGGAACAATCGGAAAAACTATAGAGTAGGGACTTAGATTGTAAAAGGAAACCTCATCCATTAGAGTCTAAGAAGGGCTGGAGAGATGGCTCCAGCGGTTCAGAGCACGACTGCTCTTGCAGAGGACCAGGTTGATTCCAGCCACCCACATGGTGGCTAAGAAACCATCTTAGGCCAGCATGGTGGCACATGCCTTTTAATCTCAGCACTGGGAGGCAGAGGCAGGAGATTTTTTGCTGAGTTCAAGGCCGTCTGGTTAAGAAGCGAGCTCCAGGCCAGTTGGGACTAACGGGAGACCGTCTCACAAAAACCACCATCCAACCTTATTAGGGGCTACTTTGGTCAGATTTTCTTTGGGTCCTATGCAAAATTATTCCCCTGATTATATCACCCAATGCCCATAACCCATCCTGTGCTAAGACCTGTTGACTCCTCCTGGGCGACTCTGCAGACCCCCAGGACCCATTCCAGGTTTGTGCCCCCACCTCCAACCTCCCACTAGCTGCTCCATAACTGCTCCCCTTGGAACCCAGAACAGTGAGGCAGAGAGAGAACCTTTTCTGGCTATGGTGGAACTCCTTAGGATTCCGGTACTGCACTGCTTTCTATCTTTGGAGACAGTAAGTTGACATTGTGCTGCTTCAGGATCCAGAGTTATATCCACTTGAAATGTCTTAATATGCTCATGCCAGAATACTGTGGAGGAAGGCAGTAGCCATACTCTTTCCATGTGATAGACATCCTTGGCACATGCCAGCAATTCTAGCTCTGACTTTCCACATTTGCACTCTACCTCCTTCAATAGACATTTTAATGAGACATCTGAAAATTTTAGGTTTTTCCTAACTTTTGCCAAAACCCTTCTTGTAACTGCTTCAGAGTGTTCTCTTGCTAATCCTGGAGAAACCACCTAACTTGTTCATATTCAGACTTGATTTCTTTTCAATGTTTAGCCTCATTCTTCATTGTCTCTTTAGCATGGTGTTTTTTTCAACTGGTTCCACATTCTCCCTCCACAGTTCAATGTTAACACTTTTCTGTGACATTGGGCAGCTTTTTATGGGTCACGGTGAGGCTGGGAACTGGGGGAGAAGCTGTACTGTAGGTGGAAACCTCCTAGGTCCCTGGAACAGAAGAGGTCAGACCCTGTTTGCGCTTTTTACACACTTTACAAAGCTTGCTTTGTCTCTCTTGGTTCTTGTGGGGAGCAGCTTGACAAGTTCCATGAACTCACCCAGCTGGTGATTGCTTGAAAACTGCCTTCCTGGACAGTTAAGCAAAGGAGAGGGAAATGACCCTGTAGATCTTTCCAGAACATGGTGATGCAGGAGAGGCAGAAGTTATGCCTGCATTCAACAGTCACTGGGTTCTGGAAGTACTCCTTACAGTTGAGACATCTGTTCTCCACTTGCATGTTGGCCAACATGGAGCCTTGAGCAAAGGTGCTGGGTATAGTCTTGCTTTTAGGAAGCCTTGGTTCTCTGGAGCTCAAAACCCAGCAAGCCCTGCTATCCTCCCCTCAGACCATGAAAACTGACCAGATTTTAGTTTCACAGCCTTGTTTTGTTGGTGTCAGCCTGGAAAAACTAGGTTAGGCCCATGTAAGTTAGCAGCAGGGTCTGACGACGGAAATAGTCCCAAGCCTTCCGCTTACTATATATCTGAGCATATTAGCCAGGCCATTGAACTTCCCACTCAATGATCTGAAGCCATGTACATACTCAGAAAAATATATTTTCCAGCTGCACGTGATCCCACAAACCTTTTGTCCAGCGCTTAGAAGGTAGAGGCATGAGATCTGGATTCCCCCCCCCCCCCCCCCAGGCCAACTTGGTCTAATAGGGCAAGTTCTAGGCCGTCCGTACTACAAAAGTGAGAACTCATCTACCAAACAACATTTTCTTAGTTAATGACAGGGCTTCATAGTGTTTCCATTTACCCATCATTAAACTTCATTTGGCTTTCCAACTTTCCCCACTCCCCCTCCTCCCCATGTCCTTCCTGTCTCCCTCTACAGTGCTGAGATTAGGAGCCCAACCCACCATGACCAGCATTTCTACTTGCGTTCTGGGCACTGAACAAGGGGGTCTTGTGCTTGGGTGGCCAGCACTGCGATGGTTTTCCTCCAGCCTCCAGTGTTCCACCTCCCATCCCACATTTCCCTGTCCTCACCCTCCCTTCCCTTTAGACTCTTTCATCATACGTCCAGTTTTTCCACATACTGTCTGATGTTTCCTTTTAGATGCAAGTTAAATATGAGTCTGTATCATGGTTTCTCAAATTTCATAATTAATAAAATTTTAAGATTACAAGAAAATTGCAATGCATGATGAGGTCATTTTCTTTCAACTAGTTGTCTTCTAATGTGAACTTTACAAAAATCACCAGCATGCTCGTTACTAAAAACAGCAAACATTTCCAAGTTAACCCACATCTTACTAGATACCATTTTTACTAAATACATATTGGACTAATGACCTAAGTATCGTAAAAAGTTGTTAGTGAGCCTGTAACCGGAAGTGAAGGCAGTTACCCCTTCGTCCCTGTTGCTGCCCCAAAACGCTCACAGTGCTTAGCTTTTCTATCAGAAACTAGTTATCTTTTTCCTTTGCTGTTTCTTCGCCCTTCTCTTCCCCTTTTTCAGCTGTTCTGGGAGCAGTCATCCAGAGCCTCTTCATCACTCCCAGCCAGCCCAGTTATGGCAGAGAATGATGTTGACAATGAACTCTTGGACTTGAAGACTGATATGGAGACATGCAGCTGTGGAGAGGACGGAAGCCAATCTCTGGCAAGAAAGATGAGAAGGTGCTCCTAGCATCTCCATCCATGCCTGCGCTTTCATGACTTCCTGCTCAAGCCAGAGTTGCTGCGAGCCATTGTAGACCGTGGCTTTGAGCATCCATCAGAAGTCCAGATGGAAACGCATCCATCAGGCCATTCTGGGCATGGTGTCCTGGGCCAGGCCAAGTCGGGCATGGGGAAGACGGCAGTGTTTGTCTCGGCCACACTGCAATAGCTGGAACCAGTTACTGGGCAGGTGTCTATACTGGTGAGTGTCACACTAGGGAGTTAGCTTTTCAGATCAGCACGGAATATGCATGCTTCTCAAAATGCATGGTGAACGTTAAGGTGGCAGTGTTTTTTGGTGGTCTATCAAGGATGAAGAGGTGAAGAACTGCCTACATAGCTTCGAGGGGACCCCTGGCCGCATCCCAGCCCTAGCTCCAAATAAGAGCTTCAACCTCAAACACATTAAGCACTTCATCTTGGAAGAATGTGACAAGATGCTTGAGCAGCTCAACACGCATTGGAATGTCCAGGAAAGTTTTCGCATAACCTCCCATGAGAAGCAGGTCATGATGTTCAGTACTATCTTGAATAAATCAATCTGACCAGTCTGACACAAGTTCTTGTAAGATCCATATGGAGATCTTCATGGATGATGAGACTGAAGTTGACAAAGCTGCATGGGTTGCAGCAATACTAGGTGAAACTGAAGGACGAGAAGAACCGGAAGCTTTTTGACCTTCTAGATGTCCTTGAGTTCAACCAGAGGTGATCTTTGTGAAGTACCATGCAGCGCCGATCCCACCCTGGCCCAGCCTCTTAGTGGAGCAGAACTTCCCAGCCATTACCATCCACAGTGGGATGCCCCAGGAGGAGAGGCTCGAATGAATAGGAAAGTAGGCACTTCAGAGTCCCAGGGTTGTGGAGAATGGTTTGGCTGTGCACCAGCACCTTGACCCCTGACCTCTTCCATCTCTTACTACACCTTGCATGCACGAAGTGACTCAGCAAATACATTGTTGAGACTGCAACTGTGGCTGTAGTAATGGGCAGCTTCTCAGTTCCTCTACCTGGTGGCCCATGGTGGGCAGGCAGCTGGGTGCAGAGGCTATACAGAAGCTCATGTCCTTCCAGAATGGGTCAGGATTGGTTGTGCATTTCCAAAACCAATGGTCTTCTGTGTCCCTCTGCTGAACTACTGAACATTTCCATGGCAACTTAAAATTGTTTCCAGATGTTTCACTGTCCTTTCTACACATTCGTGTCATAATCAAAACAGGGACTTCGGCCCCATCATGCCTTGGCACAAATTCAGTGAATTCAGCAAGGCAGGCCTTACAGAAGGGGTTGTCCAGATTTAGTGTTGACGGGGTCTCTCAGGTAACACCGACACATAGAGCACTTGCACTGTTCCAGCATGTCTCTCAAGGTCTCTCCCTCCTCCATTGTAATAAGATTCCAGGTGAGACTGAGGCTGTGCTTTCTAGGGTAAATGAAACCAAATTCAGGGATTGTCAGCAAGCACCCACCACTACTAAGTGTCTGGTTGGTCCTATAAATGTGGAAAAAAAGTAAAACTTAAGATCTAAAAAGCACTTTCATTTTCCCTGTAGCCCTGCTCAGCACCACCTTGAGATGATCACTGGTTGTCGTTCTCATGGCCAGCAAGCCACCCACACCCCAGGACACCACCAACTGCTCCATGCAACTGCAGAAGGCTTCTGGACTAGGTTCCTGCCCTGGTTAGGAACTCCAGAGGGACTGTGGAAAGGTGCTCCATAGTCTACTCTAGAAAATTGGGTACCCCAAGCTTCAAAATTCTTGCATCCCCATTTTAATCCTGTGAAAAAACCTTAAAATGTTTCTTCCAATTTGGGGATAAGTTTAGACTTTCAGCTGAGAAATGTCGAAAACATCTGTAACCCAGACAAGGCTCCCCAGACTTTGTCCTCCATAGCACCTGTATTTAAGGAATTGGAGCCGAGCGTCGAGGCTCACGCTTTAATCTAGCATTGGGAGGCCGAGGCAGCGCGATCTCTGTGACTTCAAGTCAAGTGGTCTACAGTGAGTCCCAGACAGCTGGGGCTTACGGGAGACCCCCCCCCCCCCCACCACCCCCCCCCTGTCTCAAAAAAAGACAAAATAAAATCTGGGATGCTGTGTGTGCCTTATGTGGGTGCTTGGGATTCCACTTCAGGTCCCCATCTTTGTGCAGCACAGTTCTCTACCCCACTGAGCCATCTCCTCAGCCTCTTTTTGCAGTTTAATTATTTTTTTTATTTAATTTATTTATTCTGTATGTGTTATGAATGTACTGCTGCATGCAGGTCTTTTGCACCCGTGTCGTGCAACGCCGCGGAGGTCAGAAGAGGGTCTCGGATTCCCCTGGAATGGAGTTCTCCTGGAATTGGAGTTTCAGACGGTTCTCAGCCGCCATTGGGTGCTGGGGATAGAACCCGGGTCCTCTGTAAGAGCGGTCGCGCTCTTAACCAAGGCCATCTCTCCAGCCCTATTTTTGCAGTTTACCTGAGAAATGGTTGCCTTCCTCACCGTCTAGTACTGGCTGAACAGGGCATTTACATGCATCTTACCTAGTCATTGTGACACAGACAGTCCCCTTCCTCTGAATCCTCTGTGAAAGGAAATCCCTTCTCTACCACCTGGTCTGAAATTCTTCTCAGTAGGAGCCCTCCGTACTGCTTTTGCCATTTTTTTTTTTTTTTTTTTTTTTTGTCTTTTCAAGACAGGGTCTCTCTGTAGACCAAAGTGTCCTGTTTTTTTTCTTTTTTTTTTGGTACTGCTTGCCATTTCTATCTATGACATTAATAGCTGAGGGGACAGAAGATTCTAGGTGGTTTAGATTGCTTCCTGCTCTTCCAATACTGAACGTGGGTTGCTGATACCCAGGTCAAGTGGCACACAGTCACTTGTAACTCCAGCTGCAGGTGCTCGGATGCTCTCCTCTGGCCTATGCAGACACATACATGCACACATAGATTTTAAATTAAATTTTGCTTTTTGGGACAGGGTCTCCCTACAGCCCCAGCTGTCCTGGAACTTGCTCTGTAGCCCAGGCTGGCCTGCCTCTGCCTCCCAAGTGCTGGGTATTTTAAGCAAGTACGTACACCCTGCCAAAATTACAATATTTTGTTAAAAATATCTTGGGCTGGGGGCTGGAGAGATGTCCTAGCGGTTGTAGCCGAGCCAACCCTCTTACAAGGGACCCGGTTCGATCCCCAGACCCACATGCGGGCCGAGGGGGGGGTCGCGGCATTGCACGGACATGGTGCACACAAACTGCATGCAGACAGTACGTTCATACACATACAGAAAATTAAATAAAATTAATAAAAAGTATTTCCTGTATTTAAAAAAAAATCTGGGCTGCCTGTTTACTGTTTTGGGCATAAGTTTACTGGTCTTTTTTGTTTTATCTTTTTGGTATTTTGAGACAGGCTCCCTTTTAAGTACAACAGCTGTCTGGAAGCATTGCTCGTTTAGACCAGGCTGGTGTTGAACTCAGAGATCGCCTACCTCTCCTCCGAGTGCGTGGGAAAATTTAAAGGATTTAATGGGCTGGAGATGGCCTAGCGGTTAAGAGCACCGACGCTCTTGCAGAGGACCCGGGTTCGATCCCCAGCCCACATGGCGGCTAAGAACCGTCTGTAACTCCAATTCCAGGAGAACTCCAGTTCCAGGGGAATCCGAGACCCTCTTCTGACTCCGCGGCATTGCACGACACGGGTGCACAGACCTGCATTGCAGACAGTACATTCATTACACATCACAAAAAATAAATAAATAATAAAAAAAAAAAAAAATTAAAAAAAAATAAAAAAAACAAAGGCGCATGCCACCATGCCAAGTTTTACTGTTTCAGTCAGACTTAGACCCAGTTGCTGTTCCTTCCAATTTGTTCATTCCAAAGTGTGCCTCTATCGGACACCGCAGATTACCAAAATTTGACGTGAAAATAAAACTCTAGGGTCAATCCAAAAATGTTAGGGTTTACATTTTGATAGGATTGTATACAGGTAAAGAAATTTTTAAAAGACCAAGAACATGAAAGACATGTATGGCAGAATGCATGAGCTTGATGGGAGGGGCAAGGGGCAGGTAGTGGGTCTTAAATTGATTAAGAAATGTATGAAGCGTGGTGGTGCACGCCTTTCAATCCTAGCACTTGGGAGGCAGAGGCAGGCGGATCTTTGTGAGTTCAAGGCCAGCACTGGTCTACAGAGCAAGTTCCAGGACACCAGGGCACAGGGGAGACCTGTCTTCGAAAAAAAAGTATGAAATACATAGAACTTCAGTAAAAATCTTGGGCTCTAGAGATGGTTGTGTGGCAGAGCCACTATTGCACGAGGACCCACGTTCAAATCCCGCACCACCTGGTAACTAGCAAACAACCAGTAACTCCACTTCTGGGGAAAGCATTCCCATCCTTCTGGACCATTGGCCATTACATGTACAGGTGTACATACAACACACACCATAAAAAAATTTAAAAATATCTTTAAAAAATCTTTATCGTGGTGGACATGCCTTTAATCCCAGCACTGGGAGGCAGCAGCAGGCATCTCCGAGTGCAAGGGCACCCTGGTCTACATACCAGTTCCAGGCCAGCAGGGGCTACAGAGACCTTGTCTCAAAATGGCCAAAAAAAATTAAACTCTTCTAATCTCTTATTCCAATAGATTCCTCTGCCTGTCTTATTTAACACTAAACTCATAACCTTTCCTGTGCCCACCATGCCTAGCTTTATGTGGGTAAATGGAAAAAAAACAAGCTTTCTTCCTGCCAGACCAGCAGTGAATCTTATTTACATTCCAGCCAGCCCCTTGCCTTTATTTAGAATACAATTTGAGGCAGGGCATTGTGGAGCTTGCCTTTATTCCCAGCACTCGGAAGAGAGGCAGGTGCATCTATGAGGACACCACCACCTGGTCTACAAAATGAGTTTTAGGCCAGCTGGGATACAGGGAATCTTCTATGTCAAAAAGAACCCCCCCAGGACTTAGCTATGTATTTTTGCTTGGGTTGGTTTTTAGCATATTAGTTGAGGCTGGCCTCCAATTCTTGGCAACTTTCCGCCTCAGTTTCCCAAGTGCTAGAATTACAGGGAGATTGACACCCACCACCTTCTCTGGCTCCTGAAACTTTGATTATCTGAGAAGAAATTATAGAGGAATTGATCAAGATTTGAAGCTATTGGTGGGGCTGGAGCGATGGTCAGTGGTTAATTACTGATGCTCTTTGAAAGAGGACTCTGTTCTATCTTCCCAACACCCACATGATGGCTACCAACTATTAACCACTGTCTAGGGGATCATGCTGTTCTTCTCTCCTGGGCCGGCACGTATGATAGTGGTGCACTTAACATTGCATGGCGATATAAAACTCATGCACATTGCAATAGTTTTTTTTTTTTTTTTTTTTTTTAAGGACTTTATCTGAGGCTGGTGTGTGGTGGTACCTGCCTTTAATTCTAAGCACTGGGAGGCAGAGGCAGGCCGATCTTGAGTTCAAGGCCAGTCTGGTCTATAGGAGTCTAGGCAGTTGGCTACAGAGCCTGTCTCAAAAAGAAGAAAAAAAAAAAAAAAAGACTTATTCCAGCATGGTGGCAAATTGCCTTTAATTCCAGTACTAGGCGGCGTGGGCAGGTGGATCTGAGTTCAACGTCAACCTGGTCTACATAGCAAGTTCCAGGACAGCTTACAGCTTAGGGAGGATCTGACAAAAAAAAAAAAAAAAAAAAAAAAAAAAAAAAAAAACGCATTGCTCAAGAAAAAACACTTTAAACTTGAATACAAAATACAAAAGTTTTTATTTACACTAAGGGCAAAACATAAGAAATTAAATAGTTCAGAGGAAGTAACCCATGTAGAGACAATGTACAGAATGGCACAATTTATTTACAGATCAACTGTCCAAAGGAATTATTTTGGTGGGGTTGCAGCTGAAAAGAATATTTGCTTTCGGAAAAAATTTTAGGACAGGCATTTGTGAGCATGCTTTTAGTTCTCCGTCATCTAGAGCAACGCGTGTGCTGATGGGGACCCATAGGCCAGCGCTGCGTGTAGTGAACCTGGTAAAGTGAGGTTCCAGTGCCCGAGCCGGCGCTGCTACAGGCGAATCGACCCTTGACTGTAAATAGGTACCCAACATAACTTTATCCCCCTCGTCTTTCTAGTTTGGCAGCACGTGTGTTTTTGCACCTGTCACCAGTATTAAGCTGTATGATGCTCCGTCTGCTCCCAAGGGTTGTCAACACTTAAAAGTGCCAAAGACAGGTGGATATGGAGTCAAGGCCAGCCGTCTCTCATAGGCAATCCAGGCCCATCCAGGGACCATTTAAAGTGAAAGGATCAAAAATAAATAAATAGGGAAGGGGCTGGGAGAGATGGTTTCACTGGCTACAAGCATTGGCTGGTATTGCGAAGAAAAGACCCAGGTTATATTTCAGCACCCACATGATTCTAACAACTGGCTTTGGAACTCCATCTTGGGGGATCTGATGCCCCTTATCTGACTCTCCATGGGCACTGACGGACATGGGTTCACTTTCACACATGCAGGAAACAAACAATTGAAAAATAACATAATAGAAAAATAATCAACTGAACTGACAATGGAGAAGGAGATTTGACCTTAACCCCATTGACACCCCAATTTCAGCAGGACATAGCTAGAACTGAACTTGATGCCTATAGACCATTTTGACATCACACCTCATAAGCCCTTTTCCATGAGTGTCTCACATTTTTTTTTTTTTTTTTGTCTTTTCAAGACAGGGTCTCCTGTAGGGCCAGCTGTCCTGGAACTGCACTGTAGCCAGGTCTGGCCTTGAATACACAAAGAATCCCCCCTGCCTCTGCCTCCCGCAGTGACTAGGATTAAAGGTGTGCGCCACCATTGCCAGGCTTTTTCTCCATTTTTTTTTCCTGTATTGTGTATGATGTACTGTTGCATGTAGGTTTGTGCACCCGTGCAATGCAATGCCGCGGAGGGTACAGAAAGAGTGGTGTCGATCCCCTGGAACATGGGGTTCTGGGAATTGGTTTGGACAGTTCTCAGCGACATGGGGGTGCTGGGGATCAAACCCAGGTCTCTTGAAAGAAGTGGTCAGTGCTTATAACTCTGAGGCATCTTCTACCAGCCCCTCATTGCTTTAATTATAAGGAAAAGGCTGGAAAGTTAGCTAGTAGAGGCTGTGCCTGCAGCGGGACAAACCCTATCCTTTCCTATCTAGTACCTACCCAAGGTGCTAGGCACCTGTCCACAATAGCCCTAAGTAGGATTGAATAGGGTTTTTTTTGGGTCTTTTGAGACGGGTTTCCTTAGCCCCAGCTGTCCTGGAACTCACTTGTAGCCCCAGGCTGGCCTTGAACTCAAAGATCCACCTGCCTCTGCCTCCCAAGTGCGGACTTAATAGGCGTGTATTGTGCCACCACGCCGGCGTGGACAATAGATTTTAAGTCTAAAAAAAAAAAAAAAAAAAAAAAAGAAAACAAAAAGCTCTCGGCCCTTCGCGACCCCCCCCCGGTGGCCGCCTCCGCCTTTAACTCTCCATACGCACTGGAGGACGGACAGCAACCGGCAGCGCTGATTCTTTGTGAGTTCAAGGGCAGGCGGACTCGTGCAGCCATTACAAGTTTCTCAGGACCAGCTGCGGCTATAGGGAAGACCCTGTCTCGAAAAGACAAAAAAAAAAAAAAGATGTTTTAAGTTACTGCCTCGTCTATAAAACATTAGGACTTTCCATTCCTGCAGGGGTTGCTGTTGGACCTTATCCTAGCTTTCCCCTCAGCAATCTGGCTTTATTAGAGGACCTGATCATCTGAAATCCATTTCCATGCATCTCTACTAAACCAGAAAAGGATCCTCATTATTTGAAACACTAATGGGCCAGGCATGGTAGTCCGCACTTGGGAGGCAAGGCGGGAATCCTGAGTTGGAGACTAGCCTGGTTTATACATAGTGAGTTCATATACATCATTAAAAACAACAAAAAAAAAAAAGTGACTTTCAAGCCAGCAAAGATTACATACCGAGACCGGTCTCAAAAACCAAAAAACACCCGGTGTGGTGGTGCGCGCAGAGGCAGGCGGATTTGTGAGTTAAGCCAGCCTGGTCTACAGCGAGTTCCAGGGACCAGCTGGAGCAGCTACAGGGAGGACCTGTCTCAAAAATAAAAATTAGAAAACAAAAAAAAAAAAAAAAAAAAAAAAAAAAAAAAACCACATGACAGTGGCTGAGATGGCTCAGCTGGCAAGGGTACGAGCACCCAAAGGGTGATGACCAGGGTTTGATCTCCTTGACCCGCATCAAAGGAGAGAAAGGACTCGATTTCTTCTGATACCACAAGCTCTTCCTGGCACTCTCCCAGTGCCCAATAAGTAAACCTTAGACACACATACACCATCATTAACAGCTGGCTCAGGCCTATAATCTTAATGTGGGAGGCTGTGACAGGCGGTTACTCTAAAACAAAACTTAGGCAGAGCTGGGCACAGTGGATACACTTGTTATCCCAGCTACTCAAGGCTGAAGGCAGTGTTCTAGTTTCTGTTCCATTGCTGAGACAAAACACACTGACCAAACCAACTTGGGGAGGACGGGTTTATGTGCCTCACATCTCTCAGGGCAGGAACCTGGAGGCAGGGAGCTAAAGCACAGGCCATGGAGGAATGCTTCTTTTTTTTTTTTTTTATTAATTTTTATTTATTTTGTATGTGTATGAATGTACTGCCTGCATGCTGCAAGTTTGTGCACCCGTTGTCGTGCAATGCCGCGGGAGGTCAGAAGAGGGTGTGGATTCCCCTGGAAACTGGATTTCTCCTCGGAACTGGAGTTTCAGACGGTTCTCGGGCCGCCATGTGTTGCTGGGGACGAACCCGGGGTCCTCTGTAAGAGCGGTCGGCGCTCTTAAACGCTAGGCCATTCCTCCAGCCCAGAGGAATGCTTTTTATTGGCTTGCTTCTCTGGCCCATATCAGCCTGCTCATACCAGGTACACGAAACCACCGACCCAGGGGGTGGCACCACCACATAGTGGGCTGTGGTCCCTCCCAGTCATTCAATATCAAGGGCAATACTCCACAGACTGTTGGCCGTAGGCCAATGTCTAATGGAGCCAATCCCCAACTGAGGCCTCCTCCACCCAGGTGTATCAAGCTGAACACTAAAGCTACCTAGCACAATTGACCTTGTCAACTTGTTATACAAACACATCACTATTAAAACACCACCCACTTGTCCTCAAGATATGCTAACAGTATTACAACGTAGGACAGTACAACTTAAAAGCCCGTAGTGTTAGTCCTTAAGTCAAACACCTTACAGTTCACTCTCTTAACTGTGGGCTCTCATAGAATCCAAAGCAAATAGTGCTTTATTTCAAAGGGAAGAGAAACTGGGCACACCTAAGCAAAACAAAGACCAGCAAAGTAGATCAAGTTGGACATCTGGGATTCACTCTTTTGGGCTCCAAGGGGATTTGGCAGCTGTTTCCCTTACTCGCCGTCCACAGAACAGAGTTAATTCAGGGCTGGGCCCAGTCCGTCCCACACTTGCTGCTTTTGGTCATACCATTGTACGGGGTATCCACTGAAACTGAGGCTGCAGCTTCCCCAATGGGGCTTCTCTGGCCTCTCAGTGCCAATGCTCAGCTTTTCTTCATGACCCCTGCCACTCCTGGGGTCTTCACTGCCAACCAGGTGCACTCTCTCCCCCAATGGCCTCTTCTGGCTTCTCACACTGCCAAGGCACAGCTGCTCTCCGTGACCCCTTCACATTTCAACATCTGAACCATATAGGAGACTTACACATTATCAAGTCCTGCTCTGGCTTGAGATGGTACGGCTCAAGCTCCCTTGGGACCACAGCTTCTGTGTGATGACCATGAGAAATTCTTCCCAGAAGACTTCACCACAATGATCGGTCTCTTGTTATTATAGCTGATATTTCAGCCCCAGCCAGGCAGCATCAATTGTCCCAGTAAAACAAAAGTTTCACTTCGTTACCTTACAGCTGGTTCTTCAGCCCCAGCTGACCAAAACCCCACAGATCTCAAATTCAAAAATACCATACCAGCAGCTGTGATGCTGTCTGCTTCCCTTTGAAGCTTCACAAGCCCGGCCTCCCATCGTCTACAGCTCTTTCAGCATAACTATTCCGAGTTCCACAGCACTCAAAACTCTAAGACTTAATGGCTTTTCCAGTCAAAGTTCCAAATGTTTCCACAATCCTCCCCAAGACACCAGAGTCAGGTCTGTCACATGAATAGGCCTACTCTCTGGTACCGATTTCTATTGTTTCTCTTCCATTGCCAAGACAAAAAACACTGACCAAAACCAATCTAGGGAGGAAAAGCGTTTATTTGGCTCACATCTCCAGCGGCACAGTTCATCACTGAGGGTCAAGGAAGGAACTCAGACTGGAACCTGGAGGCAGAAGGAGCTGAAGCAAAGGCTGTGGAGGAATGCTTTCCTGGCTTGCTCCTCTGGCCCATGTTCAACTGCTTCCAATATAGTACAGGAACGCACCTACCCAGTGCAGTCAGTGGTGGGACCACCCCACAGATGGTTGGGCCCTCCCACATCAGTCACCAATCAAGATCATACTCCACAGATGTGGCCACCAGGCCCAGTCCAATGGAGCCAACCCCCCAATTTTGAGGGTCTCCCTCAACCCAGATGTGTCACGTTGGACCCACTGAAGCCCTCTAGCATAGGCAGGATCTTTTGATCTCAGAAACTGAAGACCAACTTGGGCAACACACAAAATAGTTAGGCTTGGCAATGAAGCTCACCCATCTTCCATGGCTTATACAGCCCTCTAGGTCTTTTTTTTTTTGTTCAGATGCCTAGCACCGTTAAATAAAGCAAAATAGAGAATAACTGAACATTTCTCAAGAGGATGTATGGGAAACAATGTGCAACATTAATTAAGTTGCCAGGCTTCGTGGCTCTCATCTCTAATCCTAGGGCTTGGGGCTGCGGGCAGGCAGATATCTGAGCTGAGGTCAGCTTGGTTCCACATGCTGAGGGTTAGGCAGGCTGGGGACTAGAGGACTGTCCAAAAAAGAAAAGACAAAAAGCAGAGTGGCCCTGGAGGTAGTTTGTCTCAGCAGTTTGAGGCACTGGCTGCGCCTGCATGGTGATCACGGTTCAATTCCAAGTTCCCAAAAGGCAGCGAACACCACTTCAGTTCTAGGGGGCTCCAACAGTTTCTGGACCTCGAAGGTCACAGGCCACTTACACATTGCAAGCAATACACAGGGTTTTTTTTTTTTTTTTTTTGTTCTCTTTTGGTCTTTGAAGGGTTTCTCCCTGTAGTCCCAGCAAGCTTGGAACTTACTGTATATCCCAAGTGGCCTTTGAAACTGCGGAGATCCAACTTGCCTCTGCCTCCTGAGTGCTGGGATTCAAGTGTGTCCCACCAATGCCCTGGCTTATGTCAGTTTTTTAAAATGTACTCAAGACCAGGGTGGTGGCACATGCTTTTTATTTTACATTGCTAGAGACATTTGTTAGTTTGAGGCTACCCTGTTCTAGACAGTGAGTTCCAAGCTAACCAAGGCTACATTCGTGAGATTCTATAAACCTAAACAGATTCTAGACATTGTGGTGCTTGCCTACGATTCCAACAGGAAGGAGCCAAAGATGGGAGCATCAGGCTGGGGCAGGCACTCGCTTAAACGGTAACAACGCAGAGAGGCAGTGTGTTACTTTCCTTAATTCTGTGACAAACACCATGACCAAAGGTAATTAGAGGAGGAAAGGGTTTTATTTCATCTTACATCTCCAAGATAAGGTCCATCTTTGAGCTTACTCAGGGGCAGGAACTCAAATCAGGAAACCAAACTCAGGTCATACCTGGAGGGGCATGCAGCCTTACTGGCTTGCTCCTCTGACTGTGCAGCCCCATTTTCTTACCCACCTTGGACCACCTGCCCAGGGGAGTCACTATCCAAGTCTGCAGTGCCCTGGGCTCTCTCACATCAGTCAACAATTAAGAAAAATGCCTCAGGCCCGGTGTGGTGGTCCAAACCGCTTAATCCTAGCCTTGGGGAGGAAGACAGAGGCAGCGCAGATCTGGGGGGGGAGTTCAAGGCCAGGCCTGGTTCTACGAGTTCATGATAGCTAGGAAGTATAGGGAGACCCTGACTCAAACTAAAAAACAACAAAAGCCTCACCAGGGACACGCTCACAGGTCAGTCTGATAAAAGAACGCCCCACTAGTTCAGGTCTTCCCGGAATCAAGGTTTTACAAATGTGAATGTAGGAGCATGGGAGTGTAGAGAAAACAAAATGAAAATCCACAAAATGATCTGATTTGGAATTTTGGAATCGCATTTCTTTGGGAGTTCTGATTCTACACTGTGCCCTACACAATAAGCAGGCCTTGTGCACCACCGAGTCTTCCTGCATCCTGCCTCCCACACCATGAGGCCAGGTATTTCTCTCACCTGCAATGGGTAGATCTGAAGAGTCCTGTTCAAGAGTCTCCTAGGGAGAGCCACAAAGCAGGTTCTAGCAGCACACTGGGAAGGTTACTATAGCCAAGTCTTATATACACCTCTAGGAATGATGGTCATTCACCCACCTCCCCAAAGCCTCGTGGCTCCTCCCTTGAGGAGGGAGGACAGAGCCAAGCAGCCAATGAGCAAGTATTTCAGAATTCTGTGGGCTCTAGGCAAGGGTGTTTCCTATTATTCAGTCAGGACAGGTGGGCCAGGACCCAATTGAGAAACAGAATCTCTCTTAGCACCTGTGTGGCCCTTCCTGCCTTACCTCGTCCTTCCTGCCTGCTTCGGCACCGACAGATTTCCCCCTCTCCCTCTCTTTTCCCNTCCTGCACGACATGGGTGCACAAACCTGCTGCAGACAGTACATTCATACCTACAAAAACAAACATTACTAAAAGTAAGTTTCCTTTTAACAAATATCTGGGCTGCAGTTTATGTTTTGGGCATAAGTTTACTGGTTTTCTGCCGTCTCGCCTCCCTCCCCCCCGACGGGTGAGACTGGTATGAGTAGAGGCTGTATTTGGCCGTTATTTTTTCCCCCGACTCGCATTCAAGGCTCCGTGCTGTCTTCTCTCGTCTTTTCTTAGAGTAGCTTTTCCATCTTCACTCTCCCCGCGTCTTCTCTCTGTTCCTTATTTCGTAGTTCTTTTTTTCTGGCCTGCGTCTCTATCTCGCTTCTTTCACATCTTTTTTTTATTGGCGATGAGAGCACCCACCCCACCCCCCCGCCGCCCACCCCTCCCTACGTAGGTTTTCTACTGCGTGTTAAGTTCAGCAACTCTCCAGTCTCTCTCGCTCTCACTTGATGCTCTCTGTTGGGTGTCTGTATGACTGTGTGTACTCTGCGTGTGGGATTAAAGTTTGTAAAGCATGGGGCTGGAGATGGCTAGCGGTTAAGAGCACACGACGCTCTTGCAGAGGACCCTGGGTTCGATCCCCAGACCCACTGGCGGCTAAGAACCGTCTGTAACTCCAATTCCAGGAGAAACTCCGAGTTCCAGGGGGAATCCGAGACCCTCTTCTGACTCCGCGGCATTGCACGACCAACGGGTGCACAGACCTGCTTGCAGAACGCAGACACGTTTCAGTCTGTACGTAGCCCAGTCACTATGGGTTTTGGGTGCGTCTATGTGCTTAAATAAATAAATAATAAAAAAAAAAAAAAATTCAAAAAAAAAATTAAACCCCTCCCCCCCCACCAAAACAAAGGCCCATTGCCACCATGCCAAGTTTACTGTTTCAGTCAGATCTTAGACCCAGTTTCTGTTCTTCCAATTTGTATCATCCAAGTGTGCTCCTCTCCATTGACGTACCCCCACGCATACCAAATTTGACGCTGAAAATAAACCTCTAGGTTCAATTCCAAAATGTTTAGGGTTTATACATTTTGATAGGATTGTATACAGGTAAAGAAATTTTTAAAAGACCAAGAACATGAAAGACATGTATGGCAGAATTGCATGATGCTTGAGTTGAGGGGGGCAGGCGGCAAAGGTAGTTGGGTCTAAATTTGATTAAGAAATGTATGAAGCCGGTGGTGGGCACGCCTTTCAATCCTAGCACTTGGGAGGCAGAGGCAGGCGGATTTTTGAGTTCACGGCCAGCTGGTCTAACGGCAAGTTCAATGGAACCAAAGGGCACAGGGAGACCTCTGTTCGAAAAAAAAGTATGAAATTACATAGAACTTCAGTAAAAATCGTGGGCTCTAGAGATGGTGTGGGCCAGAGCCACGTACTTTGGGCAGCGAGGAACCACGGTTCAAATCAGCACCACATGGTAATAACAAAACCTAGTAACTCCACTTCTGGGAAACTGATTCCCAGACACTGCTGATTCATGGCACATTGGCCTAGTAGCATGGTGAGCATACATAACACACAAAAAATCATAAAATTTTTAAAAATATCTTTAAAAAATCTTTTCTGTGGTGGACATGCCTTTAATCCCCAGCATTGGAGGCAGAAGCAGGCATCTCCGAGCTTGCAAGGGCCAACCTGGTTCTACATACGACTGTTCCAGGCCAGCAGGGGCTACAGAGACCTTGTCTCAAAATGTCCCAAACAAAAATTACAACCTCTTCTAATCTTTCTATTTCCATATAGATTCCTCTGCCTGTCTTATTTAACACTAAACTCATAACCTTTTCCTGTGCCCACCATGCCTAGCATTTATGTGGGTAAATGGATAAAAACAAGCTTTCTTCCTGCCAGACCAGCAGTGAATCTTATTTACATTCCAGCCAGCCCCTTGCCTTTATTTAGAATACAATTTGATGGACAGTGCATTGTGGAGTTGCCTTTTATTCCCAGCACTCGGAAGAGGCAGGTGCTATCTATGAGGACACCACCACCTGGTCTACAAAAATGAGTTTTAGGCCCAGCTGGACTACAGGGAATCTTCTATGTCAAAAAGAACCCCCCCAGGACTTAGCATGTATTTTTGCTTGTGGTTGGTTCTTAGCAACTTATTAGTTGAGGCTGGCCTCAATTCTGGCAACTTTCCCGCCTCAGTTTCCCAAGAATCTAGAATTACAGGCGTTGACACCACCACCTTACTCTGGCTCCTGAAAACTTTGTTACTCTGAGAAGAAATTATCGAGAATTGATCAGATTTGAAGCTTTGGTGGGGCTGGAGCGATGTCAGTGGTTATTACTGATGCCTTTGAAAGAGGGACTCTGGTTCTTCTCCCAAACCCACCATGATGGCTACCCACTATTAACCAACTGTCTAGGATCTTGATGCTCCTTCTCTTCCTGGGGCGGCACGTATGATGTGTGCCATTAACCTTGCCATGGCGATATAACAACTCATGCACCTCAATAGTTTTTTTTTTTTTTTTTTTTTTAAGGACTTTATCTGATGGCTGTGTGTGGTGGTACCTGCCTTTAATTCTTAGCACTTGGGAGGCAGAGGCAGGCAGATCTGAGTTCAAGGCCAGTCTGGTCTACATGAGCAACTCGGGTACATATAAAAAGCCCTGTCTCAAAAAGAAAAAAAAAAAAAAAAGACTTTATCCAGGCATGGTGGCAAATGCCTTTAATTCCAGTACTCAGGAGGCAGTGGCAGGTGGATCTGAGTTCAAAGTCAACCTGGTCTACATAGCAAGTTCCAGGACAGCTTACAGCTATAGGGAGATCTGACAAAAAAAAAAAAAAAAAAAAAAAAAAAAAAAACGCACTTGCTCAAGAAAAAACACTTTAAACTTGAATACAAAATACAAAGTTGTTTATTTATTCACACTAAGGCAAAAACATAAGAAATTAAATAGTTCAGAGGAAGTAACCCATGTAGAGACAATGTACAGAATGGCACAATTTATTTACAGATCAACTGTCCAAAGGAATTATTTTGGTGGGGTTGCAGCTGAAAAGAATATTTGCTTTCGGAAAAAATTTTAGGACAGGCATGGTTGAGCATGCTTTGTCTCTGCATAGAGAAGAGGGGTGGTCGCAGTCTAACTGGCAAGCCCGGCTTATGCTAAGATGAGTAGCTCCCATAGCGGGCTACAGTGGAACCTCTTGCAGAAAGGACCTCACACCATAACTTTTTCGTTTTTCTTTTGGAAGTTGTGATTGTTTTTGCCTGCAGTATTAAGTGTATTGATGCTCGTCTGCTCCCAAGGGTGTCACACTTAAAAGGCAAAGACAGGTGGATATGGAAGTTCAAGGCCAGCCTCTCTTAAGGCAATCAGGCCATCCAGGGACCATAAAGTGAAATGGGATCAAAAAAATAAATAGGAACGGGGCTGGAGAGATGGTTTCGTGGCTAAAAGCATTGGCTGGTCTTGCAGAACGACCCAGGTTATTTATTCAGCACCCCATGATTGCTAACAACTGGCTGGAACTCCATCTTGGGGGATCTGATGCCCTCTTTTGACTCCATGGGCACTGACGGACATGGGTTCACTTTCACACATGCAGGAAACAAACAATTGAAAAATAACATAATAGAAAAATAATCAACTGAACTGACAATGGAGAAGGAGATTTGACCTTAACCCCATTGACACCCCAATTTCAGCAGGACATAGCTAGAACTGAACTTGATGCCTATAGACCATTTTGACATCACCCTCTAAGCCCTTTTCCATGAAGTTGTCTCATTTTTTTTTTTTTTTTTGTCTTTTCAAGACAGGGTCTCCCTGTAGGCCCAGCTGTCCTGGAACTCACTGTAGACCAGGTGGCCTTGAACTCACAAAGATCCGCCTGCCTCTGCCTCCCGGCGTGTAGGATTAAAGGTGTGCGCCACCATGCCAGGCTTTTTCTCCATTTTTTTTTCCTGTATGTGTATGATGTACTGTCTGCATGTAGGTTTGTGCACCGTGTGCATGCAATGCCGCGGAGGTCAGAAGAGGGTGTCAGATCCCCTGGAACTGGGTTCTGGAATTGGAGTTTGGACAGTTCTCAGCCGCCAATGTGGGTGCTGGGGATCAAACCCGGTCCTTGTAAGAGTGGTCAGTGCTCTTAACTCTAGGCCATCTCTCAGCCCCTCCATTCTTTAATATAAGGAAAAAGGCTGGAAAGTTAGCTAGTAGAGGCTGTGCCTGCAGCGGGACAAACCCTATCCTTTCCTATCTAGTACCTACCCAAGGTGCTAGGCACCTGCACACAATAGCCTAAAGTAGGATTGATATAGGGTTTTTTTTGGTCTTTGAGACCAGGGTTTTCCTGTAGCCCCAGCTGTCCTGGAACTCACTCTGTGAGACCAGGCTGGCCTTGAACTCAAAGATCCACCTGCCTCTGCTCCCAAGTGCTACGGATTAAAGGCGGTACTGTGCCACCACGCCCGGCTGGACATAGATTTTAAGTAAAAAAAAAAAAAAAAAAAAAAAAAGAAAAAAAAAAGCCGGTGCGGGTGGCCGCCTCGCCTTTAACTACTACCAACGCATTGGGACGGACAGCAACGCAGCGCGATCTTTGTGAGTTCAAGGCAGCGATCTGTGCCGCTGACTACAAGTTCAGACAGCTGGGCTAGGGAGACCTGTCTCGAAAAGACAAAAAAAAAAAAAAAAAAGATTTAAGTTACTTGCCTCGTCTATAAACATTAGGACTTTCCATTCCTGCAGGGGTTGCTGTTGGACCTTATCCTAGCTTTCCCCTCAGCAATCTGGCTTTATTAGAGGACCTGATCATCTGAAATCCATTTCCATGCATCTCTACTAAACCAGAAAAGGATCCTCATTATTTGAAACACTAATGGGCCAGGCATGGTGTAGTCCAGCACTTGGGAGGGCAGAGGCAGGTGAAATCACTGCGTTGAGACTACTGGTTACATCGTGAAAAAAAAAAAAAAAAAAAAAAAAAAAAAAAAACGCACTTGCTCAAGAAAAAACACTTTAAACTTGAATACAAAATACAAAGTTGTTTATTTAACCACTAAGGCAAAACATAAGAAATTAAATAGTTCAGAGGAAGTAACCCATGTAGAGACAATGTACAGAATGGCACAATTTATTTACAGATCAACTGTCCAAAGGAATTATTTTGGTGGGGTTGCAGCTGAAAAGAATATTTGCTTTCGGAAAAAATTTTAGGACAGGCATGGTTGAGCATGCTTTTAGTCTCAGCACTTGGAAGGCAGGGGTAGGCAGCTGAGTTCAAGGCCAACCTGGTCTACATAGTGAGTTCCAGCCCAGCTGGGGCTACAGGGAGACCCTTGCTTAAAAGGACCAAAAAAGTTTTTGTGGATGAGTGTTTTTTGCCTGCAAGTATTAAGTGTATTGATGTCCGTCTGCTCCCAAGGGTGTCACACTTAAAAGGCAAAGACAGGTGGATATGGAAGTTCAAGGCCAGCCTTCTCTATAAGGCAATCAGGCCATCCAGGACCATAAAGTGAAAGTGGATCAAAAATAAATAAATAGGAAAGGGGACTGGAGAGATGGTTCCGTGGCTAAAAGCATTGGCTGGTCTTGCAGAAGACCCAGGTTAGTATTCCAGCACCCACATGATTGCTAACAACTGGCTGGAACTCCATCTCTGGGGGATCTGATGCCCTCTTATGACTTCCATGGGCACTGACGGACATGGGTTCACTTTCACACATGCAGGAAACAAACAATTGAAAAATAACATAATAGAAAAATAATCAACTGAACTGACAATGGAGAAGGAGATTTGACCTTAACCCCATTGACACCCCAATTTCAGCAGGACATAGCTAGAACTGAACTTGATGCCTATAGACCATTTTGACATCACCCTCTAAGCCCTTTTCCATGAAGTTGTCTCCATTTTTTTTTTTTTTTTTTTCTTTTCAAGACAGGGTCTCCCTGTAGGCCCAGCTGTCCTGGAACTCACTGTAGACCAGGCTGGCCTTGAACTCACAAAGATCCGCCTGCCTCTGCCTCCCGAGTGCTAGGATTAAAGGTGTGCGCCACCATGCCAGGCTTTTTTCTCCATTTTTTTTTCCTGTATGTGTATGAATGTACTGTCTGCATGTAGGTTTGTGCACCCGTGTCATGCAATGCCGCGGAGGTCAGAAGAGGGTGTCAGATCCCCCTGGAACTGGAGTTCTGGAATTGGAGTTTCGGACAGTTCTCAGCCGCCATGTGGGTGCTGGGGATCAAACCCAGGTCCTTTGTAAGAGTGGTCAGTGCTCTTAACTACTAGGCCATCTCTCCAGCCCCTCCATTTCTTAATATAAGGAAAAGGCTGGAAAGTTAGCTAGTAGAGGCTGTGCCTGCAGCGGGACAAACCCTATCCTTTCCTATCTAGTACCTACCCAAGGTGCTAGGCACCTGTCACACAATAGCCCTAAAGTAGGATTGAATAGGGTTTTTTTTGGTCTTTTTGAGACAGGGTTTCCCTGTAGCCCCAGCTGTCCTGGAACTCACTCTGTAGACCAGGCTGGCCTTGAACTCAAAGATCCACCTGCCTCTGCCTCCCAAGTGCTAGGATTAAAGGCGTATGCCACCACGCCCGGCTGGAACAATAGATTTTAAGTTAAAAAAAAAAAAAAAAAAAAAAAAGAAAAAAAAGCCGGGCGTGGTGGCGCATGCCTTTAATCTCTAGCACTGGGAGGCAGAGGCAGGCGGATCTTTGTGAGTTCAAGGCCAGCTGGTCTACAGAGCAAGTTTCCAGGACAGCTGGGGCTACAGGGAGACCCTGTCTCGAAAAGACAAAAAAAAAAAAAAGATTTTTAAGTTACTGCCTCGTCTATAAACATTAGGACTTTCCATTCCTGCAGGGGTTGCTGTTGGACCTTATCCTAGCTTTCCCCTCAGCAATCTGGCTTTATTAGAGGACCTGATCATCTGAAATCCATTTCCATGCATCTCTACTAAACCAGAAAAGGATCCTCATTATTTGAAACACTAATGGGCCAGGCATGGTGTAGTCCCAGCACTTGGGAGGCAGAGGCAGGTGAAATCACTGAGTTGGAGACTAGCCTGGTATACATAGTGACTTCCTATCACATCATTAAAAACAAAAAAACAGTGACTTTCAAGCCAGCAAAGATTACATACCGAGACCGGGTCTCAAGAAATGAAAAACAGCCCGGTGTGGTGGTGCGCGCAGAGGCAGGCGGATCTTTGTGAGTTCAAGGCCAGCCTGGTCTACAGAGAGTTCCAGGACAGCTGGAGCTACAGGGAGACCTGTCTTGAAAAAAAAAAAAAAAAAAAAAAAAAAAAAAAAAACACACTGACAGTGGCTGAGATGGCTCAGCTGGCAAGGGTACGAGCACCCAAGCCTGATGACCAGGGTTTGATCTCCTTGACCCGCATCAAAGGAGAGAAAGGACTCGATTTCTTCTGATACCACAAGCTCTTCCTGGCACTCTCCCAGTGCCCAATAAGTAAACCTTAGACACACATACACCATCATTAACAGCTGGCTCAGGCCTATAATCCTAGAATGTGGGAGGCTGTGACAGGCGGTTACTCTAAAACAAAACTTAGGCAGAGCTGGGCACAGTGGATACACTTGTTATCCCAGCTACTCAAGGCTGAAGGCAGTGTTCTAGTTTCTGTTCCATTGCTGAGACAAAACACTGACCAAAACCAACTTGGGGAGGACGGGTTTATGTGCCTCACATCTCTCAGGGCAGGAACCTGGAGGCAGGAGCTAAAGCACAGGCCATGGAGGAATGCTTCTTTTTTTTTTTTTTTTATTAATTTTATTTATTTCTGTATGTGTATGAATGTACTGCCTGCATGCAAGTTTGTGCACCCGTGTCGTGCAATGCCGCGGAGGTCAGAAGAGGGTGTCGGATTCCCCTGGAACTGGAGTTCTCCTGGAACTGGAGTTTCAGACGGTTCTCGGCCGCCATGTGGTTGCTGGGGATCGAACCCGGGTCCTCTGTAAGAGCGGTCGGCGCTCTTAACCGCTAGGCCATCACTCCAGCCCGGAGGAATGCTTCTTAATGGCTTGCTCCTCTGGCCCATATCAGACTGCTAATACAGTACAGAAACACCTACCCAGGGGTGGCACCACCAATAGTGGGCTGGTCCCTCCCACGTCATTCAATAATCAAGACAATACTCCACAGACGTGGCCGTAGGCCAGTCTAATGGAGCCAATTCCCCAACTGAGGCTCCCTCAACCCAGGTGTATCAAGTTGACAACTAAAGCTACCTAGCACAATTGACCTTGTCACTTGATATACAAACACATCAGTATTAAACCACCACTTGTCCTCAAGATATGCTAACAGTATTACAACGTAGGACAGTACAACCTTAAAAGCCCTGTAGTCCTTAAGTCCAAACACCTAAAGTTCACTCTCTTAACTGTGGGCTCTCATAGAATCCAAAGCAAATAGTGCTTTATTTCAAAGGGAAGAACTGGGCACACCTAAGCAAAACAAAGACCAGCAAAGTAGATCAAGTTGGACATCTGGGATTCACTCTTTTGGGCTCCAAGGGGATTTGGCAGCTGTTTCCCTTACTCTGCCGTCCACAGAACAGAGTTCATCTCAGGCCTGGGCCAGCTCCGTCCCACACTTGCTGCTCTTGGTCATCCCATTGTCCTGGGGTCTCCACTGAAACTGAGGCTGCAGCTTCACCCATGGGCTTCTCTGGCCTCTCAGTGCCAATGCTCAGCTTTTCTTCATGACCCCTGCAATCCTGGGGTCTTCACTGCAACCAAGGTGCACTCTCTCACCAATGGCCTTTCCTGGCTTCTCACACTGCCAAGGCACAGCTGCTCTCCGTGACCCCTTCACATTTCAACACCAGAACCATATAGGAGACTTACACATTATCAAGTCCTGCTTCCTGCTTGAGATGGAGGCTCAGGCCCCCTGTGGACCACAGCTTCTGTGTGCTGACACCGAAGCAATTCTCAGAAAATTTCTCCACAATGATCCTGGTCTCTTGTTACTTACAGCTGATATTTCAGCCCCAGCCAGGCAGCATCAATTGTCCCAGTAAAACAAAGGTTTCACTTCAGTTACTTACAGCTGGTTCTTCAGCCCCAGCTGACCAAAACCCACAGATTCTCAAATTCAAAAATACCATACCAGCAGCTGTGATGCTGTCTGCTTCCCTTTGAAGCTTCACAAGCCAGGCCTCCATCGTCTACAGCTCTTTCAGCATAACTATTCCGAGTTTCACAGGCACAAACTCTAAGCACTTAATGGCTTTTCCAGTCCAAAGTTCCAAATGTTTCCACAATCCTCCCCAAGACACCAGAGTCAGGTCTGTCACAGCAATAGCCTACTCTCTGGTACCGATTTCTATTGTTTCTCTTCCATTGCCAAGACAAAAAACACTGACCAAAACCAACTTGGTGAGGAATAGGTTTATGTGCCTCACATTTCCCAGGTCACAGTTCATCACTGAGGGGTCAAGGAAGGAACTCAGACTGGAACCTGGAGGCAGGAGCTGAAGCAAAGGCTGTGGAGGAATGCTTTCCTGGCTTGCTCCTCTGGCCCATGTCAGACTGCTTCCAATATAGTACAGGAACGCACCTACCCAGTGCAGTCAGTGGTGGGACCACCCACAGTGGGCTGGGTCCCTCCCACATTCATTCAACAATCAAGATAATACTCCACAGATGTGGCCACAGGCCAGTCCAATGGAGCCAATTCCCCAACTGAGGCTCCCTCAACCCAGATGTGTCACGTTGACACTGAAGCCCTCTAGCATAGGCAGGATCTTTTGATCTCAGAAACTGAAGACCAACTTGGGCAACACACAAAATAGTTAGGCTTGGCAATGAAGCTCACCCATATCAATGGCTTATACAGCCTCTACTAGGTTCTGGTTCAGATGCCTAGCACCGTTAAATAAAGCAAAATAGAGAATAACTGAACATTTCTCAAGAGGATGTATGGGAAACAATGTGCAACATTAATTAAGTTGCCAGGCTTCGTGGCTCTCATCTCTAATCCTAGGGCTTGGGAGGCTGAGGCAGGCAGATATCTGAGATCGAGGTCAGCTTGGTCCACATGCTGAGTTCCAGGCAGGCTGGGACTAGAGACTGTCCAAAAAAGAAAAGCAAAAGCAGTTGGCCCTGGAGAGTTTGCTCAGCAGTTATGAGCACTGGCTGCGCCTGCATGGTGATCACGGTTCAATTCCAAGTTCCCAAAAGGCAGCGAACAACCAACTCCAGTTCTAGGGGCTCCAACAGTCTTCTGACATCTGAAGGTCACAGGCACACTTAAACACATGCAAGCAATACACTCAGGGTTTTTTTTTTTTTTTTTTTTGTTCTCTTTTGGTCTTTGATAGGGTTCTCCCTGTAGTCCCAGCAAGCCTAGAACTCACTATGTACACCAGGGTGGCCTTGAACTTGCGGAGATCCAAATTGCCTCTGCCTCCTGAGTGCTGGGATTAAAGGTGTGTACCACCAATGCCCTGCTTATGCTCAGTTTTTTAAAAATGTAACTCAAGACCAGGTGTGGTGGAACATGCCTTTTATTTTACATTGCTAGAGACATTTGTTAGTTTGAGGCTACCCTGTTCTAGACAGTGAGTTCCAAGCTAACCAAGGCTACATAGTGAGATTCTATAAACCTAAACAGATTCTAGACATTGTGGTGCTTGCCTACGATTCCAACAGGAAGGAGCCAAAGATGGGAGCATCAGGCTGGGGCAGGCACTCGCTTAAACGGTAACAACGCAGAGAGGCAGTGTGTTACTTTCCTTAATTCTGTGACAAACACCATGACCAAAGGTAATTAGAGGAGGAAAGGGTTTATTTCATCTTACATCTCCAAGATAAGGTCCATCTTTGAGCTTACTCAGGGGCAGGAACTCAAATCAGGAAACTGCAGGCATACCTGGAGGGATGCAGCTTACTGGCTTGCTCCATCTGGCCTGTGCTCAGCCCATTTTCTTACCCACCTTGGACCACCTGCCCAGGGGAGTCACTATCCAAGTCTGCAGTGCCCTGGGCTCTCTCACATCAGTCAACAATTAAGAAAAATGCCTCAGGCCCGGTGTGGTGGTCCACACCTCTAATCCTAGCACTTGGGAGACAGAGGCAGGCAGATCTGAGTTCAAGGCCAGGCTGGTCTACAGAGTTCCAGGATAGCTAGAGCTATAGGGAGACCCTGACTCAAAATAAAACAACAAAATGCCTCACAGACACGCTCACAGGTCAGTCTGATAAAGGAAAGCCCCCACTTGAGGTTCAGTCTTCCCAGGAATGTCAAGGTTTACAAGTGAAGGTGAGGAGCATGGAGAGTTCAAGAAAACAAAATGAAAATCCACAAAATGATCTGATTTGGAATTTTGGAATCGCATTTCTTTGGGAGTTCTGATTCTACACTGTGCCCTACACAATAAGCAGGCCTTGTGCACCACCGAGTCTTCCTGCATCCTGCCTCCCACACCATGAGGCCAGGTATTTCTCTCACCTGCAATGGGTAGATCTGAAGAGTCCTGTTCAAGAGTCTCCTAGGGAGAGCCACAAAGCAGGTTCTAGCAGCACACTGGGAAGGTTACTATAGCCAAGTCTTATATACACCTCTAGGAATGATGGTCATTCACCCACCTCCCCAAAGCCTCGTGGCTCCTCCCTTGAGGAGGGAGGACAGAGCCAAGCAGCCAATGAGCAAGTATTTCAGAATTCTGTGGGCTCTAGGCAAGGGTGTTTCCTATTATTCAGTCAGGACAGGTGGGCCAGGACCCAATTGAGAAACAGAATCTCATTAGCACCTGTGTGGACCTTCCTGCCTTACCTAGTCCTTCATGCCTGCTAGGGAAACAGAAGATCCCCCTCTACCTCTATTTCCAGTCAGAAAATGGACCTTTCCCCTAGGACTGCAGAGGCCTGAGCTGAGTGCATCCCTGGCCCTCTGTCCTTCCCTGTGAACTGTAGCTTCCTCCAGAGGCTGCCAACTCCACAGCACAGACAGGGGCTACCATGCAGAGGTGGGCTTGACCTGGCTGGAATAAAAAGGAACTGAGTAAAAAGGAGGGGAGCTGCTGGAGGCTAGCCCAGTTGATCCAGTGCTTGCCTAGCACACACAGAACCCTGGGGAGATCCCTGGTCCTTGGTAAACTGGCCGCCTTTGTACACATTTGTAACCCTAACACTCGAGTTAGAAGCAGAAGGATCAGAATTTCAAGATCATCCTTTGTCACATAAAGAGGAGGAAGAAGTTCCCAGGCATGGAGACTGTGTAGCCATGACGGCTCAGGCGCAGGGACTCACTGTCTCTGAGCAGTGCAGGGGGTTTAAGAGCCCTTGGGAGGACAAGGGCAGCCAGAACCCTGATCATGAAGGGGAGCGCCCCAGGCAAGGAGGAGGCAGCAGAAGTCATGGCACCTGCTCGCTCTGTGGGTTTGTGTCCCAGGCAGACTTTCCCTTGGAATTGGTGCTGCAGCTGTTACATATGACTACTTTCTTTGCGGTCTTGCAACCTCCTCTCATCTGACTGAGAAGGTCCTCAGTGCAGGTCGTTACCATGACTTCCTGATCTGCCCCCTTCAAGGCCTCTGAGTGGTTTTCTCCCTTTAGCTGGCCCCGAGTTCCCACCCTCTACAGTCTTTCAATTTACTTTGCTTTTAAAAAATATTGCCAGGCTTGGTGGCGCACGCCTTTAATCCTAGCACTTGGGAGGCAGAGGCAGGTGGATCTCTGTGAGTTCAAGGCCCGCCTGGTCTACAAAGTGAGCTCCAGGCCAGCTGGGACTAAAGGGAGACCCTGTCTCAAAAAGACAAAAAAAAAAAAAAAAAAAAAAAAAAAATTATGGTCTACAGAGCGAGTTCCAGGACAGCTGGGGCTGCAGGGAGACCCTGTCTCGAAAAGACAAAAAAAAAATATTATTTTATGTGTATGAGTGTATTGCCTACATGCATGTAAGTGCACTTGTATGCTGCAATGCCCTGGGAGACAGAAGGAGGCTTCAGATTTCTCTGGAACTTGAGTTAGGACATTTTAGCTGCCACGTGCGTGTTGGGAATCAGACAGGATAACTGCGAGAGCGGCTGCTGCTAACTGCTGAGCCATCTCTCTGGCCCCTGAACTGACTTTTATAGAATAGGCTCACTGTGTTCTGGAACTCACAGAGGATCCACCTGTCTCTTTCTTTCGAGTGGTGGCATAAAAGGTGTGCCCCCCATGGCCCCCCACACCTGGCAAATTCACCATTTGAATCGTGCTCCAAGGATGGTTGAAAATTTTCATTGCTTTTGGAAAAGACAAAAATCTTCACGAAGTTCCGTAAGGCACTGGAGAGTCTGCCCGATCTACCACCTTGCCACATTCTGTCTGTTAGTTTGGAGGCCCTGAGGCAGGAATTAAGATGGCGTGGACCGGCCCTGCTCTCCTCTTTCAGTTGGGACCCTGTGTTCTCAATGGTGCCAGAAGAAAGCCTATGCAGGGCCCGGAAGAGGCTAACAGCTGATCTCCAGATCGGACTTTCACCGGATCCCACTTTCACCAGGCCTAAATTGGCCAGATTCTAGTATTTACTATCTCTTCTCCCTTCCCCTGTAAGAAGCCTCTAGCCTTCCCTGGAGACACCCCTGTGGGTCTACTTCTGGGGTCTCCTTCACTCCCGTTTCTCCCTTGGTCCTTCACTCTGTACATTTTCCTTTGCTCCTTTCCGCTTTCACTCTCCAGGCCTTCTCACTCCTCATTCCTTTCACTCCCATAGGCCAAGGCCCTTGGGTTTTCCCCAAAGGTGCCTTTCCCTCCCTTTGTTATTTCCCTTCCCTAAAACAGCCTGCCCCCTGCTAATTCAGACTAATTCCGCCTTTCTCTCAGCATCGGAGAAACTTAACACTGTCTTCCAGTTCTCCCTTATGGCATATTGTCTCAAAAATTATTCTCTAGGTTCTTAAACCCTTTCTTGTTGTTTCGCCTCCCTTTAGCGCCAGCTGGTCTGGAACTCAGAGATCTGCCTGATTCTGCCTACAGCATGCTGAGATTAAAGTCTCATTTCTGTCTCTGTCTCTCTGTCTCTTTCTCTCTCTCTGTCTCTCTGTCTCTCTCTCCCTCCCTCCTTCCCTCTCTAGGGAGTCTCTTGTCTACTGTAGCCCAGGCTAGCCTCAAAGTCAATGCCTACTTGAGGATGACCTTCACCCTCTTGCCTCTGCCTTCCAAGAGCTGGGTTTAAAGAATGTAAGACCAGGGCTGGAGAGATGGCCTAGTGGTTAAGAGCGCCGACCGCTCTTGCAGAGGACCCGGGTTCAATCCCCAGCACCCACATGGCGGCTGAGAGCCGTCTGAAACTCCAATTCCAGGAGAACTCCAGTTCCAGGGGAGTCCAACACCCTCTTCTGACCTCCGCGGCGTTGCACGTCACGGGTGCACAGACTTGCATGCAGACAATACATTCGTACACATACGGAAATAAATAAATAAAAAAATTTAAAAAAAAAAAAAAGCAAGAATGTAAAGACCAGGGGAATGTTTATTCTGTGCTGGGGATAGGCCTGGCCCTTGTGCACACTCAGACCCAAGCACTCCTCTTCACACTGAGCTATATTCCTCAGCCCCATGATTAATTTTTCTTTTTTACAAGGGCAAGGAACAGGAAATGCTGAGAAGTAAAGAAACAAGTCCCTGCAGTCTGGATGGTTCAAAAAATTGCATTTGCCCAACAATTGTTTGTTTTTTTTTGCTTTTGAAACCAACATTTCCATACAGCCAGTTACCCTGGAAGTACTATATAGACGGGACTGCCTCAATTTCATAGAGATCCACCTGCGTCTGCCTCTCTTGTTGTTAGTTTTTTTTTTTAACCATTGTTTTTTCTTATTTCCTTTTTGGTTTTTATTTCATTTTTTTATTTTTGAATTTATCTTTTTATATGTACGAGTACTGTCTACATTGTAGGTCAGTGCACACCATGTTGCAATGCTTGCAGAGGGTCAGAAGTGGGTGTTGGATTTCCCATGGAACTGGAGTTAAAGCTGGTTCTGTGCCACCCTGTGGGTGTGGGACCGAACCCGGGTCCTCTAACACAAGAAGTCAGTCAGTGCTCCTCAACCGCGTGAGCCATCTCTCCAGCTCCTTCATTGTAATGTTTTTTAAAAATTTATGTGTTGTCTATGCAAAAGTATACATCATAACCCTACCTCAAAGGGATAAGGGATAGTTTATTTCAGAGCCATATATGATTGGACCATAGCCCAGGAAACAGAGATTCTTTTCCAGCTGTGGTAACAATTCCATTAGTTTTTTTTTTTTTTTTTTTTTTTTGTCTTTTCGAGGACACGCGGTAGAATGTCCCTGTAGCGTCACTGTCCTGGGAAACTCACTCTGTAGACCCAGTTGCCTTGAACTCAAAAAGATCCACTGCCTCTTCCTGCCTGAGTGCTAGGACAAATGTGTGTCCGCCACACCCGGCTTCCATTAGGGTTTTTTTTTAATTTATTTAATATTTTTTTTATGGTGTTGAGTTGTACAGTAATGCTGCTGTAGGTTGGTGCACCCGTGTTGTGCAATGCCGCCAGAGTCAGAAAAGAGGGGCATTGGATTCCCCTGGAACTGGAGTTAAAGAAAGTTCTTAACCGCCATGTGGATGCTGGGAATCAAACCCAGGTATTTGCAGAGAGTTGGTGCTCTTAACCGTTACCAGACCATCGAGCCATCTCTCTCAGCCACCAAACTAGATTTTGTAGAACCACACAAAGGAAAAAGAAGTTATAAATTGAAATACACTTTCAACAAATACATTGGTGTTTATCATTCAGTAAGACAAGTCAGCAGCAAAAGCTGAGTGAGTTCTGCTGTGGGTCTCAGATGCTTCTGAGGAATCTTAGCCTTTTGATTTGGTGACTTTGGTGGTCTTCTAAGTTAATACATGTTATTAGTCAAAAGAATGTTAATCTACAGAGGTAAAAGTTGGCATATGGGGTTAAAGATGTCCCAGATAATTTGTGAACAGGCTCGGGTCTGCAGCAGTCCACTCTCCACAGCCTTGGAAAGTCTACTCATTTGCTCAGCCTGGCAGCAGGTTTAGTTCAAGATGCAGGATTTTTCTTTCTGGTAAACTTTCTTTCACACTGTGTATGTGTGCCTGTGTCACCTGAGTATGTGCAGGGTCCAGAAGGGGACATCTGACCAATTGGAAGTAAGGTTCAGGTGTTGGTGAGCCACCTCGCGTGGGTGATGGGATCCCTATTCTGATCCTGGTGACTGAGCAGTTAATGCTCCTATCCCTGGAGCCGTCTCTCCAAGCCCCTAGATGCTTTTTATTTTATTGGCTGCAGTAATTCGCACATCAGTTATAGGTTACAATGTGATGTGACATTTCAGTGCATGCAATGATCAAATTTCAATAAAATATTTTTTTTTTAAATGGCAATTTCCTATGACAGTTCAGTAGGAGGGAGCCTAGTGTGTTATCATGTACTATTATTTGTTTTTATTTTATGCTATGAGTGTTTTGTGTTGCATTTACTGTAATTGTACCCATGTTGTGAAATACCATGAATTCCGAAGAAGATTGGCATCTCATCTCCTGGAACTGGAGTACAGAAGGTTGTTAGGCTGTCATGTGGGGCTTAGAAACCAAACTGGAATCTCACGCAGGAGTAGCCGTGCTCTTAATCTTTGAGGCAGCTCTCTAGCCCTCAACCCTATTTTTTTGAGACGGGGTGGTCTTCAGAACCTGGAGTTCACTGGCTTGGATAAGTCGGATGGCTTCCAGCCCCATGGATCTTTCCCATCTCCAGTCTCCCAGTGCTGGGAAAACAGGGGAGCATCATCAAGCCTGGGTTCTGGAGATCAGACACAAATCCTCATTCTTCTGCATTAAGCACTTTACCAACTGTGGCCTCTCCCCAGACCCCAGTCAAATTTTTCTTAAAGACAAGAAGTGTTTTTGAACTTTGATCCTCTTGCTTAGCCTCCCAGATCTCTGGGATTACAGATGTGTACCACAACTGGCTTGAAATGTCTAAATGGGGCTTTGGGCTGGGAGTGTGGCTAAGTGGTAGAGTAAGAGTACTTGCCTAACAAATGCAATGCCCTGGGTTCTATCCATATTACCCACAGGTACATAAAAATAAGGATGATTGAAGAGGCCTGATGAATCAGGGTAAGAGCACTGGCTTGTTCTTGCAGAAGACGCTGGTTTGAATCCAGCACCCACTTGGCACCTAACAACTGTCTGAACTTCAGTTCCCAGGGATCCAAATGTCCTCCTTTTTGTTCTGGGGGCCCTGCCATCACACAGCTATACTTCCACACAACAGAGAGATAACACTCACACATACAATAAAAAATAATTTTTTTTTTTTTTTTTTTATTTGGGGGCTGGAGAGAGGCCTAGCGGTTAAGAGCGCCGACCGCTCTTACAACGTACCCGGGTTCGATCCCCAGGCACCCACATGGTGCCGAAACCGTCTGAAACTCCCCATTCCAGGAGAACCCAGTTCCGGGGAATCTGACTACCCTCTTCTGACCTCTTCTGACCTCCGCGGAGTGCACGGACCACGGGTGCACCAACTTGCATGTAGACAGTACATAGTTACCACATACAGAATAATATAAATAAAAAAAAAAAAAAAAAAAAAAAAGCCGGGCATGGTGATGCATGCCTTTAATCCTAGCACTTGGGAGGGAGAGGCCACGGCAGATTTTTGTTAGTTCCAGGCCAGCGGTCTCCATAGTGCGTTCCAGGACAGCACGGGCTTACAGGGAGAGCCTGTTCGAAAAGACCAAAAAACAAAAAAAAAAAAAAAAAAAAAAAAAGGAAAAAAAAATAACGGTGAAGTATGAAACATTCTCATCTGGGTTCTTTGTGTTACACAACTTTGAAATGACTGTTTCCCAGTACTTGGGATGCAGGAAGATCTGTGAGTTTCAAGTCTCGCCTGGTCTCATAGCACGTTCAGGCCAGCCGGGGCGGCTACCGGAACTGTCTCAAAAAGACAAAAACACCAAAAAAAAATAACAAAAAACTAACTTTAAAATGACTGCAATACCTAACACAGCATGCTGTATGAACAAAGTGTTGTGCTGTGATGAGATTTTGGAATATATTTTTCTTTTCCTTCTAGGTGTAAAGCCTTAAGTGTGAGAATCTGGAGGGAACTCCTTCCCTCAACATTGCCTACCCCACACTTAGATTCTATATGTGAATTACTGACCTCAATTACTAGGCTTCAAAATGTGAATTTTGGGGGCTGGATAGATGGCTCAGCGGTTAAGAGCACCGACTGCTCTTGCAGAGGACCGGATTCGCTTCCCAGGACCCATGCTGGTGGCTAAGAAAAACTGTCTTTGACTCCGTTCCAGGATAATCTGAAACCCTCTTTTGACTTCCAGGCATTGCATGACTGGGTGCACCAAACTACATGCAGACAGTACATCATTACACATACAAAAAAAAATGTGACGCCAGGCGTGGTGGTGCACGCCTTTAATCCTAGCACTCCGGAGGCACAGGCAGGTGGACTTTGTGAGTTCACGGGACAGCTGGTCTACATAGTGAGTTCCAGGACAGCCTGGGGCTCAGGAAGACCCAGTCTTGGAAGACCAAACAAAAGTTGAATTTTGTTAGTAGTTTTCATTTACTGTAACAAAAACCTTTTCATTTCTTCTTTCTTCTTTCTTTCTTTTTTCTTTTTTTTCTTTCTTTCTTTCTTTCTTTTTTATTTTTATGTGTATGAGTGTACTGTCACATGCAGGTGGTGCCCCGTGTTGTGCACTGCTGCAGAGGTCAGACGAGGGTGTGCATTCCCCTGGAAAATGGCGTTAAAGATGGTTTCTTCGCTGCCATGTGGATGCTGAAAATGAAACCCAGGTCTTCTGCATCGACCAGTTGGTGTTCGTAACTGCACGCATCTCTTCAGCCTCCTTTTTTTTTTTTTTTTTTTTTTTTTGAGAGGGTCTTGACTAAGGCCCCGTGGCTCGAACTCTATATAGACCAGGCCGCCTTTGAACTCACAGAGATCCATCTGCCTCTTGCTCCCAAGTGCTAGGTTTAAAGGCATGCACCACCACACCCAGCTAATGCTGTTACTTACCACTGATATGTGGGTGCTAGGAATCGACCCTAGGTCCTCTGGAAGAGCAGTCAGTGCTCTTAACCGCTGAGCCAGCTCTCCAGCCCCCAAACTTTTCATTACTATAACAAAATCAGCGAAATTCGTTATACTGAGCCAAGGTTTTTTTTTTTGGTTCTTATCCTCAGCCTTTCACCACTGTGCTATCCCCACAGCCCGAAAAAGGTTTTTTATTTGATTTACAGTTTATTTTACTATACAGTTTTATAAGGTTTTTTTTTTTCTTTTTTTTTTTTTTTTTGGTCTTTTAGACGACAGGGTCTCCTGTAGTCCCAGCTGTCCTGGACTCACTCTGTAGACCAGGCCGGCCTTGATCACAAAGATCCGCCTGCCTCTGCCTCCCAAGTTCTAACCGTTTATAAGTTTTAACCTCAGATAAATTGGGCCTATCTGTGTTGGACCTGTGGCAAGGTAGCATATCACAGTGAGAGTGTGTAGCCAAGGCAAAGCTGGTCCTTCATGGCCAGGGTGAAAAAAAAGAGGAAGAAGACGGAATAGGGAGGCACTATCCTTTTCAGGAGCACACTCCCAATGATCTTATGGCTGCCTGATTGCTTGTTTGAGAAAGGGGGTATCTATGAACCTGGCTGGCCTGAACGTGATCTTCTTCCTCCACTCCCACATGTTACGATTCTAGGCATGTAACACCACAACCTGCCTCTGTGTGAATTTGCCTCTTAAACCGTTCTTTTTTTTTTTTTCAAGCTTTGTTGGTGAAAATCTAGGCCCAGATAGAAGCTGCCCAAGCTAACATGGGTCAGCTTGTCCTCACCGCCTGTAGGAGTCAGGCTCAGCTTGGACTAGTTCAGTAAGTATACTATTTTGAAGCAATTTTGTTGTTTTGTGGGGTCCTTGCGGATTGGACCCCTGGCTTTGTGAATGTTCTACCCTACATGGAGATTGATTTCTTTTTTTTTAAATTTTATTTTATTTATTATGGTTGAATGTACTGTCTGCATTGTGGTTTGTGCAACCATGTCGTGGCCCTGCCACGGCGGTCACAAAGGAGTGCATTTGGATTTCTTTTGGAATGAGTTTGTTGGTTAAAAGACGGTCTCAGCTGCCATGTGGGTGCTAGGGGACGAACCTCGGGTCCTCTGCAAGAGGAGCGGTGCTCTTAACACTAGGCCCCATCTCTCCAGCCCATGAAATTGAGTTCTATCTCTAGTTAACTAAAAAATGTTAACACATTTATTTTATAGTGATTTCAAAAAATTTTGTACGAGGCGCATGCGTGCGTGCGTGCGTGTGTGTGTGTGTGTGTGTGTGTGTGTGGTATTAGGTGCTATAGGTCTAGGGAAAACTTTGGGAGTGGTTCCTCCTTCTCCCCTGTGTCCCGGAATTGAACTCAGTTGTCAGACTTAGCGGCAAGCTCCTTTACTCACTAAAGCTATTTTGTCAGGCTTTAAGTTAATTAAAAAATTATTGTTTTATGTGTATTGAAGTTTTGCCTGCATCCATGTAAGTGCATGACATGTGTACAATACCCATTGAGGCCAGAAGAGGGAATCGCATCCCCTGGAATTAGAGTTAAGATGGTTGTTCGCCCAACATTGAGTGCCGGGCATGAACCCCAGTCCCCTATAAAAGCCGCCAGTGCTCTAAACTGCTGAGCACCTTCCATGCCTCCTTAAATTACTTTTTTCCTTTTTTTTATAGTGTGTTTANCACCCTCTTCTGACCTCCGCGGCGTTGCACGTCACGGGTGCACAGACTTGCATGCAGACAATACATTCGTACACATACGGAAATAAATAAATAAAAAAATTTAAAAAATATATTTAAAAAAAAAAAAAGAATGTAAGACCAGGGAAGGTTTATTCTGTGCTGGGGATCAGGCCTGGCCCTTGTGCACACTCAGCAAGCACTCTCTCAACTGAGCTATATCCTCAGCCCCTGATTAATTTTTCTTTTTTACAAGGGCAAGGAAAGGAAAGCTGAGAAGTAAAGAAACAAGTCCCTGCAGTCTGGATGGTTCAAAAATGCATTGCCCAACAATTTGTTTGTTTATTTGCTTTTGAAACCACATTTCCATACAGCCCAGTTACCCTGGAAGATACTATATAGACCGGACTGGCCTCAATTTCAAAGAGATCCACCTGCTTCTGCCTCTCTTGTGCTTAGATTAAAGACATGTGTTACCTCACCTACCTTTGGGTTTTATTTCATTGTAATGTTCTTTTTTTAATTTATTTTATATGTACGAGTACTGTCTACATGTAGGTCAGTGCACCCATGTTGTGCAATGCTGCAGAGGTCAGAAGGGGGTGTCGGATTTCCCTGGAACTGGAGTTAAAGATGGTTCTGTGCCACCATGTGGGTGCTGGGAACCGAACCCGGGTCCTCTACAAAAGCAGTCAGTGCTCTCAACCGCTGAGCCATCTCTCCAGCTCCTTCATTGTAATGTTTTTTAAATTTATGTTGTCTATGCAAAAGTATAACACTCATAACCCTCACCTCAAAGGGGTTAAGGGATAGTTTATTTCAGAGCCATATATGATTGACCATAGCCCAGGAACAGAGATTCCTGTTCCAGTGTGGTAACATTCCATTAGTTTTTTTTTTTTTTTTTTTTTGTCTTTTCGAGACAGGGTGTCCCTGTAGCCTCAACTGTCCTGGAACTCACTCTGTAGACCAGGTTGGCCTTGAACTCACAAAGATCCACCTGCCTCTTCCTCCTGAGTGCTAGGATCAAAGGTGTGCGCCACCACACCCGGCTTCCATTAGGGTTTTTTTTTTAATTTATTTACTATTTTTTATGTGTATGAGTGTACTGTCTGCATGTAGGTTGGTGCACCCGTGTTGTGCAATGCCGCAGAGGTCAGAAGAGGGCATTGGATTCCCCTGGAACTGGAGTTAAAGACAGTTCTTAACCGCCATGTGGATGCTGGGAATCAAACCCAGGTACTTTGCAAGAGCAGTTGGTGCTCTTAACCGGTGAGCCATCTCTCTCCAGCCCCTCCATTAGAGTTTTGTAGGAACAAAACAAAGAAAAGTCATAAATGAAGATACTTTTCAAATACATTGGTGTTTACATTCAGTAGACAAGTCACAGCAAAGCTGAGTGAGTTCTGCTGTGGGTCTCAGATGCTGTCTGATGGAATACTTAGCATTTTGATTGGTGGGATCTGGTGGCTTGCTAAGTTAATACATGTTATTAGTCAAAGAATTAACTGGATACAAAGTTGGCAAGGTGGGGTTAAGGATGTCCCAGATAATTTGTGAACAGGCTCTGGATCTGCAGCATTCCACTCTCCACAGCCTTGGAAGTGCTACTCATTTGCTCAGCCTGGCAGCAGGTTCAGTTCAAGATGCAGGATTTTCTTTCTGGGAACTTTCTTTCACAATGTGTATGTGTGCCTGTGTCACCTGAGTATGTGCAGGGTCCAGAAGGGGACATCTGACCAATTGGAAGTAAGGTTCAGGTGTTGGTGAGCCACCTCGCGTGGGTGATGGGATCCCTATTCTGATCCTGGTGACTGAGCAGTTAATGCTCCTATCCCTGGAGCCGTCTCTCCAGCCCCTAGATGCTTTTTATTTTATTGGCTGCAGTAATTCGCACATCAGTTATAGGTTACAATGTGATGTGACATTTCAGTGCATGCAATGATCAAATTTCAATAAAATATTTTTTTTTTACATGGCAATTTCCTCATGACAGTTCAGTAGAGGGAGCCAGTTGTTATCATGTACTATTTATTTGTTTTTATTTTATGCATATGAGTGTTTTGTGTGCATTTATGTAAGTGTACCCATGTTGTGAAATACCCATGGAAGTCAGAAGATGGCATCTCATCCCCTGAACCTGGAGTTACAGAAGGTTGTTAGCTGTCATGTGGATGCTTAGAACCAAACCTGGAATCTCTGCAGGAGTAGCCAGTGCTCTTAATCTTTGAGGCAGCTCTCTAGCCCTCAACCCTATTTTTTTGAGACGGGGTCTCTCACTGAACCTGGAGTTCACTGGCTTGGATAAGTCGGATGGCTTCCAGCCCCATGGATCTTTCCCATCTCCAGTCTCCCAGTGCTGGGAAAACAGGGGAGCATCATCAAGCCTGGGTTCTGGAGATCAGACACAAATCCTCATTCTTCTGCAGTAAGCACTTTACCAACTGTGGCCTCTCCCCAGACCCCAGTCAAATTTTTCTTAAAGACAAGAAGGTTTTGAACTTGTGATCCTCTTGCCTTAGCCTCCAGATATCTGGGATTACAGATGTGTACCACCAAACCTGGCTTGAAATGTCTAAATGGGGCTTTGGGCTGGGAGTGTGGCTCAGTGGAGGAGTACTTGCCTAACAAATGCAATGCCCTGGGTTCTATCCATATTACCCACAGGTACATAAAAATAAGGATGAAGAGGCTGATGACTCAGGGGTTAAGAGCACTGGCTGTTCTTGAAGAAGAGCTGGGTTTGAATCCCAGCACCCACTTGGCACCTAACAACTGTCTGTAACTTCAGTTCCAGGGGATCCAATGTCCTCTTTTGTCTGGGGGCACTGCATCACACAGCTATACTTACACACAAACAGAGATAACACTCACACATAAAATAAAAATAAATAAAATGTTAAAAAAAATAACGGTGGGGGCTGGAGAGATGGCCTAGCGGTTAAGAGCGCCGACCGCTCTTACAAAGGACCCGGGTTCGATCCCCAGCACCCACATGGTGGCCGAGAACCTTCTGAAACTCCAATTCCAGGAGAACTCCAGTTCCAGGGGAATCTGATACCCTCTTCTGACCTCTTCTGACCTCCGCGGCGTTGCACGACACGGGTGCACAAACTTGCATGTAGACAGTACATTCGTACACATACAGAAATAAATAAAATTAAAAAAAAAATAACGGTGAAGCCGGGCATGGTGATGCATGCCTTTAATCCTAGCACTTGGGAGGCAGAGGCAGGCAGATTTTGTGAGTTCAAGGCCAGCCTGGTCTACATAGTGAGTTCCAGGACAGCCGGAGCTACAGGAAGACCCTGTTCGAAAAGACCAAAAATAAAATAAAATAAAATAAAGTTACAGGTATTCTAACTTCAGTTTCCTTTCAAGCTGTTTTACAACAAAGTATGTGAGTTTATTCAATACAACCACTAGGATAAAAATCTCTTACATAAATGTATAGATAAATTGCATATCTATGTGGGTGATACTGTTAACAGCTCTGTAACAACATATTAGTAATCTATCAGACCATTGATGGACAGTATATGGTGTTTTTTCCAATGTGTGTATATCTATATATGATAACAATGTATGTCTGTACCTCTGTTCAGTACAACTTTTATAAATTGCCATCACCAAAACTAAGTTCTAAAACCTTGTGTATAAGTGTGAGTATAAAGTACTGATCACTTTTATAGACTCTATTTTACACTTAAAGTAAAACATACCTTTTGTTTTCCTTAGATGTGTTACAGATCTAGTCTTTAA
>VZQC01001442.1:4145862-4169046 GCA_009823505.1 Rhizomys pruinosus
TTTTTTTATTCTTTTGATGGTGACCCACCCCCCGTTACTTTTTTTTTTTTATTTTTTTTGGTCTACAACAAATGCTTTTTAACCATTGAACCATCTCTCTAGCCCCATGAATGAGATGTTTGAAAAAAAAAAAAAACAGCTTTATTTTTTGGTGCTTGGGATTGAACCTAGGAACTTGAAAGTGTTAAATATGTATTCTACCACCAAGTCACACTGCCTCAACCTTAATCAGATTTTAAATTCAAACCTGTTTTGTATCAGTAAGATAAAATGAAGGGATTTGATGAGTTTTGTCTGTTCTTGAAGATCACACAAATAGAATCTCATACTAAAAAAAAAAAGCTGGGCATGGTGGCTCATGCCTTTAATCCTAGCACTTGGGAGGCAGAGGCAGGCAAAAAAAAAAAAAAAGAATCTCATACTAAGAACTCTTCATCTGGCTTCTTTTGTATAATATTGTTTTTGAGATCCATCCATGCCGTTCATTTTTATAGCTTAGTATTGTTTCATTGTATGAAACTCCACAATTTACTCATCCATTTTCCAGTTGATAGACATTTCAATTGTTGCCAGTTTTGGACAATAAGAAAAAAGCCTGTTATGAATATTCTAATTCAAGTTTAAAGAAAAAGGACTGGAGAGATGGCTCAGTGGTTAAAAGCACTGACTGCTCTTGCAGAGAATCAGGGTTCGATTCCCAGCACCCACATGGCGGCTAAGAACTGTCTTTAAGCCAGGGGTGGTGGCACGTGCCTCTAATCCCAGCACTCTGGAGGCAGAGGAGGAGGATCTCTGTGAGTTCAAGGCCAGCCTGGTCTACATAGTGAGCTCTAGGCCAGCTGGGACTAAAGGGAGACCCTGTCTCAATAAGACCAAAAAGTATATATATTTTATTTATTATGTCACATGTATGAATGTATTGCCTGCATGTATGTAAATATACCCGTGTCATGCAATGACCATGAACATCAGAAGAAGACATGGAATTTCCTGGAATTGGAGTTAGCTACCATATGGGTGCTGGGTACTGAACCTGGGTCCTCTGCAAGAGCAGCCAGTGCTCTTAACTGCTGAGCCATCTCTCTAGCCTTTGCAGTTTCTTTTCTTTATTGTCAGATCCTCTGGAACTGGAGTTATGGATGGTTTTTAGCTGTCAAGTGAGTGCTGGGATTCGAACCCAGGTCTTCTGCAAGAACAGCTAATACCCTTAAGTGCTGAGCCATTTCTCCAGCTCCGTACCCAGCATTTTTTTTTTTTTTGGTCTTTTTGAGACAGGGTCTCCCTGTAGCCCCAGCTGTCCTGGAACTCACTATGTAGACCAGGCTGGCCTTGAACTCACAAAGATCCACCTGCCTCTGCCTCCCAAGTGCTAGGATTAAAGGCGTGCGCCACCACACCCAGCTTGCTTTTTAAAAGGGTTCTGGGAATCTAATTCAGGTTCTTGTGCCTGCAAACAAGCACTTTAACTATTACTGTGGCCCTCGATTTATAGATTTCTTTTAAAAAGTTCCTTCCAGGGGCTGGAGAGATGGCCTAGCAGTTAAGAGCGCCAACCGCTCTTGCAGAGGGCCCGGGTTCGATCCCCAGCACCCACATGGTGGCTGAGAACCATCTTTAACTCCAGTTCCAGGGGAATCTGACACTCTCTTCTGATCTCTGCGGCATTGCACGACACAGGTGCGCAAACCTACATGCAGACAGTATATTCATACACATACAAAAATAAATTTAAAAAAGTTCTTTGCGCTGGGCGTGGTGGTGCACGCCTTTAATCCTAGCACTTGGGAGGCAGAGGCAAGCGGATCTTTGTGAGTTCAAGGCCAGCCTGGTCTACAGAGTGAGTTCCAGGACAGCCAGGACTTCAGAGAAACCCTGTCTCCAAAAGACCAAAAAAAAAAGTTCTTTGCAAATAGACTATAGGTTAATTCCAAAAGTGTTATTTGGAAATTTTGGAATAATATGAAATCAAAGGGAACAAAAAAGAGAGAGAAAAACCTATTCAAAGAACTGGCCAAAACAGTAAACTTGTGCATCGAAAAGGTTATAGAAGACTGAGAAAAAGATGCAAGACAGGACTTAACATATATGACAGAACTCAAGAGCTCTGGTGGGGGGCGGGGGGGGTATGAGGGGGTGGGCATGGATGGGGGAATGAATCTAAATTTGATTAAGAAATGTTGTATAAAAAAAAAACTTTGCAGCCAGGCATGATGGCACAGGCCTATATCCTAGCACTCAGGAGGCAGAGGCAGGTAGATCTCTATGAGTTCAAGGCCAGCCTGGTCTGCATATTGAGTTCCAGGACAGTTGGGGCTATAGGGAAACCCTGTCTCTGAGAACCATCTGTAACTCCAATTCCAGGAGAACTCCAGTTCCAGGGGAATCCGACGCCCTCTTCTGACCTCCAAGGCATTGCACGACACAGGTGCACAAACTTACATGCAGACAATACATTCATACACATAAATAAATAAAAATTTAAAAAGACCAAAAAAAAAGTTATTTGTGTGTGTGTGTGTGTGTGTGTGTATGTGCGTGCGTGTATGGTGGTGTGTGTGCGTGTGTGATGTCACAGTGGACCTGTGGAGGTCAGTGGACATCTTAGAACTTTCAGGAGTCAGTTAGTTTTCTCTTTCCACTAGGGATTCCAGTTCCATGGACTGAACTCAGGTTGTCAGGCTTCAGGGTCAAATGCTTTGACTGGCTGAATCATCCTGCATGACTGTCTCTGCACTTTTGTATTTCTCTCGCTTAGACAGTGTTTCATGTAGCTCAAGCTGGCTTCAAACTCTGTGGTTAAGGATCACCTTGAACTTCCTGATCTTCCTGCCTCCACCTCCTCTTTCTTGGAATTACAGTTGTGCACCCCGACGCTTAGATTTATGTGGTGCGAGGCTTGCTAGGAAAGCATTCTACTGACTGAGCTACACACAATCCTTTTTTTTTTAATTTTTAAATTTATTTTTGTATGTGTATGAATGTACTGTCTGCATGCAGGTTTGTGACCCCGTGTCATGCAATGCTGTGGAGGTCAGAAGAGAGCATCAGATTCCCCTGGAACTGGAGTTAAAGACGGTTCTCAGCCACCATGTGGGTGCTGGGGATCGAACCCGGGTCCTCTGCAAGAGCAGTTGGTGTTAACTGCTAGGCCATCTCTCCAGCCCACCACAATCCTTTTTAAACCTAAATTTGAAATTTGAGAATGACTTAAAGGAAGGCTTCTTTTTTTTTTTTTTTTTGTCTTTTTGAGACAGGGTGGTCTCCCTATAGCCCCTGCTGTCCTGGAACTCACTATGTAGATCAGACTATCTTTGAACTGGCAGAGATCCGCCTGCCTCTGCTTCCTGAGTGCTGGGATTAAAGGCATGTGCCACCACACCCAGCCTAGGAAGACTCCATTTCTTATATTCTTGTTCAGAGATCTATATTATCACCATTTGCTAACAAAACAATACAAAAAATCTTTTCCTATGCTCTGAAGTGTCACCTTTGCTGTGTATTAAATGATCATCTAAGTATAGACTTGTTTCTAGGGGTACACAAATATCAGAAGTAATTGACAGAGCATATTCTCAAAAAGATTTGTGGACCACATTACTAACTTTTTGTTTTTGTTGTTGTTTTTTGGTATTTTTTGAGACAGGGTCTCCCTGTAGCCTCAGCTGTCCTAGAACTCACTATGTAGATCAGGCTGGTCTTGAACTCACAGAGATCTGCCTACCTCCCCCTCCAGAGTGCTAGGATTCCAGGCATCCGCTACCAGGACTGGCTCATATTCCTAACGTTTATTCATTTAACTTCCCCTGGTCCCAGTGTTGCTGGAAGATTTAAGTAGGGTGGGAGTGCGAAGCAGCTAGACGGTCTGTCACAGGAAGCTGCAGGGAGCAGTAGTAATGTTTTTTTATTCCTTTTGTTAGATATCAAATGCCATGGAATACATGGTGACAACACCCATTTGGGGCCGGAAATGCCAGGGAAAGAGCTCAGAGGGACGTGACATTGGGTGGATCATGAGTGATGGTGGAATCTGTCATCTCTTTTTACGACTGCAATCTGCTCTCACTGGCGCATTTCCTGCCCAGGTTTCATCCGAGTTATGTTTTATCTGATTTAGAAGGACCCAGAGGGAGGGACTGCACCCTGCCCTACCCACCAGCTTGCAAGGCCCCCCAGCACTTGCTTCAGAAGACTGAAAGCTGGTGCTGGCTCCATGTTTGTCCGACTCAGATGTATTTCACAGAGGCCTGGGTTGTGCCTTTTAAAATTTCTGTCACTGCAGTGTTGCAGGATTCCTGAGTTTCACCCCACACAGCTCCCTCCCTGAGCCTCAGCCAGCTGCCAACACCTATATCAACACACCCCCGGCAACACCACCCTCAGCTGTGGTGAAATGGTGGTGTTGTCTCCCCCCCCCAACCCTTGCCCCAGGACAATCCCAGCTCTGAGAGGAAGATCACAGGGTCTCGCAGTGTGTACACACTTGATAATCATCTGGTGAATAATCACATTAAGCAAACCACATTAAGACAGAGATGCAGGAACTGCTGTATAGCAAGAAATGGAAGGATTAGGTGTTTGTTCCTACTCATTGGAGGAGCTGTTCAGTGTTCAGATTCATGGCTCCTCTACCTACTGAATTATAATGGAGTATTCAGAAAGGAGCTTTGTATTTTCTTTTTTTTTTTATTTTTCTCTATGTGTATGAATGTACTGTTTGCATGCAGGTCTGTATACCCGTGTCGTGCAATGCCGCGGAGGTCAGAAGAGGGTGTCGGATTCCCCTGGAACTGTAGTTCTCCTGGAATTGGAGTTATAGACGGTTCTCAGCCGTCATGTGGGTGCTGGGGATCGAACCAGGGTCCTCTGCAAGAGCAATCGGTGCTCTTAACCGCTAGGCCATCTCTCCAGCCCCCTGGAGCTTTGTATTTTCAATTCTCTAGGACATTCTGGTCTTCGTGCTCCTTTAGGTAGGAGTTTGACAGAATTATTAACCATCTGGATCCATTCTTCATTAAAAGGACCAAGTTGAACCAGGCATGGGAACCCATATCTGTAATTTCAGTACGAGGAAGGCTTGGCCAGGCGCATTTCAGAGTCTGAGGCCAGTCAGGGCTACACAGCAAGGTCTTGTCTTAAACAAAGAAAGAAGGGGTGGCCGGGGCTGAAGAGATGGCTCAGTGCTTAAGAGCACTGTTGCTCATGCAGAGGACCCAGTTTCGGTTCCCACCACCAACATGGCAGCTGACAACCATCTGTAACAGAACTCCAGTTCCAGGGGACTCCGATGCTCTCTTCTGACCTCAGTGAGCATTGCATGACATGGGTGCACTTACATGTATGCAAGCAATACACTCATACATATGAAATAAAAATTAGAATAAATAAATAATTAAAAAAACGGGGTGGCAAGATGTCATAGCAGGTAAAAGCACTTGTCACACAGCCTGATTACCTGAATTTGATCCTCAGAACCCATGCAAAAAAGCCAGACCTGGTGGCATGCATCTGTCATCCAGCATTCCTACTGTGAGATGGAAGGCCAAGACAGGAACATTGTCTGGAGGCTTATGGGTCAGTTAGTCTGGAGCACACAGCACAGCAGAAACGACAAGAGAGCCCCAAACTAAGATGGCGACCAGTGCGATGGTTCGGCTGGTGAAGGTGCGTGGTGCCAAGACTGATGACCTGAGTTCTCTACCTGGGCCTCCCATGGCAGGAGAGAACTGACTCCCTTAAGTTGCCTTCTAACCTCCAGAGGCATTCTGTGGCATGCACGTGCACACACACACACACACACACACACAGTAAGAAAATGTAATAATAACAACAACAAGAAGAAAACAAGATGGAAGAAGAGAAATGACTCCCAAACTGTGGCATGTGCACCCAAACTCTCTCTCTCTCTCTCTCTCTCTCTCTCTCTCACACACACACACACACACACACACACACACACAGTTTAAAATAAGCCCAACTTGGCAGTATCTATCAAAACTTATAATTCACATGATTTTTTGTGTGTTCATTTTGATTTTTGTTTGAGACACGACCTGAAGCTTTGGTTGGCCTAGATAGACCAGGCTGGCCCCAAACTTGCTGTGATCTTTCTTTGTCTGCTTCCCTAATGCTGGGATTATAAACATGCAATTCCACTCTAGCTGCTCTTGCAGGGTATTCCAGTTCCTCCCAGCACCCACATGGCAGCTGACAACTGTTTGTACGTCCAGTTCCAGAGAATCTGATGCTTTCTTCTGACCTCTTCGGGCACTGTATGCATGGGAGCAAAAAACTTATACATGGGGATGGAGAGATAACTCAGCAGTCTAGAGCACTGGCTGTTTTGCATGGGACCCACATGACAGCTAATAACCATTTGTACCTCCAGTTCCAGGGTACCTGATCCCCTCTTCTGGCCTCCATGAGCATTTTACCCATGTGGTATATTTGCATACATGCAGGCAAAAACTCACATAAAATAAAAGCAAACAAATTAAAAAATTAAAAGGGGTCTCATCTGTAGTGCAGGCTGGCCTTGAACTTGGGAAAATCTTTGCTGCTCTTCCTCCTGAGGGCGGGTATTGCAGGCCTTCACTACCACGCCTCGCTTTTCCTCCTTTTTGAAAACACACTTTTGGGGGTGGAGAGATGGCTCAGCAGTTAAGAGCACTGACTGCTCTTGCAGAGGGCCCGGGTTCAATTCCCAACACTCACATAGCAGCCAAGAACTGTCCTTAACTCCAGTTCCAGGGGAATCTGATGCCCTCTTCTGACATCCACAGCATTGTACGACATGTGTGCACCAACCTACATGTAGACAGTACACTCATACACATAAAAAATAATAATAAATGGGCTGGAGAGATGGCCTAGGGGTTAAGAGTGCTGACTGCTCTTGCAGAGGACCCAGGTTCAATTCCACATGGCAGCTAAGAACCGTCTTTAACTCCAGTTCCACAGGAATCCGACACCCTCTTCTGACCTCCGCGGCATTGCATGACACAGGTGCACAAACCTCCATGCAGACAATACATTCATACACATAAAATAATAAATAAATAAATAAATTTAAAAAAAGAAAAGGATTTGCCCCTTATAAGAAATAAGTAAAAAATAAAAATAATAAAAAAAAGAAAATATAATTTTCTCTAGAGATTATCCTATGCCAAAAAATGGATTCAAGGATACCTAAGAAAGCATTTTTGAAACAGAACTAGGAAAGGAGGAAAATAGGAAGTATCTGTTCATTCATCCTACACATTTTATTGAGCATTATTCCCATTTCCAGAGGCAGCAGCAAAAATCAAATAATAAAACAAACTTTTGTGGAAAATGAAGCAAAATGAAGAGTGAAATAATTATGCACCTGGAGAGATGGCTCAATGGTTAAGAGCACTGGCTGCTCTTGCAGAAGACCCAGGTTTAAGTCCCAGCACACACATGGTGGCTAACAACCATCCTTAACTCAGTTCCAGGGGATCCAACACCCTCTTCTGACCTCCAAGGGAATTGCACAGCATGGGTGCCCTTATATCCATCCATCAAAAGGAATGAGATATGTCAGTGTATACTACGTTGAAAGGATGCTCAAGACATTTTAACTTCAGCTTAGAAAGCTTTTGAGTGGGCTACATGTATCAAATAACTAAAATAAATTGAATTAAAATTAATCTGGGAGTGGTGGGCCATGCTTGTAATCCCAGAACTCAGAAGACAGCAGCAGGACCTTGACGCAGAAAGTTCCAAACCATCTAGGACTACATAATGAGACTCTCTGAAAGAAATGAAGAGAAAAACAAGTTGCAAAACTGTGTATAGCTTTATCCCACCTGGATATAAAAGTCATACTTGGGGCTGGAGAGATGGCTTAGTGGTTAAGATCACCGCTGCTCTTGCAGAGGACCCGGGTTCAATTCCCAGCACCCACATAGTGGCTAAGAGCCATCTTTAAACCTGGCGTGGTGGCGCACGCCTTTAGTTCTAGCACTCAAGAGGCAGAGGCAGGTGGATCTCTGTGAGTTCCAGGCCAGCCTGGTCTACAGAGTGAGTTCCAGACCAGCTGGGACTATAGGGAGACCCTGTCTAAAATAATAATAATAATAATAATAATAATAATAATAATAATTTTAAAAATTAAAAAGTCATACTCATGTGCTAAATACACATATATTCATTACTAGAAAGGATTGTAGAAAATGTTAAAAACAATTCTAGGGCTAGGAAGATGGCTCAGCAGGTAAGAACTCATGATGTGAAAGCATGAGAACTTGAGTTTGAACCCCCATAAAAAGCTGGGCACAGGTACCAATGTGTATCTGTAACCCCAGCACAGGGACAGGAGGATCATCCAGGCTTGCTGGCCTGAAGACTAGATCTGGGTTCAGAGACGCTCTTTCAAGCAAACAAGATGGAAAGCAGGTCACTCACATCCTGTGGCCTCTGTGCACATACGTGGGCTTGCACACTTGCATATGGATGTCATACACCTCACACACACACAGAGAAAAAAAAGAATTATTAATGATAATTAGCACTGGAAAGTGGATTCGATGCAGGGAGGAGTTTGCTTGCGTCTTTATCCCCTTCCAGGCCGTTAGAATTTTAGTCCCAGGAATTACTACTTTTCTATGTTTAAAAAACCATTATAAGCTGCTGGGCGTCGTGGCGTACTCCTTTAATCCCAGCACTTGGGAGGCAGAGGCAGGCGGATCTCTGGGAGTTCAAGACTAGCCTGGTCTACAAAGTGAGTTCCGGGACAGCTGGAGCTACAGGGAGACCCTGTCTCAAAAAGACCAAAACAAAACAAAACAAAATAAAACAACAACAACAAAAACCAAACCATTATAAGCTGAGGATGAAGCTCAGTTGAGTGGGCAGAATGCTTGTCTAGTGGCCAGGCATGGTGGCCCAAGCCTTTAATCCCAGCGCTTGGGAGGCAGAGGCAGGCAGATCTCTGTGAGTTCAAGGCCAGCCTGGTCTACATAGTGAGCTCCAGGTCATCTGAGACTAAAGGGAGACCACGACACGGGTGCACAAACTTGCATGCAGGCAGTACATTCATACACATACAGAAAATAAAATTAATAAAAAAGAAAGACAACAACAACAACAACAACAACAAAAAAGAATGCTTGTCTAGCCTGCATGAAGCTCTGGATTCAATTCCCTGCACCACAAAAAACAGGTGCCTTGCAAAACCGTAATCCTAGCACTCTGAAGGAGGAGCCGGGGAGGATCAGAACTCAAGGTCATCCTTGCAGGCACAGCGAGTTTGATTTTATCTTGAGCTACAAGACACCTTGTCTGAAACAAACAAACAAACAAACAAACAAACAAACAAACACAAAATTCCATGTCTGCCTGAGCCTGTGAGATTTCAGGTTTCCAGCAGGGGGCAGCAATGATTCTTAAATATTCCTGATAAACAATCCTAAATGGAGGATTAGTGTCCAGAGTTTAGGCCCAAATACTGTTCTTGAATCACCAGATCACAAAGGAAACAAAACTCAATAAACACAGAAGCTTAAAAAGCTGTAGGAATTGTTGAATAAAATATTTTCCATACGAATACAGATCTTTTATTAACCCTGTCAGTCTAAAAACCTTTTCGTTCCCCGAGGCTCAGTTTTCTGGTCTGATACATTCTATATGGATTTGCTGGAATCATTTTAAAAGTTCTCTTTCTGCCAGGTGTGCCTTTAATCCCAGCATCTCAGTACTCCGGAGGCAGTGTGAATTCAAGGCCAGCCTGGTTTACATAGTGAGTTCCAGGCCAGCCGGGGCTATAAGGAGCCCCTGCCTCAAAAGAGAAAAAAAGACAAATAAACAAATATGACTTTGTAAATAGAAATCAACATCAGGAAGAAACAAACCCAGGGTCCCTCTGAAACAAATTAGCTTATCAAGTAATCTGCTTTATAGCTTTTAACTGATCAGGATGAATCATTACAAGTTTTAGTGTAGCTAGATCAAAGGAAACTTTTTTTGGTGGGGGGATGTTGGTATTTATTCAGCTCACTGATGGAGAAAAAGAACTCTCCCACTCTATAAATGTTTAGCATGTCTATAAAGGTCATAGGTTCAGTGTTCAGAAACCACACACAGACTTACAAAGGAATCTTCATTGGGCTGGCCAAATTAAACATCGGGTAGTTATAGAGGAATAAGCACAAGTTAACATTTAACCTGTTCTTAGCTCTGTGCTCAATAGCAGGGGCCTATAAGGATGAGAGAGAGCTCTGGTACCCTAGCAAAAATATGAGATCTTTGGAGAACTCACCCTTCTGCTACTTTAGAAAACTATTATTATTATTGTTATTATTATTATTATTATTATTATTTGTTTTGAGATGAGGTCTCACTAAGTAGTGCTGGCTAGACTTGAACTCATAAAGATCTACCTGTCCCTGCCTCCAGAGTACTGGAGCATATGCTACCACCCCTGACCAGCCCTTTCTCTCCTTTTTTTAGACAGGGTCTCCCTATAGCCCCAGCTGGCTTGGTGGAACTCACTAAGTACATCAGGTGGCCTCAATCTCACAGAGATTCACCTGTCTTTCCCTCTGTTGGGATTAAAGATATGCACCATTCGGGGGCCTGGAGACATGGCTCAGCGGTTAAGAGCGCTGACTGCTCTTGCAGAGGACCTGGGTTCGATTCCCAGCACCCACATGGCGGCTAAGAACCGTCTTCAACTCCAGTTCCAGGGGAATCCGACGCCCTCTTCTGACCTCTGCAGCATTGTGCAACACAGGTGCACCAACCTACATGCAGATAGTACATTCGTAGACAAAAAATAATAAATAAATTTTAAAAAATATTTAAAAAAAGATATGCATCGCCATGCTCGGCAGTAATTTCTATTCTTGAGACATAGTCTTTTATTTATTTTTTGAGACAGGGTCTCCCTGTAGCTCTGGTGAGACGTAGTCTTAATTAGATGTACAGGCTTGCTTTAAATTCCCTCTGATCCTCCTGCCTCAGCTCTCTGAATGGTAAGGTAAGCCACCATGCCCAGCTACATAGTTATAATTTGATTCTATTGGACTAACTCCAGGAAAAGAGTGATGCTGCAATAGCTCTAATTCTCATGGTCAGAAGCTTGAGCTAGCTCTCAAAAAAGAGACCCAAGAATTGGAATGGACCTAAAAGACAGGAAGACAGGAGAATCACGTGGAACATTTATTCAATTTTCATGGCTCGCTCTCTGAGATTTACATGCTGCTCCAAATTAAATTTCATTGCTTACTGTACTAATTTTTTTAAAAACATATTTCTTTTTAAATTTTATTTATTTTTATTTTATGTGTTTCAGTGTTTTGCCTACATGTATGTATGTGTACCTGGTGTGTGTGAAGTGCCCTTGAAGGTGACAAAAGCCTCCATGTGAGTGCTGGGAATCACACTTGGGTCTTCTTCAAAAGCAGCAAGGGCTCTTAACCACTGATCTACTCTCTAGCCCTGAAGACTTATTTTTATTTGACCTATGTATACATATGCATTTTTGTCTGAACATATGCCGCATAGGTTAGCATGCTCTTGTAGGCTACAAGAGGGCAACAGATCCCTCAGACCTGGAGCTACAGTTGATTGTGCGCAGCCAGACACTGGTGCTGGAATCTGATTTGGGTCCTTTAAAAGAGCACTAATTTTTATTTTTACTTTTATTTTATTTTATTTTTTTGGTGTTTTTGAGACAGGGTCTCCCTGTAGCCCAAGCTGGCCTGAAACTTGCTTTGTAGACCAGGCTGGCCTTGAACTCACAGAAATCCACCTGTCTCTGCCTCTCGAGTGCTGGGATTAAAGGCGTACGCCACCACGCCTGGCTACTGTATTAATTTTTAAAAGAGAATTTTATTTTATTTTTTAATTTTTTTAATTTTATTTATTTCTGTAAGTGTATGAATGTACTGTCTGCATGCAAGTTTGTGCACCCGTGTCGTGCAATGCCACTGAGGTCAGAAGAGGGTGTCGGATTCCCCTGGAACTGGAGTTCTCCTGGAATTGGAGTTTCAGACGGTTCTCGGCGCCATATGGGTGCTGGGGATCGAACCCAGGTCCTCTGTAAGAGCGGTCGGCACTCTTAACAGCTAGGCCATCTCTCCAGCCCTAAAAGAGAATTTTAAATCTTTCTTTGTCTCTCTGACTCTCTCTCTCTCTGTGCACGTGTGTGTGGTGTATAGGTCAGAGGATAATTTGGGGTGTTAGTCCTTACCTCGCACCTTGTTTGAGATAGGCTCTCTTATTTTGCACTGTATACCAGGCTTGCTGGCCTCGGAGCTTCTGGGACTTCTCCTGTCTCCCCTTGCACATTGCTGTGGAAACACTGAGGTTACAGGAGGGGGCGGGGCTTCTTCCCCCAGCTTTCCATGGGTCCATGGGTTCTTCAGCAAGCACTTTTACCCATTGGGCCACCTCCTCAGCTCTGTACTAATATTTTCTGACAACTTTAATCACAGGAAAGGGTTCACATGATCTTATTCTGCAACCACTTCCTTTCCCCACCAGTTTATTGTTTTCTCCCAAACACAGATTCACCTTCATTCTCAGTCAAGGGCATTGCTTTGAAATGCTACAGTGGCGTTGCCCTTCAAGCTTCCAAGACTTGGCATGAAGGCCTGAGAATTCTTTCATTTGAAACCCTCTGACTTCTGCCAACCATACACAAGTTAACAGTTGATCTCTATTCTAAAACCAACTGCAAATTCACCTCCCTTGGAAGCCTTCCCTGCCAGCTTTTTGCTTCTTTGCTCTGTGTTCTGTGCTCTAGATACAAAGGGGTTGGGAATATAAGCAGGGAAGGACCCTCAAGTCTATATGTTGAGTGCATGCTAACTCTGGTTCTTCCCATGCAGGGCAGTATGGTTTTACCATGCAAACAGGAACTGTGGAATCTGTCTGGCATGCACACTCCGGAGTTCTCATTTCATTCTGGCTGCTCTTTGTCACCTTGGAAATGATGCTTCCTTCTCCTGGGCTCTTGTCTTCCTCCCCAGCTTCGACAAGCAGCTGTCCTTTCTCTTCTCTCTCCAAGTGTGGATCGACAGGTTTGTTTTTAACTTCCCAAAGCACAATGAGGACCACGCTGACGTCCCATCCCACCCCATCCCACTGAAAGAGACCTCACCTGTAGGGAGGATAATTACAGCTCCCCCCACTCCATTCCTGTAGGAATGAAATGAGACAGGCTTGTTCACAGGGCTTGGCACTGGCAGGTTGTGGCAGATGCTTTCTCCTGGCTTGAGCAAAACTCATTCCAAGGCCCCTTTGTAGTTCACTTCCTGGACTGCAGAGCTCATGCTTCTTATAGCTTGAGCAGCTATAGTCCTGTTTGTGCCTTATAGCCCACTTGGGAGGGAAATCGAGACTGGAAAGCATCTGTTTTGCTGGTGCTGATCAAGGGAGAGGCAATGGGACTCTGGAATACGAAGCTCTGGATGGCAGAAAAGCCGAAGCTTTTGTGAGCTAGGTTCTGGTGTAATTTTGGAAGTCATTCTTGGGTATTTAGCCCAGAGTCTATTTCTTCAACTTTCCAAAATAAATCAGCAAGGGAAAAACCCGCCAACTGCAACTGAGAAAAAGGATTAATACACAGTGTTCAATAAATGGTAGCTGATTTATTTATTTATTTATTTATTTATTTATTTATTTATTTATTTATTTATTTTGGTCTTTTCGAGACAGGGTCTCCCTGTAGCCCCAGCTGTCCTGGAACTTACTCTTTAGACCAGGCTGGCCTTGAACTCACAAAGATCCACCTGCCTCTGCCTCCCAAGTGCTAGGATTAAAGGCGTGCGCCACCACACCCGATTTGTTATCATTATTTTGGGGCTGGAGAGCTGGCTCAATGGTTAAGAGTACTGGCTGCTCTTGCAGAGGACCCAAATTTAGATCCCACCATCCACATAGTAACTAACCACAGTTCGTATCTCCAGTTCCAGGGGATTAGACCTCTTCTTCTGACCTCTGTGGGCATTGCACTACATGGGTGCACTTTACAGACATGCAGGCAATACAGTTATACACATAAAATAAAAATACTAAATAAAATATTAAAATGAAACTTGTTGAGGGTCAGAGAGATGATGACTCAGTGGGTGAAGGCACCAAGTCTGAACACCTCGGTTTGATCCCTGGGACCCACATGATGGAAGGAGAGAACCAACTCAAGCAAATTGTCCTCTGACCTCCACACTTATATATACCACGGCATGCATTTCCTGTACTCCCACATACACACACAAAACAAGTAAATAAATAAATGTTAAAAATTCATTGAGGGTTCAGTTATAAAGGACATAATCACATTTAAGGAAAGTAAAACTTTTTTTACATTTATTTATTTATTTTTCTGTGTGTGTGTGTGTGCATGCATGCACACGTGCATGCATGCACCACGGCACATGTGTGAATGTCAGAAAAGAACTCATGGGAGTCAGTTGTCTCCTTCTACCATGTTGGGTCTGGGGATCAAAACTAGATTTATCAGGCTTGGTAACAAGAGCCCCTAGCCACTGAACCAGCTCACCAGCCCCTTAGGGGAAAACGAAAATGTAACTGGTTATTAAATAGGTCCATGTTAAGTAATTTCTAGAGTATTACTGTCTGTGGGGATGAAACTTTGTGTGTGGCTTGAAGCGAGAACTTGTAAGACCTATCCCGGGAGATCTCCAGTTATCTGATAACTCTGTGGGCATACTACAGAGTATCTGTAGCAGGAAGGGATATTACAATGATTCTTGCTTTGCCCTATCTCTGCAAAGTTCCAGGCCCCTTCCCTTGAGGCATTGAGCAAAATGTCATACCTCTAGTTACCTGTTGCATAAACCGGAGCTCTGCAGCCCCCCCCCATTAGAACCAAGGTGGCTCACCCCTCCCTTCTGTCTGCTCCCCACTTCCTTGCCCAAAGCACAGTAGTCTTGAATATATAGACCTCACTGACAGAAAATAAATAGAGTTCCTATCCTCCCCAGCTCTCCACGTGTGTGTGAGTTCGTTCATTTCCACGAGTAATCTCCTGTGGTTTTCCTTCCCCCCTTGCAGGAGTGAAGCCTAGAGACTGTCGGCCTGCAGGCAGGAGACAAGTCCTGGAGCTGAGCCAAGAAGGGAAGGACAGCGTGTGGAATTCGGTCATGTGTGGCCAAAGACATTGAACAACAACAACTACAATGACAACTGTCTTATAAAACTTTCTTTAGTCTGGTGTGGTGGTACTCGCCTTTAATCCCAGTACTTGGGATGCAGAAGCAGGTGGATCTCTGTAAGTTCAAGGCTAGCCTGTTCTAAATAGTGAATTCCAGGACAGCTGGAGCTACAGGGAGACCCTATTTCTAAAAAGACCAAAACAACAACAAAAACAACAAAAACCAAAAGTTTCTTTAATGATGAATGTCCTTTGGGTGGGGTGGGGGGGAATGATAAGGTCTTTTCATGTGGCTTTGGTTGGCCTGGGACTCACTATGTAGTTATTAGCCCAGGCTGTCTTCACTCAAACTTCTTTTAATTCACTTGCCTCAGCCTCCCAAATGCTGAGTTTACAGGCATGTGGCACCAAGTTTGGCTCTTAATGATAAGTTTTCAACAGTGTACTGAATGTTCTAGCTAAGGTAATAAAACAATTTAAGAAGTGAAAGGTGTATATAGCAAGCAGGAAGAAATCAGGCAGTTTTTGTTTTCAGATCACATAATTTTTTCTATGTATAACATTTGAAAGAACTGAAAAAAATCTACTGGAATTAGTAAGCACTTATGGAAAGATTGTAGATAACAAGCGTAATGTCCATTGCTTGGCCTGGAAAGCTGGCTCAGCAGATCAGAGCACTGGCTGTTCTTGCAGATGAGCTGGGTTTGGTTCCCAGCACCCACGTGGCAGCTAACAACCTTTCATAACTCCTGTTGCAAGGCATCTGACACCCTCCTCTAATTTCTGTGGGTATTGCAAGATAGGAGTATGCCTTCATTAATGCAGGCAAAAGACTCATGCACAAAAAATTTTTTAAAACTGTCCGGCCGGGCATGGTGGCGCATGCCTTTAATCCTAGCACTTGGGAGGCAGAGACAGGCAGATCTTTGTGAGTTCAAGGCCAGCCTGGTCTACAATAGTGAGTTCCAGGACAGCCAGAGCTACAGGGAGACCCCGTCTCAAAAAGACCAAAACAAAAAAACAAACAAACAAAAATACTGTCCATTGCCAGCTGGGCATGGTGGCACATGCCTGTTATCATAGCCTTTAAGAGACTGATGCAGGAGGATTTTGAGTTTGAGGCTAGCCTGAGAAAAATATACTGAGACTCTATCTCAAAAACAAATAAAACAGAACAAAAGCACAAAAATAGTATATCTCTTTCTTATATACCAGCAATGAACACTTTGGTCTTCTTCTTCTTCTTCTTCTTCTTCTTCTTCTTCTTCTTCTTCTTCTTCTTCTTCTTCTTCTTCTTTTTCTTCTTCTTCTTCTTCTTCTTCTTCTTCTTCTTCTTCTTCTTCTTCTTCTTCTTCTTCTTCTGCTTCTTCTTCTTCTTCTCCTTCTTCTTCTTCTCCTTCTTCATTTTTGGTCTTTTTTTGAGACAGGGTCTCCCTGTAGTTCAAGCTGGGCTGGAACTCACAGAGATACGCCAGCTTCTGCCTCCCGAGTGTCGGGATTAAAAGTGTGCACCACCAAGTAATGAACACTTTGAAATTAAAAACAAAAGCACCACTTACACCATCACTCAAAAAGATAAAGTGGTTAGGAATAAATCTAGCACAATATATGTAAAGTCTACATGAGGAGAACTACAAAATGTTTACAGAAGAAATCAAAGAACTAAGTGAAGAAGGAGAGATATCTTGTTCCTGGATATTGACCCTGGGGATTTGCAGCACTTGCCTAGCACGCCCAAGGAATCCCCCACACTGCAGGAAAAGTAAACTAAAAAAAAAAAAAAAAGACTCGGGCTGGAGAGATGGCCTAGCAGTTAAGAGCACCGGCTGCTCTTGCAGAGGACCTGGGTTCGATCCCCAGCACCCACATGACGGCTGAGAACCGTCTTTGGCTCCAGTTCCAGGGGAATCCAACTCCCTCTTCTGACCTCCGCGGCATTGCATGACATGGATGCACAAACCTACGTGCAGACAGTACATTCATACATATACAAAATAAATAAAATTATAAAAAAAGACTCACTGTTTTGAATTCTGCCCAGCTTGTTCTATAGATTCAACAGAACACCAATTAGAATACCAGCAAGTTGTTTTGTGAATATTAGCAAACTGACTCCAACTTGCTTAGTTGTTCATTCATTCATATATTATGAAACAGGTCTCACTGTGTGGCCCTGGTTGGCTGAAACACATTATGTAGATCAAGCTGGCCTCAAACCCATGGAGATCCACCTGCCTCTGCCACCCCCAAATGCTGAGACTAAAGGTGTCCACTACCACACCCCAGTTAGTTTTATTTTTGTGGGAATGACTTTTCTGGGAATGCCTTCTGTTACAAATGGAAATCTTGTTGGGAGTGGTGGCATATTCCTTTGAAACCAGCACTGGGGAGGCAGCGGCAGGTGGATCTCTGTGAGTTCAAGGCCAGCCTGCTCTACATAGTGAGTTCCAGGTCAGCTGGGGCTACTGGGAGACTCTGCCTCAATAAGACCAAAGCAAAACGAAACAAAGAAACAAAAAAATCAAACAAAACAAAAACAAATGGGAATCTTACCTAATGTTGTAACCGAGGTTCAGCTTATGTTTGAGATAATTTAACACTATTTCAGCTTGTTTACGATGTAAATAATCTTACTAGGCCCTGGGCTCCTTTATTTGTTTTTGTGAGATGGAGGCCAGCCTTGTCTACAGAGTGAGTTCTAGACCAGCCTGTGGTGACAGGAGACCCTGTCTCAAAAAGACCAAAAAAGGTGATTCATTAAAAAAAATTATAGGGGCTAGAGAGATGGCCTAGCGGTTAAGAGCACCGACTGCTCTTGCAGAGGACCTGGGTTCGATCCCTAGCACCTACATGGCGGCTGAGAGCCATCTTTAACTCCAGTTCCAGGGGAATCCGACGCCCTCTTCTGACCTCCGCAGCATTGCACGACGTGGGTGCACAAACCTACATGCAGACAGTACATTCATACACATACAAAATAAATTTAAAAAAATTTAAAAAATTATATATATTATATATGTATATGTATATGTCCCCTGACTTGCAATTTGTTCTTAGCTTACAGTGATGCAAAAGCAATACACATTTAACATGATGTAAACTGTTCTTTTGATCTTTTCCTAGCTAATATTATGAAATACTACAGTCTCATGATGTTGGGCAGTGGCAGCCAGCCACCTTTGAATCAGCCACAAGGAACTCACTTTGTAGACCAGGGTGGCCTTGAACTCACAGAGATCCACCTGCTTTTGCCTCCCAAGTACTGGGATTAAAGGCGTGTGCCACCACGCCTGGCCTTATTATATTTATTTTATGTGTATGAGTGTATTGCCTTCATGTAAGTAATTGCTCCAGGTGTTGTGCACGGCCCATGGAGGTCAAAAGAGGGCATCAGATCCCCTGGAGCTAGAGTTATATGTGGATGGTTGTTAGCTGCCATGAAGGTGCTGGGAATTGAACCTGGGTCCTCTGCAAGAGAAGCTCAGGCTGGGCGTGGTGGCACACGCCTTTAATCTTAGCACTTGGGAGGCAAAGGCAGGCGGATCTTTGTGAGTTCAAGGCCAGCCTGGTCTACAGAGCGAGCTCCAGAACAGCTGGGGCTACAGGGAGACCCTGTCTTGAAAAGACACCCCCCAAAAAAAAGACAAAAAAAAGAGTTCGTGCTCTTAACCACTGAGCCATCTATCTAGTCCCTGATAAAGGATTTCTTCTTTTTTTTTTTTTTTTTTTCTTTTTGAGACAGGGTCTCCATGTAACCCCAGCTATCCTGGAACACACTCTGTAGACCAGGCTGGCCTTGAACTCACAAAGATCCGCCTGCCTCTGCCTCCCAAGTGCTAGGATTAAAGGCGTTCGCCACCACACCGGCAAGGATTTCTTAACATTCAATCTTCCACTCTACCAACTGAGCTATTGAAGCGCATCAAAGGAGTAGCCCAGGCTGGCCTGGAAGTCATAATCCTCTAGGCTCTGCCTCTTCAGCATATCCTATCAGCATGCACCACCACAACTGAAATTCTGATTGATTATTTATTTTGTATGAGTATATTAGTTGCATGTTTGTAAGTGCCTGTGGGGGTCAGAAGGAGTTGGATCTCCCAGAATCATGGACTGTTCCTAGCCACCATGTGGGCGTTGGGAACCGAACCTAGGTCTTCTGCCAGTGCTTTAACTGTGGAACCACCTCTCCATCCCCCACAACAGGTATTCTTTTTTTTTTGAGTCAGGGTCTTCCTGTAGCCCCAGCTGTCCTGGAACTCACTATGTAGATCAGGCTGGCATTAAATTCACAGAGATCCACCTGCCTCTGCCTCCCATGTGCTGGGATTATAGGCATGCACCACCATGGTGGGTGAACAGGCATTCTTAACATACAGTTAACAATAAAATTAAAAGGGGGGAGGATTGTGGGGTGGGCAGATATATAGCTCTGTGGTAGGTTACCTGGATAATTAATGTATGAGGCTCTAGGTTCAATCCCAATACTCAAGAAAAGGTCTACTGAAAAGGGAAAAATTATTTATGTAAATAGCTTTCTTCCCTGAGCACTATTAAAATGATTCTGAAAAAAAATAGTCCTGTCATATATTAATTGTTCCTTAGTAGTTCTGAGTGAAAAGGTATGCTGGTAAATATTTAACCAATGGCTCCCTAGTAATGGTAAAGGAGACCAGAATTAGCCAATTAACATGGTATGAATACCTCCACCACGGATGACGTCCAGCAATGAAAGGGACATCACTCAACACAGTTAGGAGACGTGTGCATAACTGGCTCGAGAAGATAGTATGTTCTATCATAAAATGTTCTGGTCTGTCTACATGAGGCTGGTCAGACCTCTATACAAACAAAGCACTTGACCTTTAGTCTCCAGGAATCATCCAGTGCCCAAGCTCTGCCTGTGGACTGCTGTGCTGAAGGACACTGGCTCAAGGACAACGAACTGGGCCACTAGAGGAGAAGCAGCATGGAGGAGATGCCTTCATTCACAGCTTCTGACTCATGCAGCCCAAGAATAAACACATTCTCTTGCAAGCTTAAGCACTCCAGAAGCCTAGCTAAAGCAGACTTGCACATACAATGATGGCTCATGCCATGGAAAGAGAGCAGGAAGGATAGAGGTTTCAGAAATGAAGAGATCTACCTGGGCATAGTGGCACATGCATGTAATCTTCGCATTTGGGAAGTGGATGCAGGGAGATCAGGAATTTGAGGCCAGCCTGGGGTAAGCCAGCTCTTATCTCAAAACAAAAACAAACAAAAAATAACAAAACAAAACAAGAAATACAAAATCAAAACCTGTGTTTTGGTGGTGCATGCCTGTAATCTCAGCACTGGAGAGGCAGAGATGGGAAGATAGCTACAAATTCAAGGCCAGTCTGATTTACATAGGAAGTTCCAGATAGCTGGGTATACATAGTGAGACCCTACCTAAAAAAATTGCAAAGAAGTCAGGCATGGTGGTGAATGTCTTTAATCCCAGCACTCAGGACGCAGAGGCAGGCGGATCTCTGTGAGTTCAAGGCCAGCCTGGTCTACATATCGAGTTGTTCCAGGCCAGCTGGGGCTATAGGAAGACCTGCCTCAAAAAGACAAAAAAAAATTGCAAAGAAGAAAAAGATCAAGAGAGAGAAAGAGCCAGACAAAAGCTCAGCTTGAACTCTGGCCAGTTTGAGTATTTGGTCACACTATTTTACCTTTCTGAATCTCAAGTTCCTCAACTGTAAAAGGAGAGGTTATATTGATTAGAGTTAAAGCTTGCAGAGCCTCTGGTACATAGTAGATGTAATGGTTAATCTTCACAATCAACCTGACTGAATTTGGAATTGCCTTTGAGACACTTCTCTGGACATGTCTGTGAGGGTGTTTCCAGAGAGGATTAACTAAGGGGAAAAATTCACCCTGAATCCACCCCATGATGCCCTGAACTGACTCAAATGGGCACCAGCAAAGAGCCAGGTAAGAACCAACATTCTCTCTCTGGTCTTCCTGAGCAGGGACAAGCCAGGTCATGCTCACACTGGCATGTCTTGTCTGCTTTGAAGGACCGTGTCACCTCAATTCATGAGCTAAAGAGAACTTTTCCTTTCTTAAGATAGTCTGTCACAGGGCTGGAGAGATAGCCTAGCGGTTAAGAGCACCGACGCTCTTGCAGAGGACCCAGGTTCGATCCCCAGCACCCACATGGCGGCTAAGAACCGTCTGTAACTCCAATTCCAGGAGAACTCCAGTTCCAGGGGAATCTGAGACCCTCTTCTGACCTCCGCGGCATTGCACGACACGGGTGCACAGACCTGCATGCAAACAATACATTCATACACATACAAAAAAAAAAAAAAAAGATAGTCTGTCACAGCAATAAGAAAAGTAATTAAGGGCTCAGGGAACCTTTGCAGAAGATGGGGTGGAAAGATTGTAAGAGCCAAGGTGGTGGAGCAAGACCATATGGAAATAGAATCCTACAAGCTCCTGGGAGCCTGCTCATAAGAACCTACAGAACTGGTGTGTCGGCAGCACAAGACCCATGGAATCTCAATCAGACAAAAAACCAGCACGAAACTGCAGAAATGGGTAGCAGAGCCTGATCTTAGCTGAAGAAGTATTGGCAGCTGATTACCGTTGGGTGTGGAAGAACTAGCCTTCTTTAAGTAATGGACTCTGGATAGGCTGACTAGAGCTCAGTGGGTACACTGGCACTGAGGAATGGCCAGGAGTTTAATTTGGCATAATAGACCCTAACACAAATGACAGAATGTATGAACTCTGGGATCAGGGCTGTGGGAAGGTGCCAATGGAGAATGGGGTACAAAGGCGATTAAGACTGATTGAACCAAGCATGGTGGTGCACGCCTTTAATCCCAGCACTTGGGAGGCAGAGGCAGGCGGATCTCTATGAGTTCAAGGCCAGCCTGGTCTACAGGGTGAGTTCCAGGACAGCTGGGGCTACAGGGAAACCCTGTCTCGAAAAGACCAAAAAAAAATAAATAAATAAAACAAAAAAACAAAACAAAAGACTGACATGTTATGTATAAAATACACAAAAATTCAACAAAAAAGTACTTAATACGGTAGGTGCCCCATATATGACAGCATTTATTATCTCTACTGAGAGGCTAAAGCACTAAACAATGTGTTATAACTACAACAAAATCCTTAAAAAGGAGGTTCTTTGTTTTTTTTGTCTTTTTAAGACAGGGTCTCCCTATAGCCCCAGCTGTCCTGGAACTCACTCTGTAGACCAGGCTTGGCCTTGAACTCACAGAGATCCGCCTGCCTCTGCCTCCCAAGTGCTAGGATTAAAGACATGCGCCCATCTTTTTTAAGCCAGGTATGGTGGTGAACGCTTTTAATCCCAGCACTTGGGAGGCAGAGGCAGGTGGATCTCTGTGAGTTCAAGGGCAGCCTGGTCTACAGGGCTAGTTCCAGGCTAGCTGGGGCTACAGGGAGACCCCGTCTCAAAAACACCAAAATAATAATAATGAAATATTTTAAAAAGAAGTCTATTCCTATACTAACCAGTACTTAAAAGTTAATAAGTATGCCGGGCGTGGTGGCGCACGCCTTTAATCCTAGCACTTGGGAGGCAGAGGCAGGTGGATCTTTGTGAGTTCAAGGCCAGCCTGGTCTACAGAGTGAGTTCCAGGACAGCTGGGGCTACAGGGAGACCCTGTCTCGCAAAGACCAAAAAAACCAAAAAAAAAAAAAAAAGTTAATAAGTACAAGAAATAGTGGTAAAAAAATAATAATGGTAAGATTTTAAAGAGGGCAACTTATCATGAAATAATATGAATAATTAAAAGCTTTTTATCCAAAGCATGGATTTTTTTGTTTTGTTTGCTTTGTGCTTTGTTTTTCCGTATTCATTGACTTGAGGCCATAAGGTGTCATTAATCATAGAGCTATCATCCAACAACTCTGGGAACCTCCTGAAACACAAATAAATATTCTCAAAAAGTACAGATTTCAGTCAAGCTTTTCTTCTACCATGTGCCACTTTCCTGTGGTGACATGAATAAATCCAGATAAAAATCACGAAGACTCCTCAG
>VZQC01001442.1:4172223-4195271 GCA_009823505.1 Rhizomys pruinosus
TAATCCTAGCACTTGGGAGGCAGAGGCAGGTGGATCTTTGTGAGTTCAAGGCCAGCCTGGTCTACAGAGTGAGTTCCAGGACAGCTGGGGCTACAGGGAGACCCTGTCTCAAAAAGACCAAAAAAAAAAAAAAAAGTTAATAAGTACAAGAAAAATAGTGGTAAAAAAATAATAATGGTAAGATTTTAAAGAGGGCAACTTATCATGAAATAATATGAATAATTAAAAGCTTTTTATCCAAAGTCATGGATTTTTTTGTTTTGTTTGCTTTGCTTTGTTTTTCCGTATTCATTGACTTGAGGCCATAAGGTGTCATTAATCATAGAGCTATCATCCAACAACTCTGGGAACCTCCTGAAACACAAATAAATATTCTCAAAAAGTACAGATTTCAGTCAAGCTTTTCTTCTACCATGTGCCACTTTCCTGTGGTGACATGAATAAATCCAGATAAAAATCACGAAGACTCCTCAGATCTTCCTTCCCATATAACCAACCAATGAGCAGCAAAGAGGAAGCTGGCAAAAGGGCAGAGGTGTCCAAGTTCAGTTTTATTTGGACCTTATCGTCTTTTCTCCCCCTTCACAGATGTTCCTTATGAATGAACTTGGCTCCCTGAGATTCATGAATAGGATTGTCCAAAGTGGTTTGAAAAGAGGAACCCATACTTCCTGAAATGATTCTCTCTTGACATGAATTTAAATTTAGGAAGGAGATGTCCAGCATTTTATAAACACTCAAGATGAACATGCGACCCAAAGGTTGATGTGATTTCCTTCTGTCCTCTGTCTTTTATCTTACAGAAGTGTTACTCCTGTGGCTTTGGTTTCTGGTTGCACTGAGTGGCACGGCAGCTGGGAGCTAGCCCTTTCCTCTTTGCCCTGATTCACAAACAACAGGGCGTTTCCCGCAATATGAAGTCCCAGGTGCTTGGAAATACTGCCAAATAGTTCTTCCAGCTCAAAAAAATGACGATTGTATCCACTAATTCTGTATTGAAACATGCATTCACATAATTTAGCAATTCAGAAAATATAGGGTCCAAAGTGAAATTTGTTCCCCCATTTTTGTGGCTCAGATCCTAGTTCTAGGAGTCTACAGATTCCTCAGTTCTAATACTTTTTAGGATATCTTCTCTGATATATGAATTTTACACAAACGAGGGCAGGGTGTGTTGGCACACACCTTTAATCCTAGCACTTGGGAGGCAGAGGCAGGAGAATCTTTGTGAGTTCAAGGCCAGCCTGGTCTACAGAGTGAGTTCCAGGACAGCTGGGGCTACAGGGATACCCTGTCTCGAAAAGACCAAAAAAAAAAAAAAAACCAGGTCGGGTGTGGTGGCACATGCCTTTAATCTTAGCACTCAGGAGCCAGAGGTTGAGGCAGAGGCAGATGGATCTCTGTGAGTTTAAGGCCAGCCTGGTCTACATGGTGAGTTCCAGGACAGCTGGGACTACAGGGAGACCCTGTCTCAAAAAGACAAAATTAATTAATTAATTAATTAATTAATTAATTAAAACATGGCTGGTGAGCTGGCTTGGTGGGTAAAGGTGATTGCTACCAAGCCTGATGACCCAAGTTTGATCTCTGGGTCCAATTTGGTAGGAGGAAAGAGTGACTCCTGCAAGTTATTCTCTGACAGCCATAGCATATTGTGCCCCTCCACGAATAAATAAATGTAATAAAAGTAAAATAACATTCTTTTCCTCCTTTTATTCTTTTATTTTACATTGATAGCAAACTATATGAAATGATTTTTCTAGTCTTGTTACTCACCTGGCTTCTGGAAATTAGAAAAACATCTGGGCTGTTGTGGTGGCTTATGTCTTTAATCCCAGCAGGCTCAAGGCAGAGACAGGCAGATCTCTGTGAGTTCTAGGCCAGCCTGGTCTACAGAGTGAGTTCTTAGCACCTATGTCAGACAGCTCACACCTGCCTGTTCCTCTAGCTCCAAAGGATCTGACACCCTTTTCTGGCTTTTGTGGGTACCCACCCCCACCCACATGCATACGCATACACAAATAAGAATAAGATAAATCTTTAAAAAAAAAATACAGTTCTTCTGCTGAGAACAGGTGACAAGAAGGCATGAGGGGATGTGAGAGTACCCTGGTGGGTTTCCAGGTCAAATTCAGCTGCAGCTCACACAAGTAATAAAGCAGAATATCTGGGGTAAAGGGAACTGGGGTATGAAAGAGAAAAACATTTTTCCAGCTTCTAAGAGTTTTACAAACAATTGAAGTAATTAAAAGTTCTCAGAAGTAGCCGCTGGTGCCCTTTTCACGGAGGGAATGGGGGCCAAGCATGATATGTTAAAGAGAGGGAACTGCTCTATTGAAGTTAAAAATAATCTGTCACATGGCTAATTTGTTGGAATGCAGCAGTAAAGGGCTGTGGCCGAGGCAGAGCTGGAAGCAGCTGCGGAGCTTGCAGCAGGCCTGAGCGCACGTCCTGGGGACTGTGTTTGCAGAGAGGGAAAAACAGTGTCACGGCTGACTTGGGGCCTTTATCAAACACACACACACACACACACACACACACACACACAAAAGAGGCAGGAAAAAGGGAAAGTGAGTTCAAGTCCAGAGCTGTGACCTTTGGGCTTATCGGACAGTGAAGAGTTGGGTGAGGACTGGTCACCTGTGCTCACGGGTTGCTGATTCACTCAGCAAAGAAGGCCTTCCGGTTTCTCTGCCTTTGAATCTGTTTCAAAGGCCCCAAGGAAACCTTTGATCTGAAATTTCCGGGAAAATCAATCTAGAGTCTTGAGAGAAAAAGCTGAGCCCTGGAATAAAAATCATATTTAGGGACACTGGAGATTTTAATTTTTTAATTTTGGGGTATTGGGGATTGAACCCAGAGCCTCGTATATTTTGGGCAACTACTCCACCAGTGAACTACATCCTCAGCTCTCTTTTGCTTTTTAGTTTGAGACAAGGGCTTGAAATGTTGCCCAGGCTGAGTTTGAAATCACTGTTTAGCACAGATAGGTCTTAAACTTGCAATCCTCCTGCCTCGACCTCCTGCTACTAAACTTTCTGCAATAGTAGAATCCAGAAGGAAAATATTTATCAAAGTATCTGAATTTTCCACTTGTGGTGATATAGGCTTTGAGAAGTTAACTTGCTCAAGGCCACTCAGCTAGCAAGTGACAGCCGTAGAGGTACTCAGGGCTTTAGTTAGAGAAGAGGGTGTAGGGTTAAGAAGTCTCTTGTGCACCCGTTTGCAGTGCAGTGCCTACCTACATGCAGATAGTACTGTACCTAGAACTTGCCAAGTAGCTGGGCTGGCTGGTCAGGGAGTCCTAGGGATCCACCCACCTCTCGAGCACAGGGATTAAAAATGCCAGCACTCAGAAGGCAGGGGAAGGTGGATCTCTGTGAAATCAAGGCTAACCTGGTTTCCATACAGAGTCCTAGGCCAGCTGGAGCTATAGGGAGACCCTGTCTCAAAAAGACAAAACCAAAACTGAACAAAACAAAACACCACACACATTTTTAAAAATAAATTATTTTTATGTGTATGAGTGTTTTGCCTGCATGTATGTGCACTCATGCATGCAATGCCCCTAGAGACCAGAAGGGATTGGATCTCCTGGACCTGGAGTTACGGATGACTGTTTTGTTTTTTTTTTGTTTTTTTTTTTGGTCTTCTTTTTTTCGAGACAGGGTCTCCCGTAGCCCCAGCTGTGTCTGGAACTCAATCTGTAAGACCCGGCTGGCCCTTGAACTCACAAAGATCCCCTGTCTCTGCTCCCAAGTGCTAGGATTAAAGGCAGGCGCCACCACCATGCCCGGCTTTAAAGGGTTTCTTTTTTTTTTTTTTTTTGGGTACGGATGACGTTAGGGTGGCTGATTGGGTGTTGGGAACTGAATCTGGGTTGCGTGCAAGAGCAGCCAGTGCTTCTAAACACTGAGGCCATGTTCTATAGCTTCTACCTAACCCTACCCCCCCCCCCCCCCTTTATATGAGGATCAGGGGATTGAACATCAGTACCCATCCCTCATATTCGCAAGGCCAGCACTTTACCAACTGAGCCATCTCTCCAGAATACATTTCCTTTTTTTTTTTTTTTTCATTGAGTCAGAATTTTGTTATGTAGCCTTGATTGGTAAAGAATCTAGAATAGGCTGGCCTCGAACTTTGGGCAATCATCTTACCTCGACCTCCCAAGTGCTGGGATTACAGTGATTGCCATCATGTCTGGCCTCAAGGCCTACTATTTCTAAAACTTTTAGGAAGTAACCTGGGGCTGGAAGATGTCTCAGCAGTTTTAAGAGCACCCACTGCTGCGCTTAGGCACTTTGCAGAGGACTGGGTTCGATTCCCAGCACACCACATGGTGGCTAACAAAAGGTCTTTGACTCCAGCACCAGGGGAATCTGACACCCCTCTTCTGACGCTCTGTAGGCATTGCATAACTGTGTGCAGCCAAACTGACAATGCAGAAAAATATACTCATACACATAAAAAAATAATAATAAAAAAATAAATAAAAGTCAACTTAGCTGGGCGTGGTGCGCACGAGCACCCCTGTAATCCTACACTTGGGAGGCAGAGGCGGTGGATCTCTGATGAGGTCAAGGCCAGCCTCATCTACACAGCAAGTTAGGTTCCAGACCAGCTGGGGCTACAGGGAGACCTTGTCCGCAAAAAGACCAAAAAAAAAAAAAAAAAAAGTCAACCTGAATTTCAGCTAAGGGCTCCAAGACTCACAGAATCACCTTCCAACTCTGCCCTTCCTTACCGGGCCCTAGGACCAGCAGCAAAGTGCTCTTTGCCTTGGGAATTCACGGACAGTGGAGGGCTGTTCAAGTTCATAGGGAAGTCAAGAGGAAGGCAAGGAAGCTCCATTTACTACAACATCAGGTGAGAGGAACTGAATTATTTTATGTGGAGGGGGAAGAAAAACAATGGAGAGGTTGACTGAACAGTGGCCTTGTCGGAACCATGTAGAGGGTGTGGTATCCCTGGTATTTTCCACAGCTTCTGCTTTGCCCAGGCTCAGAGTAACTCACATCTGTCCCCTACCAGTCCTGCTCCTTTTTTTGTTTTGTTTTGTTTTGTTTTTTTTAGACAGGGTCTCCCTTTAGTCCCAGCTGGCCTGGAGTTCACTCTATAGACCAGCCTGTCCTTGAACTCAGAGATCTGCCTGCCTCTGCCTCCCAAGTGCTAGGATTAAAGGCGTGCGCCACCACACCCGGCTCAGTCCTGTTCCATTTTTATCCTTATTTATACAACCACCTCTTGGAAAACGAATGATTTCATATCCACAGAGAGGTGTAGGAGGCTGGGGCACACAAAACAATCTAAAATAATATTTTTATCATTTATTTATTTATTTATTTGTTTATTTGTCTTTTTTTGAGACAGGGTCTCTGTGTAGCCCCAGCTGGCCTGGAACTAGCAGAGATCTGCCTACCTCTGCCTCCTAAGTGCTAGGATTAAAGATGTGTGCCACCACCCACAGCTTTTTTAAATTTTTTTAATTATAAAAAGAATATAAAATGTTTGGAAAGAACTGAAAAGATATAGAAAAGAATAAAGATGAAATTTAAAATAAAATATAAGCCCTCAACTCTGAGATAAGTATTGTTAGTTTTATTTTAATTAGTTAGTTAATTAATTCATTTGGTCTTTTTTTAACACTAATTTTATATTTTTTTCTCCAAACACTAATTTTTTCTAAATTTTTATTTATTTATTTATTTATGTGTATGAACGTACTGTCTGCATGTAGGTTTGTACACCTGTGTCATGCAATGCTGCGGAGGTCAGAAGAGGGTCTTGGATTCCCCTGGAACTGGAGTTCTCCTGGAATTGGAGTTACAGACGGTTCTCAGCCGCCATGTGGGTGTTGGGGATTGAACCCAGATCCTCTGCAAGAGCAGTCGGCGCTCTTAACCGCTAGGCTATCTCTTCAGCCCCATGATATAAATTTTACTACAAATTATGCACCATGGCTTATATATAAGGATTTGGTGCAAGGATCCACAAATAAGGGACAGCATGCATTGTTTGTTTTTCTGGGACTGTGTTTACTTCACTTGCCGTAACAACTTCTGGGTTTACCTACAAATTTCATGATGTCCTCTTCTTTTCCTACTACATNTTGGTTGGCCTGGGACTCACTATGTAGTTATTAGCCCAGGCTGTCTTCACTCAAACTCTTTTAATTTCTCTTGCCTCCGCCTCCCAAATGCTGAGTTTACGGCATGTGGCACCAAGTTTGGCTCTTAATGATAAGTTTTCAACAGTGTACTGAATGTTCTAGCTAAGGTAATAAAACAATTTAAGAAGTGAAAGGTGTATATAGCAAGCAGGAAGAAATCAGGCAGTTTTTGTTTTCAGATCACATAACTTTTTCTTATGTATCAACATTGTAAAAGTAACTGATAAAAAATCTACCTTGGAATTAGTAGCACTTATGGAAGATTGTAGATAACAAGCCGTATGTCCATTGCTTAGCTCGGAAAGCGTCAGCAATTAGGAGGACTGTCTGTTCTTGCTGAGGACCTGTGTTTGGTTCCAGCACCCACGTGGCACTAACAACCTTTCATACTCCTGTTGCCACAGGCATTGCCACCTCTCCTTCATTTCTGGGGTATTTTGCAAAGATAGGAGTATGCCTTTTTTTCCATTAATGCAGGAAAAAGGACTCAGCCACAAAAAATTTTTAAATACTGTCCCGGTCCGGGCATGGCTGGCCAGCCTTTAATCCTAGCACTTGGGAGGCGAGACAGTCAGATCTTTGTGAGTTTCAAGGCCAGCCTGGTATACAATAGTGAGTTTCCAGGACAGCCAGAGCTACAGTGGAGACCCCGTCTCATTAAAAGACCAAAACAAAAAAACAAACAAACAAAAATACTGTCCATTGCCAGCTGGGCATGGTGGCACATGCTTGTTCTCATAGCCTTTAAGAGACTGATGCAGGAGGATTTTGAGTTTGAGGCTAGCCTGAGAAAAATATACTGAGAGATCTTCTCAAAAACTAAATAAAATCAGACCAAAAGCACAAAAATAGTATATCTCTTTCTTATATACCAGCAATGAACAATTGGATTGCTTCTTCTGCTTACGTCGTCTTCTTCTTCTGCTTCTTCTTCTTCTTCTTCTTATTCTTCGTCTTTTTCTTCTTCTTCTTCTTCTTCTTCTTCTTTTTCTTCTTCTCTTTCTTCTTCTTCTTTTCTTCTGCTTCTTCTTCTTTCTTCTCCTTCTTTTTTTTTCTTTCCTTCTTCATTTTGGTCTTTTTTTGAGACAGGGTCTCCCTGTATGTTCAAGCTTGGGCTGAACTCACAGAGATACGCCAGCCTCTGCCTCCAGTGGTGGGATAAAAGTGTGCACCACCAAGTAATGAACACTTTGAAATTAAAAACAAAAGCACCACTTACACCATCACTCAAAAAGATAAAGTGGTTAGGAATAAATCTAGCACAATATATGTAAAGTCTACATGAGGAGAACTACAAAATGTTTACAGAAAATCAAAGAACTAAGGGAAGAAGGAGAGATATCTTGTTCCTGGATATTGACCCTGGGGATTTGCAGCACTTGCCTAGCACGCACAAAGATCCCCCACAACTGCAGGCAAAGTAACACTAAAAAAAAAAAAAAAAAGGACTCGGGCTGGGAATGGGCCCTAGCAGATTAAGAGCGCCGGCCTGCTCTTGCAGAGGACATGGGTTCGATCCCCAGCACCCACATTGGACGGCTGAGAACGTCTTTGGCTCCAGTTCAAGGGGAACCACTCCTCTCTGACCTCCGCGGCATTGCCTGACATGGATCACAAACTACGTGCAGACAGTACATCATACATATACAAAATAAATCAAATTATAAAAAACGACTCACTGTTTGAATTCTGCCCACTTGTTCTATAGATTCACACAGAACAAATTAGCATACCAGCAATTTGTTTGTGAATATTAGCAACTGACTCCAACTTTGCCTAGTTGTTCATTCATTTCATTATATATGAAAATCAGGTCTTCACTGTGGGCCCTGGTTGGCTGAAAAACACATTATGTAGATCCGCTGGCTCAAACCCATGGGATCCACCTTCCCTCTGCCACCCCCCAAATGCTGAGGACTTTTAACAAAGGGTCCCACTACACACCCAGTAGTTTTATTTTGTGGGGAATGAACTTTTCTGGGAATGCCTTCTGTTACAAATGGAAATCTTGTTGGGAGTGGTGGCATATTCCTTTGAAACCCAGCACTGGGGAGGGCAGCGGCAGGTGGATCTCTGTGAGTTAAGGCCAGCCTGGCTCTACATAATGAATTCCACCCTCTCTCAAAAAGACCAAAAAAAAAAAAAAAAAAAAAAAAAAAAAAAAAAACAAAACAAAAAATCAAACAAAACAAAAACAATGGGATCTTACCTAATGTTTTAACCGAGGCTTCAGCTTATGTGAGATAATTAAAACTATTCTCAGCTGTTTACGATGTAAATAATCTTACTAGGCCCTGGGCTCCTTTATTTGTTTTTGTGAGATGGAGGCCAGCCCCCTTGTCTACATGGTGAGTTCTAGACCAGCCTGTGGTGACAGGAGACCCTGTCTCAAAAAGACAAAAACGTGATTCATTAAAATTACACTTATGGGCCGGAGAGATGGCCTCGCGGTTAAGAGCACCGATGCTCTTGCAAGACCTGGGTTCGATCCCTAGCACCTACATGGCGGCTGAGAGCCATCTTTAATCCAGTTCCAGGGAATCCGACGCCCTCTTCTGACCTCGCAGCATTGCACGCGTGGGTGCACAAACCTACATGCCAGACAGTACATTCATACACATACAAAATAAATTAAAAAAATTTAAAAACAAAATTTATATTATATTTATATATGTATATGTATATGTCCCCTGACTTGCAATTTGTTCTTAGCTTACAGTGATGCAAAAGCAATACACATTTAACATGATGTAAACTGTTCTTTTGATCTTTTCCTAGCTAATATTATGAAATACTACAGTCTCATGATGTTGGGCAGTGGCAGCCAGCCACCTTTGAATCAGCCACAAGGAGCTCACTTTTGTAGACCAGGTTGGCCTTGATACTCACAGAGATCCACCTGCTTTTGCCTCCCAAGTACTGGATTAAAGGCGTGTGCCACCACGCCTGGGCCATTATTTATTCCTATTTTATGTGTTTGAGTGTATTTGCTTCATGTAAAGTAATTGCTCCAGGTGTTGTGCACGGCCCATGGAGGTCAAAGAGGGGCATCAGATCCACTGGACGTCTAGAGTTATATGTGGATTGGTTGTTAGCTTGCAATGAGGTGCTGGGAATTGAACCTGGGTCCTCTGCAAGCAAGAGAAGACTCAGGCTGGGCTGGGCACACGCCTTTAATCTTAGCACTGGGAGGGCCAAAGGAGGCAGGCGATCTTTGTTGAGTTCAAGGCAGCCTGGTTCACAGCGCGAGCTCCAGCACCGCTGGGTAGGGAGACCCTTGTCTTGAAAAGACACCCCCCAAAAAAAAGACCAAAAAAAAGAGTTCGTGCTCTTAACCACTGAGCCATCTATCGTCCCTGATAAAGGAATTTCTTTTTTTTTTTTTTTTTTTTGTCTTTTTGCGGGACAGGTCTCCCTGTAACCCAGCTATCCTGGAAACACACTCTGTAGCCAGGCTGGCCTTGTGAAACTCACAAAGATTCCGCCTGCCTCTGCCTCCCAAGTGCTAGGATAAAGCGTGAGCCACCACGCCAGGCCCAGTTTTCTAAACATTCATCTTCCACTCTACCACTGAGCTATTGAAGCCGCACAAGGCGTAGCCCAGCTGCCTGGAAAGTCATAATCCTCAGGCTCTGCCTCTTCCGCATATCCTATCAGCATGCACCACCACAACTGAAACTTCGATTGATTTATTTATTTTTGTATGCGTTATCTTAGTTGCATGTTTGTAAGTGCCTGTGGGGGTCAGAAGGAGTTGGATCCAAGGAACTAGAGTTACAGAAAGTCCTTAGCTGCCATGTGGGCGTTGGGAACCGATACCTAGGTCTTCTGCCAGTGCTTTAACTGTGGAACCACCTCTCCATCCCCCACCACAGGTATATCTTTTTTTTTTGAGTCAGGGTCTTCTGTAGCCCCAGCGTCCTGGAACTCATATGATAGATCAGGCTGGATTAATATTCCCCAGAGTCCCCTGCCTCTGCCTCCCATGTGCTGGATTAAATGTGCTGTGCGCGCTACTACACCCAGCTCATTAACATTTTTTTTTTTTTAAAAAAAAAAATAAAATTAAAAAGGGGGAGGATTGTGGGGTGGGCAGATATATAGCTCTGTGGTAGGTTACCTGGATACTTAATTTATGATAGGGCTCTAGGTTCAATCCCAATACTCAAGAAAAGGTCTACTGAAAAGGGAAAAATTATTTATGTAAATAGCTTTCTTCCCTGAGCACTATTAAAATGATTCTGAAAAAAAAATAGTTCCTGTCATATATTCATTGTTCCTTATAGTTTATGAGTGAAAAGGTATGCTGGTAAATATTTAACCAATGGCTCCCTAGTAATGGTAAAGGAGACCAGAATTAGCCAATTAACATGGTATGAATACCTCCACCACGGATGACGTCCAGCAATGAAAGGGACATCACTCAACACAGTTAGGAGACGTGTGCATAACTGGCTCGAGAAGATAGTATGTTCTATCATAAAATGTTCTGGTCTGTCTACATGAGGCTGGTCAGACCTCTATACAAACAAAGCACTTGACCTTTAGTCTCCAGGAATCATCCAGTGCCCAAGCTCTGCCTGTGGACTGCTGTGCTGAAGGACACTGGCTCAAGGACAACGAACTGGGCCACTAGAGGAGAAGCAGCATGGAGGAGATGCCTTCATTCACAGCTTCTGACTCATGCAGCCCAAGAATAAACACATTCTCTTGCAAGCTTAAGCACTCCAGAAGCCTAGCTAAAGCAGACTTGCACATACAATGATGGCTCATGCCATGGAAAGAGAGCAGGAAGGATAGAGGTTTCAGAAATGAAGAGATCTACCTGGGCATAGTGGCACCTGCATGTAATCTTCGCATGGGAGTTGGATGCAGGGAGATCAGGAATTTGAGGCCAGCCTGGGGTAAGCCAGCTCTTATCTCCTAAAACAAAAAACAAACAAAAACTAACAAAACAAAACAAGAAATACCAAACTCAAACCCGTGTTTGGTGGTGCCTGCCTTTAATCTCAGCACTGGAGAGGCAGAGATGGAAGATAGCTCCAAATTCAAGGCCATTCTGCTTTACATAGGAAGTTCCAGATAGCTGGGTATACATAGTGAGACCCTACCTAAAAATGCCAAGAACGTTAAGGCATTGTGGTTGAACTGTTTTTAATCCCAGCACTCATGACGCAGAGGCAGGCGATCTCTGTGAGTTCAAGGCCAGCCTGGTCTACATATCGCGTTTTTCAGGCCAGCTGGGGCTATTAGGAAGAACCTGCCTCAAACAGACAAAAAAAAATTGCAAAGAAGAAAAGCGATCAAGAGAGAGAAAGAAGCCAGACAAAAGCTCAGCTTGAACTCTGGCCAGTTTGAGTATTTGGTCACACTATTTTACCTTTCTGAATCTCAAGTTCCTCAACTGTAAAAGGAGAGGTTATATTGATTAGAGTTAAAGCTTGCAGAGCCTCTGGTACATAGTAGATGTAATGGTTAATCTTCACAATCAACCTGACTGAATTTGGAAATTGCCTTGAGACACTTTCTCTGGACATGTCTGTGCGGGGGTTTCCATGAGAGGGGGGGGGGGGGGGGGGGGGGGGGGGGTGGGGGTGGGGGGGGGGGGGGGGGGGGTGGATAACTAAGGGGAAAAATTCACCCTGAATCCACCCCATGATGCCCTGAACTGACTCAAATGGGCACCAGCAAAGAGCCAGGTAAGAACCAACATTCTCTCTCTGGTCTTCCTGAGCAGGGACAAGCCAGGTCATGCTCACACTGGCATGTCTTGTCTGCTTTGAAGGACCGTGTCACCTCAATTCATGAGCTAAAGAGAACTTTTCCTTTCTTAAGATAGTCTGTCACAGGGCTGGGAGATAGCCTAGCCGGTTAAGAGCACCGACGCCTCTTGCAGATGGACCCAGGTTCGATCCCCAGCCCACCCACAGGCGGCTAAGAAACCGTCTGTACCTCCAATTCCAGGAGACACTCCAGTTTCCAGGGGCATCTGAGCCCCTCTTCTGACCCCGCGGATTCACGAACACGGGTCACAGACCTGCATGCAAATCAATACATTCATTACACATACAAAAAAAGAAAAAAAAAAAAAAAAGATCGTCTGTCACAGGCAATAAGAAAAGTAATAAGGGCCTCAGGGAAACCTTTGCAGACGATGGGGGTGGAAACTATTGTAAGACGCCAAGGTGTGGTGCAATGACCATATGGAAATAGATCTTACAGGCTCCTGGGAACCTGCCTTCCTAAGAACTACAGACCACTGGTCTGTGTCGGCAGTCACACGACCCATGGAATCTCAATCAGACAAAACCACCCGCAGAAAACTGCAGAAATGGGTAGCAGAGCCTGATCTTAGCTGAAGAAGTATTAGCAGCTGATTACTGTTGGGTGTGGAAGACCTAGCCTTCTTTAAGTCATGGACTCTGGATCAGGCTGACTAGAGCTCAGTGGACACTGGCCACTGCGGCAGGGCCAGGAAGATTAAGTTGGCACAATAGGCCCCTAACACAAATGACAGACTATATGACACCTCTGGATCAGGCTGTGGACTGGTGCCAATGGAGGCATGGGGTACAAAGGCCCCCCCCCCCCCCCCGATTCCGACTGATTGAAACCACTCATGGTGGTGCACGCCTTTAATCCCCTCACTTGGGAAGCAGAGGCAGGCGGCTCTCTCTGAGTTCCCTCCCGGCCTGGTCTCAGGGGCGTTCCCGCCGCTGGGGGCTCCCGGGAACCCTGTCTCGCCCGACCAACAAAAATAAATATACATTAAAAAAAAAAAACCAACACAACTAGACTTGATCATGTTATGTCTTAACTCTCCACAACCATTCAACACCTTCACGTACTTAATACGGTAGGTGCCCCATATATGACAGCATTTATTATCTCTACTGAGAGGCTAAAGCACTAAACAATGTGTTATAACTACAACAAAATCCTTAAAAAGGAGGTTCTTTGTTTTTTTTGTCTTTCAGACAGGGTCTCCCTATAGCCCCAGCTGTCCTGGAACCTCACTCTGTAGACCAGGCTTGGCCTTCGAAACTCACAGAGATCCGCCTGCTCTGCCTCCCAAGGCTCGGATTAAGACAGGCGGCCCCTTTTTTAAGCCAGGTATGTGGTGAACGCTTTTAATCCCCAGCACTTGGGAGGCAGAGGCCGGTGGATCCTTGTTGAGTTCAAGGCCAACCTGGTTCTACAGGGCTAGTCCCGCTAGCTGGGCTACAGGGAGACCCCTCTCAAAAACACCAAAATATAATATGAAATATTTTAAAAAGAAAGTCTATCACTTATACTAACCAGTACTTAAAAGTTAATAAGTATGCCGGGCGTGGTGGGCGCACGCCTTTAATCCTAGCATTGGGAGGCAGAGCAGGTGGATCTTTGTGGAAGCTTTTTTTTTTTTCAGGGCCAGGCCTGGTCTACAGATTGATTTCCAGAGACAGCTGGGGCTTACAGGGCGACCCTGTCTAAAAAGGACCCCCCCCCAAAAAAAAAAAAAAAAAGTTAATAAGTACAAGAAAAATAGTGGTAAAAAAATAATAATGGTAAGATTTTAAAGAGGGCAACTTATCATGAAATAATATGAATAATTAAAAGCTTTTTATCCAAAGCATGGATTTTTTGTTTTGTTTGCTTTGTGCTTTGTTTTTCCGTATTCATTGACTTGAGGCCATAAGGTGTCATTAATCATAGAGCTATCATCCAACAACTCTGGGAACCTCCTGAAACACAAATAAATATTCTCAAAAAGTACAGATTTCAGTCAAGCTTTTCTTCTACCATGTGCCACTTTCCTGTGGTGACATGAATAAATCCAGATAAAAATCACGAAGACTCCTCAGATCTTCCTTCCCATATAACCAACCAATGAGCAGCAAAGAGGAAGCTGGCAAAAGGGCAGAGGTGTCCAAGTTCAGTTTTATTTGGACCTTATCGTCTTTTCTCCCCCTTCACAGATGTTCCTTATGAATGAACTTGGCTCCCTGAGATTCATGAATAGGATTGTCCAAAGTGGTTTGAAAAGAGGAACCCATACTTCCTGAAATGATTCTCTCTTGACATGAATTTAAATTTAGGAAGGAGATGTCCAGCATTTTATAAACACTCAAGATGAACATGCGACCCAAAGGTTGATGTGATTTCCTTCTGTCCTCTGTCTTTTATCTTACAGAAGTGTTACTCCTGTGGCTTTGGTTTCTGGTTGCACTGAGTGGCACGGCAGCTGGGAGCTAGCCCTTTCCTCTTTGCCCTGATTCACAAACAACAGGGCGTTTCCCGCAATATGAAGTCCCAGGTGCTTGGAAATACTGCCAAATAGTTCTTCCAGCTCAAAAAAATGACGATTGTATCCACTAATTCTGTATTGAAAACATGCATCACATAATTTAGCAATCAGAAACTATAGGGTCCAAAGTGAAATTTGTTCCCCCATTTTTGTGGCTCAGATCCTAGTTCTAGGAGTCTACAGATTCCTCAGTTCTAATACTTTTTAGGATATCTTCTCTGATATATGAATTTTACACAAACGAGGGCAGGGTGTGTTGGCACAACACCTTTATTCCTAGCCACCTTGGGAGGCTGATGCAGCGAATTCTTTTGAGTTCAAGGCCAGCCTGGTCTACAGCCGTGAGTTCCAGGCCAGTGGGCTTACAGGGATACCCTGTCTCGAAAGACTCATAAAAAAAAAAATAAACCATGTCGGGTGTGGTGGGCACCATTGCCTTAATCTTGCACTCAGGGCCAGTAGGTTGAGCCGAGGCATGAGGGTCTCTGTGAGTTTAGGCCAGCTGGTCTACCTGTGAGTTCCAGGACAGCGGGATACCGGGAGACCCTTTCTTCAAAAAAGGACAAACTCATTACATAATGTAATTAATTAATTAATTAAAACATGGCTCTGTGAGCTGGCCTGGTGGGTAAAGGTGATTGCTACCAAGCCTCATGACCCAAGTTTGATCTCTGGGTCCAATTTGGTAGGAGGAAAGAGTGACTCCTGCAAGTTCTTCTCTGACCAGCCATTACAGTATTGTGCCCTCCACGAATAAACTAAATGTATAAAAGTAAAATAACATTTCTTTTCCTCCTTTTTATTCTTTTCTTTACTGATATGCAAACTATATGAGATTTTTAGTCTGTTTTACTGACCTGTGCTTCTGGAAATTAGAAAAACATCTGGGCTGTTGTGGTGGCTTATGTCTTTATCCCAGCAGGCTCATAGGCAGCGACAGGCCGATCTCTGTGATTCTAGGCCAGCATGTTCTACAGAGTGAGTTTCTAGCACCTATGTCAGACAGCTCACACCTGCCTGTTCCTCTAGCTCCAAGGATCGACACCCTTTTCTGGCTTTTGTGGGTACCCACCCCCACCCACATGCATACGCATACACAAATAAGAATAAGATAAATCTTTAAAAAAAAAATACAGTTCTTCTGCTGAGAACAGGTGACAAGAAGGCATGAGGGGATGTGAGAGTACCCTGGTGGGTTTCCAGGTCAAATTCAGCTGCAGCTCACACAAGTAATAAAGCAGAATATCTGGGGTAAAGGGAACTGGGGTATGAAAGAGAAAAACATTTTCCCGCTTCTAAGTAGCTGTTTCAAACAATTGAAAGTAATTAATACCGAGGTTCTCCGAAGTAGCCGCTGGTCCCTTTTCACCGGACGGGAATGGGGGCCAAGCATGCTATGGAGTAAAGAGAGTGAACTGCTAGATTGAAGCTTAATAAACTAATCTGTCACATGGCTACATTTGTTGGAATGCCCGCAGTAAAGGGCTGGCCGACGCAGAGCGGACGCAGCTGCGGAGGCTTGCAGCAGGCCTGCTAGCGCACCGTCCTGCGGACTGTGTTTGCAGCGAGGGAAAAACCCCCCCAGTGCACGGCTGACTTTGGGCCTTTATAAAACACACAACACACACCCACAACACACACACACAAAAGGCATGGAAAAAGGGAAAGTGAGTTCAAGTCCAGAGCTGTGACCTTTGGGCTTATCGGACAGTGAAGAGTTGGGTGAGGACTGGTCACCTGTGCTCACGGGTTGCTGATTCACTCAGCAAAGAAGGCCTTCCGGTTTCTCTGCCTTTGAATCTGTTTCAAAGGCCCCAAGGAAACCTTTGATCTGAAATTTCCGGGAAAATCAATCTAGAGTCTTGAGAGAAAAAGCTGAGCCCTGGAATAAAAATCATATTTAGGGGGACACTGGAGATTTTTAATTTTTTAATTTTGGGGTATTGGGGATTGAACCCAGAGGGGGGGGGGGGGGGGGGGTGGGGCCCCTTCGTATATTTTGGGCAACTACTCCACCAGTGAACTACATCCTCAGCTCTCTTTTGCTTTTTATTTGAATAACAAGGTTGAAATGTTGCCCAGGCTGAGTTTGAAATCACTGTTTAGCACAGATAGGTCTTAAACTTGCAATCCTCCTCGACCTCCTGCTACTAAACTTTCTGCAATAGTAGAATCCAGAAGGAAAATATTTATCAAAGTATCTGAATTTTCCACTTGTGGTGATATAGGCTTTGAGAAGTTAACTTGCTCAAGGCCACTCAGCTAGCAAGTGACAGCCGTAGAGGTACTCAGGGCTTTAGTTAGAGAAGAGGGTGTAGGGTTAAGAAGTCTCTTGTGCACCCGTTTGCAGTGCAGTGCCCACCTACATGCAGATAGTATGTCTTCTGAACTCTGTCCAATAGCTGGGCTGGCTGGTCAGGGAGTCCTAGGGATCCACCCACCTCTCGAGCACAGGGATTAAAAATGCCAGCACTCAGCAGGCAGGGGCAGGTGGATCTCTGTGAAATTCAAGGCTACCTGGTTTCCATACAGAGTCCTAGGCCAGCTGGAGGCTATAGGGAGGCCCCTGTCTCCAAAAAAGGACAAAAACCAAAACCTGAACAAAACAAGAAACACCTACACACATTTTTAAAAACTAAAAATTTATTTTTATGTTTATGAGATGTTTTGCCTGCATGTATGTGCACCTCATGCATGTGCACTGCCCCTAGAGACCAGAAGGATTGGATCTCCCTGGACCTGGAGTTACCGGATTGACTGTTTGTTTTTTTGTTTTTTTTTTTGGTCTTTTCGGAGACAGGTCTCCCTGTAGACCCAGTTCTCTGGAATCTCTACTCTGTAGACCCCAGGCTTGGCATTAACTACAAACAGAATCCGGACTGTATCTGCCCCTCAAAAGTGATAGATACAGGCATGAAGCCGACATGCCCGGCTTCAGGGTTCTTTTTTTTTTTTTTTTTCTTTGTTTTTTTTTTTTTTGCTTACGGGAGGATGATCTGTTACGGTTGCTGTGTGTGTGTTGGGAAACTGAACCTGGGTCCATCTGCAAGAGCAGCACGTGCTCTAAACCACTGAGCATCTCTATACTCCGACCTACCCCCCCCTTTATATATAGGATCAGGGGATTGAACTCAGTACCTCATATTCGCAAACGGCCAGCACCTTTTACCAACTGAGCCATCTCTCCAGAAATACATTCCTTTTTTTTTTTTTTTCATTGGTCAGGGGGGGGGAATTTTTTTATGTCAGCCTTGATTGGTTAGAAGAATTCTAGAATAGGCTGGTCCTCGAAACAACTTATTTGGGCCAAATCCATCTTTACCGCTCCTCCTCCTGACCCACCCTTCCCCAAAAGTGCGGGGATATACACGCTGATTGCCATCATTGGTACTGCGCCTCAATGCCTTTACTAATTTACTAAAATACTTTTAGACGAGTCATAACTGGGCGGCTGGAAATGATGTCTCAGCAGCGGGTTAAGAGCCGGGTCTTGACGTTCTTGCAGAGGAGACTGGGTTTTTTCGATTCCCAGCTCACCCACGTGGTGGCTGAGACCGTCTTTAACTCCAGTTCTTCCAAGGGGAATCTGCCCCCCTCGTCTGACCTCTGAGCATTGCATAACACTGTGTGCACCAAACTCAGCAGACAAATAGTACACTAACACATATAAAAATAATAATAAAATAAATAAATAAAAGTCAACTTAGCTGGGCGTGTTGCGCAGCACGCCTGAATCCTAGCACTGCGGACGGCAGAGGTGGGTGGACTTCTGTGAGTTCTAAGGCCACGCCTGGTCTACAGTTAGTGTCCAGACCAGCTGGGGCTACAGGGACGACCTTGTCCCAAAAAGACCAAAACAAAAAAAAAAAAAAACCCATGTAAACCTGAATTTCAGCTAAGGGCTCCAAGACTCACAGAATCACCTTCCAACTCTGCCCTTCCTTACCGGGCCCTAGGACCAGCAGCAAAGTGCTCTTTGCCTTGGGAATTCACGGACAGTGGAGGGCTGTTCAAGTTCATAGGGAAGTCAAGAGGAAGGCAAGGAAGCTCCATTTACTACAACATCAGGTGAGAGGAACTGAATTATTTTATGTGGAGGGGGAAGAAAAACAATGGAGAGGTTGACTGAACAGTGGCCTTGTCGGAACCATGTAGAGGGTGTGGTATCCCTGGTATTTTCCACAGCTTCTGCTTTGCCCAGGCTCAGAGTAACTCACATCTGTCCCCTACCAAACAGTCCTGTCCTTTTTTTGTTTTGTTTGTTTGTTTTTTTAGACAGGGTCTCCACCTTTGTCCCAGCTGGCCTGGAGGTTTGTTCACTCTAGACGACCAGCCTGTCCTTGAACTCAGAGATCTGCAGCCGTCTGCCTCCCAAGATGCGATGTATTAAGGCGGGCGCCACCAGCAACCCGGCCTCGTCCGGGGCCATTTTGATCCGTAGTTATAGCAACCACCGCGTGGGAAACCAGACGAAGGATTGTCAGAGCCCACAGAGAGGGGTAGGAGGCTGGGCACACAAAAACAAGCTAAAAAATATATTTTTTCTCATTATTTATTCATTTATTTGTTTATTTGTCTTTTTGAGACTCAGGCGTCTCTGTGTCGCCCCAGCTGGCCTGGAAACTAGAGAGATCTGCCTACCTCTGCCTCCTAAGTGGCCTAGGATTAAAGATGTGTGCCACCCCACAATGCTTTTTTAAATTTTTTTAATTATAAAAAGAATCATAAACATGTTTGGAACGAACTGGAAACGATCTGAAAATGATATAAGATGGAAATTCTAAAATAAATATAAGCCCTCAACTCTGAGATAAGTATTGTTTTTATTTTAATTAGTTAGTTAATTAATCATTTGGTCTTTTTCTTACACTCATTTTATATTTTTTCTCACAAAACAAATTTTTTCTAAATTTTTTTTATTATTTAATTTCTGTGTATGAACGTACTGTCTGCATGTAGGTTTGTTACACCCCCTGTGTCATGCCAACTTGCTGCGTAGGTCAGAAGAGGGGTCTTGGATTCCCCTGGAACTGGAGTTTCCTCTGGGAATTGGAGTGTAACAGACGGTTTCTCAGACCGCTACTGTGGGTGCTGGGGATCTAACCAGGTCCTCTGCAAGAGCAGTTGTGCTCTTAACCGATAGGCATATCTTAACGCCCCCCTTTATTTTTGATCGCCATAGGGTCCCCCGCTACCCCCCAGCTGGGCTGGAACTTGCTATGTTAGATCAGGCTGGATCTGTATCTCTAGAGATCACCTACTTTGCTTCCCAAGGTTTAAGGCTTAAATTTTTTTCACGTTTTCTTTTCTTTTTTATCAATTTATTATTTTTTTTTTTTTTTTTTTTTTTTTATTTTCATTTTTTTGTGTAAGTGTACCCATGTTCATGCAATGCCTCGGAGGGCGGAAGATTCCGGGCATCAGATTCCCCTGGACCTGTAGTTAAAGACGGTAGGTTTGTTCCTGAGCTAGCCCCATGGGGGTGACTAAGCCGCCATGTGGGTGCTAGGAATGGAACCCCGGTCCTCTGCAAAAGCAGTTGGTTCTCATAGCCGCTGAGCCATCTCTCCAGCCCCAATTTCTTTTCTTTTTCCGTGCCTTATTTTAGAAATGAAGAGCCAGGCATGGTGGCATACTCCTTTAATCCCAGCACTCGGGAGGCAGAGGCAGGTGGATCTCTGTGATTTCAAAGCCAGTCTGGTTTACATAGTGAGTTCCAGGCCAGCTGGGGCTACAGGGGGACACTTTTGGTCAAAAAGACAAAAAAAAAAAAAAAGAAAGAAATGAAGAGCTGAGGTTCTCAGACTTGCCTGTAACCATATTTGAGCTCTGCTTATGTGGCCAAGGTCCTTAGGCACCAGAACAATTTCTTAACTTAGAAGACAGCTTTGTTAAGAAAGAGTGATGCAAATGATGATTAAAAAAAATAGAGTGATAAGAGAAGTAACTGGGACAAAAACAGGGCTCTAGGCCTCCTTCTCTACCCATCGCATCTGCCATATACTGGCCTCTTGGGCTCCAAGAATTGGGTCATGGGAACATATAAATACAAAGGAACATGGTGAAGGGAAAGTTCTTTATCAACAGGAGAATCATTTTGCTCAATGTGTTTCCTAACATGAGTTGGGACAATAAAGGGAAAAAAAGAAGAAATAAAAGGCCAGTTACTTAGGCCACTTGTAATGAATCACCCCCCATGTCATGACCCATCCCTAATCAGGAAAAGCTTGAGTTTTTCCATGCCAAGAAAAACAGCAGGCAGGAAGAAACAAATTATGACCCTGTTTGTGTTTTGTGTCTTAACTACTGATTTATAGGCCTTGATCCAGTGATTATGGATGAAAGAAAATATTTCAGTGTCCCAACCCTAACCTGAACTTCACCAGGGATGGATTTCACGTTCTTGCTTAAAGTTAGCAAGAAGTTAAAATGCTTTGAGAGGGCTGGAGAGATGGCCTAGCGGTTAAGAGCGCCAACCGCTCTTACAGAGGACCCAGATTCAATCCCCAGCACCCACATGACGGTCGAGAACCATCTGAAACTCCAATTCCAGGAGAACTCCAGTTCCAGGGGAATCCGACACCCTCTTCTGACCTCCGCGGCATTGCACGACATGGGTGCACAAACTTGCATGCAGACAGTACATTTGTACACATATGGAAATAAATAAATTAATGAAAAAAATTAAAAAAATATATTTTAAAATGCTTTGAGAATAAAGGATTAAAGTTTGGGGCCGCCTGTAGGCATTTTCAACCTCATTACAAGGCCAAACAGTCAAAATGACAAAACTGTAGAAATTTTGTTGCTTCATTTCAGAAGTTGAGCATTTATCAGTAAATGGTTAAAGACCTACTGTGTGCCAAGTACTGCTTCACACACTGAGGATTTAGGTCAACCAACACATGTCAGGAAACATCATGTTGAGTTCCAGGGAAAGAAGGAAAATAAAAGTATGTGTTAGTGGAGACAGGAAAGCTGCTAGAAGGGGCTGAGTAGAGGCTTCAGATGCTGACACTGAAACTGCAGAGCTGAAGAGAGGGCTCAGCAGGTAACAAACAGCACTTACCGTTCCAGAGGACAAGTTCCCAGCACTCACATGGCAGGTTGTAACTCTAGTTCCAGGGAATCAACACCCCTTCTGGCCTTCATGGACACTGCACACATGTGGTGTGTTTAACTTATGCAGGTAAAACACTCATACACATAAAATAAAAAGAAAGAAATCTTTAAAAAATTAGAATAAGAGCCAGGTGTGGTGGCACATGCCTTTAATCTCAGCACTCAGGAGGCAGAGGCAGGCAGATCTCTGTGAGTTCAAGGCCAGCCTGGTCTACATAGTGAGTTCCAGGCCAGCTGGGGCTATAGAGAGACCCTGTCTCAAAAAGACAAAAAAAAAAAAAGAATAAGATTTGTGTGAGTTTGGGGTAGACAAAGCCATGCCAGGCAGGTGGACTATTCCCAAGGTAGACTCCTGAGTCGGCCTGGTAGTATAGAGCAGAAATCCAAGCCCTTGAGAAACAGGCAGGGGAATCTCAAGTTCAAGGCCAGCTTGGGATATAAAGCAAGACCTTATTTCAAAAACAAAACAAACCAGCTGGGGCTGGTGGCACATGCCTTTAATCCTGGTCTACATAGCTAGCTCTAGGCCAGCTGGGGCTACAGGGAAACCAGTCTCAAAAAGACCAAAAATAAAAAACAAAACAAGCCAAAGAAATACTTACAATGTCATACAAAAATTTTTAACTATAAGATTGACATAATTCAAAAAACTTGTTAATACCCTCTGTATGTCAGACTTCGTAAATTGTTATTTAAATACGTTGTCAGTGAAAATATGTTTGAAAAAAAAAAAGAAAATATGTTTGATGTAATTGCCAACATTGCATGCCTTTGACCCAGAAGTCCAGTTTCTTCTTGTACATTGCATAATAATGCAAGATCAAGGTTATTAATTACAGTGTTGTTTATGATTGCAAAAGACTAGAAGGAATCCAAATCACCATCAGTAGAAAACTAAGTGTGTATTTATAACAGGCGATGAATATTAGACTATGGAACACTATGCAACTATAAAAACCAGGAGGCTCTATGTTAGTAGGTAAACAGTGTGTGTGTGTGTGTGTGTGTGTGTGTGTGTGTGTGTGTGTCTGGGTTGCCAGGAATTGAAGCCAGGGCTTCATGCATACTAGGTCAATGCTCTATGATGGAGCTATGCCCCAGCCCTAATTACTAAACATTTCTAAGAAAAGTCATTAAGGAAAAAGTCACAGATTTCACATCCTTTTACATTAAAAGGATGTAAAATGTGCATACTTATATTTACTTACATTTGCATAAAGAAATAGTAAAGAAACACACAAAATTAATATGTGAGCATCTAGATGGAGTTGAATGGAAAAGGTGAGTAGAGCTGGGAGTGGTGGCATACGGCTTTATTGTTTACAGTATCACACAAGAGTTCCTTCCCACTGAGTGGGCTTTAGGTCCAGTAGCTGTTGATACCACCAAGATAAAAGTGCCACTACTGCTGCAATGTAGTTTGCTGTGTCAGTCATTGTTGTGGTTATTAGATTTTTTTTTTTTTTT
>VZQC01001442.1:4215362-4231834 GCA_009823505.1 Rhizomys pruinosus
GGAAACGAACCTGGGTCCTGCGGCAAGAGGCAGCTAGTGCTCTTAACCGTGAGAGCTCTCTCCAGCCCTGCAATTTGCTTTTAATTGGTTTATCGAGGATGGGTGGCTGAGCCTGGCTTGTTAGGGCAGCCAGAGGCTGGTAATGAATACATACATTTGCTTCTCTTTTCCTTCGGCTGGAGATTGAACCCAGGTGTCTGCATGTACTAGGTAAGTGCTCTATATCTCAGCCACACCTGTCATCCATGTTTACTTTCTGAGACATGTGACTATATTTATTACATGTTACAACCAAAGTAACAAACACTGGAAGGAGGAGAGTAAAAGTTCTGAGACCAGGGAGATGAACTCAAGGGAAGAAGCATTCTTGTCAATAGCTGTTTGTACAACCCATAGTTTCTTTCACTTCTAAAAATTGGACTGGCTTAGGGAAGGGGTTGGGTTCCACTGGCATATGACTCAGTAATTTGGTCTTGAGGGAAACTTGAAAAGAGGCCATTTGTTCGAGTTTCCCCCAGAAGCAATCAGGAAAAACCTGGCTGATCTGGGGCTGGAAATTATGCTACAGAATGCTGACAACCAAACCTACCCTGAGGCTAGAGGATAAAGGTTCCTACCTTTGAACTACTCCCCCAGACCTCCCAGACACTAAATGACTCAGGCTTGGCACTGGGAAGGGAAAAAGAGAAAAACAGGCTGTTACAGCCTTAAAATGTTGTCCTTCCTTCTAGGAGACGCAGAAAATAGGATAGATTTATAGTATCTTGATAAGGAAAGGAACAGATTCAAGGGCTGTGTAAATGTTGAAGTATTTTATTGCTCTGAAGGAAAGCTTCAATGTTTTTTTTTTTTTTTTTTTCTTTTCAGGACAGGTTCTCCCTGTAGCCCCAGCTATCCTGGAACTCACTCTGTAGACCAGGCTGGCCTTGAACTCACCTCTGCCTCTGCCTCCCAAGAGCTAGGATTAAAGGCGTGCAACACCACACTCAGCAAGGCCTTCGGCTTTAAGATGCTCGTCATTCTTAGCAGCCAGATCTCACAGCCTGAAGAAATCAGCCCATACCTTCTTGCAGCAATCTCTCTAGGACAGAGTTAAGAAGTTATCTGGGTTGCTGGCCATGGTGGTGTACATTTTTAATCCCAGCAGAGGTGGGTGGATCACTGTGAGATTGAGGTCAGCCTGGTGTACACAGCGAGTTCCAGGTAAGCTAGGGCTACAGGGAGACCTTGTCCCCAAAACAAAAACAAATAAAATGAAACAAAGAGAAAAACATGAAAAGCCTGGAGGGATGGCTCAGTGGCTAAGAGAACTGGCTACTTTTGGAGAAGTCGGGGGTTCAGTTCCCAGCACCCACCTGGTAGCTAACAAGCATCTGCAAGTTGCTTAAGTTGCAGTTCCAAGGATGCCCTCTTCTTTTCTCTGCAGGGACTACATGACATGGGTATATGTGTATGCATGCAGGCATAACATTCATACACATAAAATAAAAATAAATAAAAATTAGGAAGAAAAAAGAAATCATCTGTGCTGTGATTTTATAGCCCCTAACTTATGGGGCTGTAGCCAGTACCTGGCTCCTTCATGCTCTTTGTCACATAGGCTACCCAAGACTAAATCATATGCTGTAAAACTTCTTGCTATCCGGGAGAGGATAGAAAAGTCAGATAATACCACCGGGTGTGGTGGTGCACACCTTTAATCCCAGCACTTGGAAGGCAGAGGCAGGAGGATCTCTGTGAGTTCAAGGCCAGCTTGGTCTACAGAGCGAGCTCCAGGCCAGCTTTGGACTTTTTGAGACCCTGTCCCAAAAAGACCAAAAAATTAATAAATAAATAAAAAAGAAAAGTCAGATATTTTCCTTTGTTCTTGGGGTTTCTTTGAAGGCTATCCTCTGCTCCTCCTCCCATTATTCTGCCCCTGATGGCTATTTAACTTACTTTTATTTATTTATTTATTTATTTATTTATTTATTTATTTATTTAATTTATTTATGGTCTTTTCAAGACAGGGTCTCCCTGTAGCCCCTGTCTCACAAAGATCCACCTGCCTCTGCCTACCAAATGCTAGGATTAAAGGTGTGTGCCATGACGCCTGGCCATTTAACTTACTTTTACTTTAAGCTACTTCTCTTTTTTAAAAATTTTATTTATTCATTTATTTATTTTTGTGTATGAGTGTACTGTTTGCATGTAGATTGGTACACCTGTGTCGTGCAATGCTGAGGAGGTCAGAAGAGGGCATTGGATTCCCCTGGAACTGGAGTTAAAGACGGTTCTTAGCTGCCATGTGGGTGCTGGGAATCGAATCCAGGTCCTCTGCAAGAGCAGTTGGCACTCTTAACTGCTGAGCCATCTCTCCAGCCCCACTACTCCTCTTTTAAAATATTTATTTTTATTTTATGTCTACGAGTGTTTTGCATGCATATATATAAGTACATCCTGTGTGTGTAGTACCCATGGAGGCAAGAAGAGGGAGTCAGATGTACTGGAACTGGAGTTATAGATGGTTGTTAGCCACCATGTAGGTGCTGGGAACTGAACCTGGGTCCTTCAAAACAGCAGACAGTGCTCTTAACCACGGAGGCATCGATCTCTCCAGTCCCATAAGCTATTCCTCTTAATGAAGTTCTTCTATAGGCTTTAAAGGGAAGGGTCTGCCTCTGCCTCCCAAATGATGGGATGAAAGATCACCATGATCGGCTGGGAAGCCTCTCCTTCAAAGGCCCCAGCGCGCTGCCTTTGGTATAATGTACTTGTCCTTTCTGATCCTTTCCTATCTCAAGGCTGGATCATAACCTCATGGTCACAGGGCTCTCTCTCCTAATAAAGCTCATTTCTGAAGGATAATTTTGTGTCAGCTCCTTTCCAGAACCAATTCACCTATTGCCTTCTCTAACAGGAAGGAGAATGCATCCCATTCCACAAAAAAGAAAGAATATGTTACCATACAGAAAGTGTTTGATGCTTGCAAAAATGGGAATCTTTGCTTCTTACTCTTTTTCTCAAGAAACATGTGCAGTGTTGTGATAGCTTCCTGTTCTAATTCCATTATTCATGCAAAAACAGTAAAAAGACAGTCTTGCATTCCAGATCCTATTTTTGTCTGAGATCTGAGTGAAGATACACTGATCCTATCTTTATCTGAGATGAATTACAGAGCACATACCTAGACAGCCTGGGAAAATCATTGATGATTAATGCTAAGAATCTTTTTTTTTTTTTTTTTGAGTCGAGGTCTCCCTATAGCCCCAGCTGGCCTGGAACTCACTCTCTGTAGACCAGTCTGGCCTTGAACTCACAGAGATCCACCAGAATTAAAGGCTTGCGCCACCACGCCGTTTAAACACAGTTCTTAGCCACCATGTGGGTGCTGGGAATAGAATTGCTCTTAACTGCTGAGCCATCTCTCTAGTCTGGATGTTAAAAGTTTTTTTTTTTTTTTTTTTTTTTTTGGAGACAGGGTCTCCCTGTAGCCCCAGCTGTCCTGGAACTCACTCTGTAGACCAGGCTGGCCTTGAACTCACAAAGATCCCCCTGCCTCTGCCTCTCGAGTGCTGGGATTAAAGGTGTGTACCACCACATCTGGCACTGGGGGGGGGGGAGGCAGGCAGATCTCTGTGAGTTCAAGGCCAGCCTGAGCTATACAGAGAGTTCCAGGCCAGCTGGGGTTACAGGCAGACCCTGTCTCAAAAATACCCCCCAAAAAAAAAAAAATTAAAATAAAAATTTTTTTTTAAATTTTTGTATGTGTATGAATGTACTGTCTGCATGTAGGTTTGTGCACCCGTGTCGTGCAATGCCACGGAGGTCAGAAGAGGGTCTTGGATTCCCCGGGAACTGGAGTTCTCCTGGAATTGGAGTTACAGACGGTTCTCAGCCGCCATGTGGGTGCTTTTTTTTTAAATGGTGCCATCTTCCTGTTAACATTCCTTAAGAAGTTATTTCTCAAATAATCCCTGCTTCCTGAATCTGCCCAGTTGTGAGCAAGCTCCAAAGGAGGGCTCCGTGGCAGGCACTGTGCTATTTTGTTTAGTCGACAGAGTCTGTTGCTCTAGTTCTTAAATATTTGTCAAAGGGCTTGAAAAAAGATTAAGACATTTGTATTAGTCAGGGTTCTCTAAAAAAACAGAATCAATAGAACGAATATCTCTCTATCTATCTAATCTATCTATCTATCTATCTATCTATCTATCTATCTATCTATCTATCTATCTATCTATCTATCTGCACTGCATGGGAGAGGCTCAGTCCATGAGGTTGGATGTCTCAGTGGTCCCAATCTGGTGCTGAAGGCTGGATGGATTCCGGGATATCCTCCCGTCTCAGTCTACTCTGGGATCCAGAGAGTTGGTCACAGCAGCAAGACAAACTCACCAGGCAGAGAGAAGGCAAGCAGCAAAAAGGGCCGAGCTCCGTCTGCCGTGGCTTCTATACCGGCCGAGCTCCATCTGCCGTGGCTTCTATACCGGCCGAGCTCCGTCTGCCGTGGCTTCTATACCGGCGGCCAGCAGAAGGCAACGCCCACACTTAGGGTGCGTCATCCGGCTTGAGATCATCCAGTCTGAAGATCTCTTTCTCATATTTGTTCATCCCGAATCCAGACAAGTTGACACCCAGGATTAACAGGATTAACCATCTCAACATTCATGAAGAGAAAACTACAGACCACTATTTTTTGTGAATACAGATGCAAAAATCCTTTAAAAATATTAGCAAGACCAGTGAGATGGCTCAATGAATAAAGGCTCTTGATGCTAGGTCAGATGACCTGAATTTAACCCTCAGGATTCACAGGTGGAAAGAGGGAAATGAGTGCCACAAATTGACCTCCACAGGCATCACCCCAATCAATCAATGTAATTAAAAATATTTTATGTAGTGTTTTTATTTTACTGTATGTGCATATTGTTTGGATGCGTGTAACTGCACCCATGTTTTGCAATGGCCAGGGAGGTCAGAAGAGGTGGTCAAATCCCCTGAAACTGAAGTTACAGATGGTTGTGAACCACCATGTGGTGCTTGGAATCGAACCCTGGTCCTCTGCAAAAACAGTCAGTGGTCTTGTTTTAATTAATTTTTATGTGTATTAATGTACTGTCTGCATGCAGGTTGGTGCACCCGTGTCGTGCAATGCTCTTAACCACCACTGAGCCATCTCTCCAGCCCCTCAATGCAATTTTTAAAAGTGAAAAAAGGAGGCAAACAAATCACAACAGAGGTTATGGATATGGTTTGGCAGGTAAGATCTCTTATGAGCAAGCATGAGGCCCTATGTTCGAATCTCTAGCATCTATATTCTAAGTCCTGTAACCCCAGTTCTGGGGTGGTGGTGGTAGAGACAGGGGATTCCGTAGCCTGCTGACCAGCCAGTCTAGCTGAAAAACAGCAAGCTCCAGGTTTAATGATAGACCCTGTCTCAAGTGAATGAGTAGGAAAATGACAGAGGAAGAAACCTGACATACTCCTCTGGTTTCCTTGTATAAGCATGAGTGCACACACGCATGCACTCATGCATAATACACATATATAATAAATGTAAAATTGACTCTGCCTGGTGAGTTCATCCAGTCACCATCATAAGAACCAACTCTTCCTGGTTTCCAACTTAGACTGAAGCCCAACAGCTCTCCAGGCATCTTCAGGCCTTCAGTGCTAGAGAGTGACTGCTGAGACATTCTGAGCTGCCCACTTGACTTGCTGCCTGGCTCCTTGTGACATGGCTCGGCTGGCCCTGCTGCTCTTGACCACAGTCCTGTCCACAATCCTCAGCCTCATGCTTTTGGCTGCCATGTGGTCAGTGACAAATGGTACATTCAGGAGGTTGGGCACAGTGGCAATCACAGCGACAACCAAAGAAGCATGATTTCTTCCTGTTCAGGGCTCTGGCGCATATCTCATGCCCTGCATGGTAAAGTTATGGTGTTTCTGCTCCTGTGTGTCATCCTCATTGTGTGTGGCTGGATCTGTGGCTTGCTCGGAGTCCTGGGCCAGAATGTTCCTCTGCTGATCTTCACTGGCTGCTACTATTTGCTGGGAGGTGTCCCGACCTTGGCGGGTGCCAGAGTCCACATCAGGTACTCACACCTGGCCTTTGAGAGGCTAGCTCATCAGTACGATGCCCAGCCCATGCATGATGTGCATGTCACCTTTGCTTGGTCTCTGGACCTGGTCTTCATCTCCTGCCTCTTGGAAGGAGTCCGTGGTGCCCTTCTGCTCAGAGCTGCCCAACTCCTCAGTGGGAGTCAGCACCTAGAAGCAACAGACTCCATGATCATCTGAGATCCCCAAGTCCCAGGGTAGCAGTATGGTGGGGAGAAGACTCTGCTGGAGTCCTGGCTGGACAGTGCCCTGGTGGAGAAGCTCTCATCTGGACTCCCCTTAAATGTCAGAAAGGCCACAGACTGATGGGTTCTTGGTACAGTTTGGTGGGGGTCCCATTCCATGAAAGTGCCTGAATAAAATCAACTTGTGCTGTGAAAAAAAGTAAAATTAAAATATGACAAAAAGTTTTTTTGTTTTGGTCTTCGTGAGACAGGGTCTCCTTGTAGCCCCAGTTGTCCTGGATCAAACTCTGTAGACCAGGCTGGCCTTGAACTCACAGAGATTTATTTGCCTGTTTCTGCCTCTCCAGTGCTGGGATTAAAGATGTGTGCCACCTCGCCCTGTAGAAAGTTTCTTATATTCCTATTTTCTCTCTTTCAGACATCACATTTGTAAGTTTTCAGAAAAACAAAAACAAAAAAAATCCTGGAAATGAATGCAGATATTTGAATCTAGAGACTGTAGAAGATCTTAAGAAGATCTTTAAGACTTTCTCTCAAAGTTTTTATAATTAGAGAAGGCACATGCCTTTAATCCCAGCACTTGGGAAGCAGAGGCAGGTGGATCACTGTGAGTTCAAGGCCAGCTTGGTGTACACAATGAGTCCCCCCCCCCAAAAAAAAAAGAGTTCCAGGCCAGTTGGGGCTACAGGGAGACCCTGTCTCAAAAAGGCCAAAATAAATAAATAATAAAGTGATGAAACATTTTAGAATGGTCACCCTGTCAGTTTTAATGGCAGTTAAAGTAGTTCACAGCATTATTTCTTTTATTTAATTATTTTTATTTTTTGGTCTTTTCGAGACAGGGTCTCCCTGAAACCCCAGCTGTCCTGGAACTTACTCTGTAGACCAGGCTAGCCTTGAGCTCACAAAGATCTGCCTGCCTCTGCCTCCTGAGTGCTAGGATTAAAGGCGTGCGTCACCACACCCGGCAGCATTATTTATTAACCAAACTTGGAATTCCAAAACGCTTAGACTTCCAGCAGGGAAGTGAATTTTATTTCAGATCATATAGAGACTAAAATTGTGGCTATATGTCCTGACAACCAAAGAATCCGTCTACAAATCATTTTGTTATTAGTGGTGGCAACTTGGGATATTCCATCCATACCCTAGCCTTGATGGCCGTCCCAAGGCCTTGGGTCGGTCGCCCTGAATGTCTGATGCCAGTTTTGATTTAAATCGCGATTGCTATGTGCTGAGAACTTTAACACTACAGGGTGGAGTTTACCTATCATGCCCATTTTTGCCGCTGAGGAAAGGGAGGCTTAGGGCTACGGAGAAGCCATAACCAGAGGACAGCAACTCTGTTCGCAAAGTCAGAGGCGGTGGCTGCAAGGTGGCGAGGAGAGAAAATGGTCTCTACTTCTTTGAGGAATCTGCAGGAAGTCCGCTCCCTGGGTGACACCTGTCACCAGGCCACGCTCAGGCGCCGGTCCAAAAAACGGTATCTGATTGGCAGGGTTGGAGGAATTGGGCGACTCTGATTGGCTGATTGGACGTGGTACCAGGCCTTCACCCGGTTACGGAAGGCCAGGAGGGCCAAGCGCCGGCTTGGCCTAAAGGAAGTTAACCGCAGAGGTCTGGATAGTGGGGGAGCAAGGCGTCTTGGGCCCAATGGCGACCGCGGGGACCAGCAGTGACGGTGACGAGAAAGGACAGGGCGGTGACTCCGCCGTCACCTACTACCGGCTGGAGGATGTGGCGAAGCGGAACACCGCGGAGGAGACGTGGATGGTGATCCACGGGCGAGTCTACAATATCACCCGCTTCCTCAGCGAGGTGCGGGCCTGGGAGGCTGGAGGGCCGCGCGCTGCGGGGCTGAGCGGGAGAAGGCCGCGCGAGGCCTGGCCGCGCTCCAGGCGGCCCGGGGAGGGACTGCGACCCTTGAGGGACGCCCTGGGGGGCGGGGTGGGCACTCAGGGGTGTGCCTTTCCCGCCTGCACCGCGTTCTCAGGGCTCGGGGGTTGTCAGGAGCTTCCTGTGCGTGGAGCCCTTGCTCTGTGCCAGGTCACGCTCTGAACCATCATCTCCATTGACAGATCCTGAGGCTTGGGGGGCCGGGAGCTCTGAAGGTCACACGCTAACGGTCTAGTGCACTCGAACCTGCCTTGCCTGCGCCTCACGAGGTCCCTTTCCATACGTCTTGTAAAGTAGTATCATTTAGGATTTTCTGGAGAAGCCGACATTCCCCCTGTCCCCCTTTCCTGGATTATGCTGTAAATGCTTTTATTTTTTAGGTTTTTTTTTTTTCTTCTAGAAGGCTGTGATTGAAGTTTTTTTTTTTTGCCATTGACCAATTGCCAATGTTCCATCCATCTACCCACCCACCAATTCACCCATTCACTCATCTGTCCATCCATCAATGAATGAATGATGAATTGAGTTTTTTTCCATTGACAGATTATATGTTCTTTCTTCCATCTGTCATCTATCTATCTATCTTTCTATCTATCAGTCATTATCCATTTTTTTTTGTGGCACAGGAGATTGAACCTAGGGAGTGGATGTACAGGCAAGTGCTGTACCACTACCGATCCCCAGCCCCTTCACCCTCTTTTTTTTTTTTAATCTTTCTTCCCAGCTGGCCTGGAGCTCACTATGTAGACTAGGCTGGCCTTGAACTCACAGAGATCCACCTGCTTCTGCTAGGATTAATGGCTTGTGCCACCACCCCCTGCTTCCTTCACCCTCTTTTATTAACTCTTCAAACCTGTTGTACAAGATCTCATGACAGGAGTTCCTGGAGAGACTATTGCACAACTGATAATTTTTTTTTTCCTTTTTTTGAGACAGGGTCTGATGTAACCCAGGCTAGCCTCCAACTTGACCATATAGACTTTGAACTTCTGATCCTCCTGTCTTTGTTATGCTGGGAATGGAACCCAGTGCTTTGTATGCTGTTAACTAAGTACATTCCTAGCCCTGAGTTTGATGAGTTTTGGCAAATATGTAATCACAACCTCAACGAGGAAATAGAGGATTTCATTACTTGCCCAGGAAACCACTAACATAGTCACTAAAGATTAGTCTCAAGCTTTGATATATGTGTATTGTTTTATTTTGTTAGAGTTATAAATTTATAGTTAATATCTTTTAAAAAAATATTTATTTTTTTGTGTGTATAAATGTACTGTCTGCATGTAGGTCTGTACACCCGTGTCGTGCAATGCCGTGGAGGTCAGAAGAGGGTGTGTCAGATTCATCTGGAACTGGAGTTAAAGACAGTTCTCAGCTGCCATGTGGGTGCTGGGGATCGAACCCCGGTCCTCTGCAAGAGCAGTTGGCGTTCTTAACTGCTAGGCCATCTCTCCAGCCCCTATAGTTAATATCTTATAATACAGCTTTGTTATACTGAGAAAAAGTTCATTATTTTCTTTCTTTTTTTTTTTTTTTGTTGTAGTACTGGACTTTACACATGAGGGCCTTGCACCTGCTAGGCAAGCTGTCTACCACTGAGCTATTGTTCTAGTCCCCCCATCCCCAAGTCTTAGTAGTACCCCAGGCTGACCTTGAACTGGAATCCTCCTGCCTCAGCCTCCCAAGTGCTGGGATTATGGTTATGCACCATCATACCTGGCTTTTGTTTCCTTTTGTTTCCTTTCTCAGAGTCAATTCCTCTCTCTCTCTCTCTCTCTCTCTCTCTCATCTCTCCCTCGCTATTATATATGATATATTATACACACATATATATATAATTTTTTTAATTTTTTTTAAAATAAAAGTATTAAATAAAATATAAACAATAAAGGAAAACACTAAAACTTATTTCCAAAGAAACATTGTGCTAATGAATTTTTCTAGTGGACAATGAACAAAATTCAAAGATTTACTGATGTCTTAGGATTTGTATAGTGGATTACTAACCCCCCACCCCCCACCCACTGGAAATGTAATCCAGGGCCCTCACATGGTAGGTGAATATTCTACCACTGAAATACACCTCCAGCTTTAGTCTTTTTGTTTGTTTGAGACAAAGCTTCACTGTGTAGTCCAGGATAGGCAGTGGACTCTGGTCCTCCTTCCTTAGCCTCCTGAATATCTGTAGTACAAGCCTGTGCCAGCACATCTGACTCTCAGGTTTGCTTCTTTTCCTGTTTGCTTCTCCTCCTGTTCCATCTCTTTCTCTCTTTTCTCCCCGTTCCTGTCTCTTCCTTCCCTCCGTCCCCCCTTCCCCCCTTCCCTCCTTCCCTCCTTCCTTCTCTCTCTTTTTCTTTCTCTTTCTGATGGTACTATGACTTGAACCCAGGGCCTTTGGTGTAGTAGTAGCCAAGCACTGTACCACTGAACTATATCCTGATCTCAATTTGTTCTTTTTTTTTTTTTGGTCTTTTCGAGACAGGGTCTCCCTGTAGCCCCAGCTGTCCTGGAACTCACTCTGTAGACCAGGCTGGCCTTGAACTCACAAAGATCCACCTGCCTCTGCCTCCAAGTGCTAGGATTAAAGGGGTGCTCCACCACGCCTGGCATTTTTTTTTTAATTTTTATTTATTTTCGTATGTGTATGAATATACTGTCTGCATGTAGGTTTGTGCACCCCTGTCATGCAATGCCTCGGAGGTCAGAAGAGGGTGTTTGATTCCCCGGAACTGGAATTACAGACGGTCCTCAGCCACCATGTGGGTGCTGGGGATCGAACCCGGGTGCTGGGGATCGAACCCGGGTGCTGGGGATCGAACCCGGGTCCTCTGCAAGAGTAGTCGACACTCTTAACCGCTAGGCCATCTCTCCAGCCCCTCAATTTGTTCTTTGGAAACAGGATCTGACATAACCTTGAACTTCTGATTCTTCTGCCTTTGCTTCGCAATACTAGAATTATAGATACCACTTCTGCCCCAGTATCATTTTTGTTGTTGTTCTGTGTGTGTGTGTGTGTGTGTGTGTGTGAGAGAGAGAGACAGGGTCTTACTGTAGCCCCAGCTAGTCTGGAACTCACTATGTAGACAAGAGTGGTCTTGAACTCACAGAGATCACCTGTCTGTTTCCCACCAGTGCTGGGATCAGAGGTGTGGTCACCTTGCCCAGCCCCGCTTTGTTCTTAGAACTAGTTGAGAATGCCACGGATTGGAGGAGCCCTCATAGTCACAGTATGGAAAACAATTTTAGAGAGATTCTGGCCCTGTAACTTATCAGTGAGAGTCTGGTTCTGAAGATCCTTTGATTTTTTTTTTTTTTCTTTACATGGTTTTCAGAATTCTAGTGTTTATCTTCTATTTGCCTTATGTTTTCCTTTAAAGCACAGCCCATAATGTGTAGTCAGTCCTTCATGTTTTTTACTTGTAGTTTTTGTGGTTTTTCCCCAGAATTCCTTGATTGACTGAGAATCAGTATGGAATTTGAAAGAAACTGTTAAATAGCGGTTTCAAACCTGATTCGCCATGCACTGATGCAGCTAGACACATTTGTGTGCAAGGTTTCCCTGAAAGTTTGAGCTACTGATCTGTGTCTGTAGTTAGCTCTTTGTTGTTACCCTTTCGAGTTTTCAAAGATCTTATCCTGAATTCAAGGCTAGCCTAGACCTTCCTGTGTTGCCCATGCTGGCCTTGAATTCATGGCAGTCCTTCTGTGTTAGCCTGCTGAGTGCTGAAATTACATGCTTGAACTACCATGCCCAGCTTGCAGTTAGCTATTCTTAGCTTGTTTTATAGTCTCACTTTTGTTCATCCCAAGTTTATTCAGTCATCCACTTAAATAATAAGTCTTTGCTATGTACCAGATACTGTTTTAGGTAGTGCAGATACAGTAGTGAATAAACAGTTATGTCATCATGGCGTAAATGAATGAAATATATTCTGTCCTTAGATAATAGGTAGGTGCTAAGAAGAAAAATATTGCAGGGAAGAGGAAAGTGTAGTGTTTGGACATGGTGAGAGTGTGAGGACGAGAGGTTGATATTTTGGGTGTGAAGGCCAGAGACAGTCTTGAGGATGACTAAAGTCCAGGAGTAAGATAAGGGCTATGTGCAGAATATAAGGGATATCTGCTCTTTGGATAGCTACAGAAGATAGCTCCTAGGGAGGAAACAGGAGGTCTTGAGGTGGGGGATATCTGGTGTGTTTGGGGGACAGAGAGTGAGGCTGCAGTGGTTAGATGGTAGGACATTAGAATGATCAGAGGTGGGCAGATCACGTATAGCTTTGCAGATTCTAGGATGAACCTTGATTTTATTTTGAGATGAGAAATCATTGGATCAGAACATGACATAGTACAGTTTGATGGTTTAACTGGGTCATTCTAACAGCACTGTTGAGAAGGAGGACAAAGGTAGAACTGAGGGACCTAGTTAAGGAAGCTGTTGTAATTGAGGCAAGGAATAGTGGCTTGGACCAGAACGGGGGTGTAGGGCTAGTGAGATGTATCAGAATTTGTATGTAGTATGATGGAAATCAATGGATTTAGTGATGCATTGAATTCAGGAAATGAAAGAAAAAGGAGGTAAGAAGGATGGCAGGCTTTTGGCCTGCAGGCCCAGCACCAGGGCATTAAGATTGGCATTGGCTTTCCTCCCTCTTGAATTTGAAGTCACTTTGGGGCTCCCTTAGTAAGTGATCCTTAATCTGAATATCCTGCATCTGTAGGTTACCATTTTTTGGCTAAATGATTGGTTATATTGACATACTACTGGAGTTTGTGATAATGTAGATTTGGTAATATAATTGGATTATCTTTCCCTAATTGATCAATTTTCATTACAAAAATCACTGCTTTTGGTTTTATGTAAACAGATTAGGAATGCAAATAGTATATATCAATTGCTTGTTGTTACTGTTTTTATCTTTTGAAACAGGGTCTTGTGTAGTGTTATAGAGCTTCAGACTTGCTAGGTTATTTTAGTATATGTGCTGCCGAAGTGAGCACAAGACTTGCTAGGTTATTAAAGATGACCTTTGAACTTCTTTTTTTTTTAATTTTTATTTATTTCTGTATGTGTATGAATGTACTGTCTGCATGCAAGTTTGTGCACCCATGTCGTGCAATGCCACTTCTAATCTTACTGCTTTCAGCTCCCAAGTGTTGGGGACAATAGGTATATGCTGCCATACCTGCTTTATGGGGTTCTAGGGATTGAACCTAGGCCTTCTTGCATGCTAGCCAGGCACTCTAAGCTACATCACTATTCCCATATCACTGGTTCCTCCCCTCCACTATTTCGTACTCTAGGAACAAAAGGTCATAGTAAAAATAGTTAATATTTTATGACATTGACCTGAAAATATCAAAGCACATGTCTTTTATGTATGGTTTTCTGAAGCTTTATTCAGTGATTATATATAAGGTTACATGTACTGTTGCTATAAATGGTGCTTACTGAATTTTGCAGTGAATTATTTTCTTCCTGTATCAGAAGTGTATTAGCTTGGGCTGATGAGGTGGCTCCATAGGTAAAAGCATTTGCTATGTGAATGATGACTTGAGTTCAATCCCCACAACTGAGGATGGAAAGAGAAAACCAGAGTTGTGCTCTGACCTCCACATGTATGCTGTGGCACACAGACTCAGACACACATGATAATAAATAGGTATTATTATTATTATTTTTTTTTTTGGTCTTTTTGAGACAGGGTCTCCCTGTATTCTTATCTGGCCTGGAACTTACTATGTAGAACAGGCTGGCCTTGAACTCACAGAGGTCCACCTGCCTTTGCTCCCAAGTCCTGGGATCAAAGCCATGTATCACCATGATCGGCATAAAAATTAATCTTTAAAAGAGTGAGGGGCTGGGCTGGAGAGATGGCCTAGCGGTTAAGAGCTCTGACCGCTCTTGCAGAGGACCCGGGTTCGATCCCCAGCACCCATATGGCGGCCGAGAACCGTCTGAAACTCCAATTCCAGGAGAACTCCAGTTCCAGGGGAATCCTACGCCCTCTTCTGACCTCCGCGGCATTGCACGACACGGGTGCACAGACTTGCATGCAGACAGTACATTCATACACATACAGAAATAAATAAAAAATTAGTAAAAAAAAAGTACACAATGCAGTTTAAAATATTAAAAAAAAAAAAAAGAGTGAGGGGCTGGAGAGAAGGCCTAGCGGTTGAGAGTGACGACTGCTCCTGCAGAGGACCCGGGTTTGATCCCCAGCACCCACTTGGTGGCTGAGAACCGTCTTTAACTCCAATTCCAGGGGTCGGAAGCGCGTCGTGCGGGGTTTGCGCGTAAAGCTTGGAGGTCGCTGTATGAAGACAGTACATTCATACACATAAAAAATAAATAAAATTTGGGGGGCTGGAGAGATAGCCTAGAGGTTAAGAGCACTGACTGCTCTTGCAGAGGACCTGGGTTTGATCCCCAGCACCCACATGGCGGCTGAGAACCGTCTGTAACTCCAATTCCAGGAGAACTCCAGTTCCAGGGGAATCCGAGACCCTCTTCTGACCTCCGCCGCATTGCACGACAGGGGTGCACAGACCTACATGCAGACAGTACATTTATACACATAAAAAATAAATAAAATTTTAAAAAGTGAAAAATTTAAAGCCACTGGCTCATATGTAAATAACTTTCTCAGAAGAGTAATTTAAGCTGGACAGAGTTGCTCACACTGTAATCCCAGTAATTTAAGCTGGACAGAGTGGCTCACACTGTAATCCCAGTAATTTAAGCTGGACAGATTGGCTCACACTGTAATCCCAGCACTTAGAGGGTGAGGCAAGATGATTGTCATGAATTCTTTTTTTATTTTTATTTTTATTTTTTTGGGGGGAAGAAAGGTTTATTAGTCTCACATCTCCCAGGCCAAGTACACACTGAGGGAGCCCAAGGTAGGAACTGGAGGCAGGAGCGAAGTACAGTACACAGGGGAATACTGCTTTCTGACTTGCTCCCAATTGTCATGAATTCTAGGACAGCCTGGTCTACATTGTGAGTTCTAGGTCAGCTGGGAACACAGAGACCCTGTATCAAAAACAAAAACAAAAAACCCAAAACCCTTCTCCCAAACTTCCAAACCCTATAAAAGCCAAAAACAACAAAAGAAACAAAAAATAATACTGATTTAGTAAAGCAATATGTAACATTTTAAAGCTATTTATTTATTTATTTATTTGTATTTTTGAGACAGGGTCTTCCTTTAGTCCCAGCTGGCCTGGAGCTCACTCTGTAGACCAGGCTGGCCTTGAACTCACAGAGATCCACCTGCCTCTGCTTCCCGAGTGCTGGGATTAAAGGCGTCTGCCACCATGCCCACCTTAAAAGCTTTGTTTTTTTATTTCTTTCATTTTTATGTGTATAAGTGTATTTATCTGCATGTATGTAAGTGTACCTGTGTTGTGCAGTGCCTAAAGAGGTCAGAAGAGGGCGTTGGATCCCCTGGAACTGGAATAATAGATGATTGTTAGCCACTGTGTGGGTAACACAGGATTCAAACCCCGGTCCTCTGCAAGAGCAGCCATTGCTCTTAACTGCTAAGCCATCTCTCCAGCCCCCAAAGGTTTATATTTTATAGTGACAGTTGTCATAAATAAGAATATTTTAGTACCTACCTTATATGGGGTAATGTTTTCTTCATTTCACTAAAATGTGTTAAGTGTTGACTGTATCAGGTATTGTGTGGTACTAGGTATTGGTACTGGTATATAAAAGTAAACATGATCCTGTCCTTTAGAAGCTTCCATTCTAGGGGAGACAAAAGAAACAAATACAAATGAAATTATCTTAAATTATGGCACTATGAACAAAACCAGACTTTGAGAAAGGAAAAATAAGAGATTTGAGTGATTTCTTCCAGGCCAGTCGCATGGGTTTGTAATTTCAGCTGCTTGGGAAATTGTGGTAGAGAATCACAAGTTTAAGGCCAGCTGGGGAAACTTGAGTGAGATCCTGTCTCAAAATAAAAAGTAAAAAAGAAGGCTGGCATCGTCAGGTGGGATAATCCTTACCTGTTTCTCCTTTTGGAGGGCAGATAGAAAATGATGATTGGGGGGCTGGAGAGATGGCCTAGCGGTTGGGAGCGCCGACGCTCTTGCAGAGGACCCGGGTTCGATCCCCAGCACCCACATGGCGGCCGAGAACCGTCTGAAACTCCAGTTCCAGGAGAACTCCAGCTCCAGGGGAATCCGAGACCCTCTTCTGACCTCCGCGGCATTGCACGACACGGGTGCACAGACTTGCATGCAGACAGTACATTCATACACATACAGAAATAAATAAAA
>VZQC01001442.1:4241297-4275648 GCA_009823505.1 Rhizomys pruinosus
AAATAAATTGTTCTTTGGAGAGAACAACAACAACAAAAGAACTAGAAAAAAAAAAAAAAAAGACCGAAACAGTGAAGTTTTCCCCAAAACAATAAGCCTCTGCTTTGGAGAAAAAACAAAAAACAACAACAAAAAAAAAACTCTGCAAAGACTCAGAAAAAGATGCAAGACATGTATGGCAGAGTGCATGAACTCAGGTGGGATGGGGGGCATGGAAAGGGAAATTACTGTAAATTGGATTGAAAAATGATGTATGATGTATGATGTATGGAAAAAGTTTAATAACAATAAAAAGAAATTGTTCTTTCTCGGGAGGCAGAGGCAGGCGGATCTCTGAGTTTAAGGCCAGCCTGGTCTACATAGTGAGATCCAGGCCAGCTGGGACTAAAGGGAGACCCTGTCTTCAAACAAACAAACCAAAAATTGTTCTTTGTCATAAATCTTAGAACTGAGGAAAACAGAGCCATATTCGTCAAGCTCTATCTACAGAGATATCAGTCAGTGTGTTACTATCTTTTCTGACCAGTTACCCACTTTGATTTACTATAAGAATTTGATGTTAGGAACCACAAATGAGGGATAACATATGTCGTTTTTCTGAGACTGTTACCTCACAGTTCCATCCATTTGCCTACAAATCCCATGATGTCATCCTTCTTCACCGCTGCATAGAACTCCAATTATATAAATATACCACATTTTCATTAACTACTCATCAATTGAGGGACACCTGGGCTGCTTCCAGCTCTTTGCTATTGTGAAAAGAGCAGCAATAAACATGGTTGTGCACGTATCTCCCTTATAGAATGAATAATCCTTTGGGCCTAGGAGTGGTAGAATTGGGTCCAATGGTAGGTTCATTTTTAGTCTTTTAAGAGTTCTCCACATTGCTGGGTTGCACTAGTTTGCAATCCCACTGGCAGTGAATGAGTGTTCCCCTTTCTCCACACCCTCTCCAGCATTTGGTGTCAATTGTTTTCTTGATTATAGCCAATCTTACCGGTGTGAGATGAAATCTTAAAGTGGTTTTGATTTGCATTTCCTTAATTACTAACGATATTGAATACTTTTTGTTGTTGTTCTTTTTGAGACAGGGTCTCCCTGTAGCCCTAGCTGTCCTGGAACTCACTCTGTAGACCAGGCTGGCCTTGAACTCACAAAGATCCGCCTGCCTCTGCCTCCCAAGTGCTAGGACTAAAGGCGTGCGCCACCACGCCCGGCTTCTGAGCCATCTTAACTTCTCTTGAGAACTCTCTGTTCTCTGTTCAGATCTTTAGCCCATCTTTATTTTGTTTTGTTTTGTTTTTTGTCTTTTTGAGACAGGGTCTCCCTGTAGCCTCAGCTGTCCTGGAACTCACTATGTAGTTGGCCTTGAACTCACAGAGATCTGCCTGCCTCTGCCTTAGAGTGCTAGGATTAAAGGCGTGTGCCACCACGCTCGGCAAGTCCATCTTTTAATTGGGTCATTTGTTTTCTTGGTCCTTTGTTTTTTGAGTAATTTATATACTCTGGATGTTAAACCTCTGCCAGATGTGTCACTGGGGAAGATTTCCTCCCACTCTATGGGGTTTCTCTTCACTTCTTGGTTGTTTCTTTTGCTGTACAGAAACTAGGTGTTGCTTCTTTTCAAATGTCAGCTGCATGATTTTATTTATTTTTTGAGACAGGGTCTCCCTGTAGTCCCACCTGGCCTCACTCTGGAACTCACTCTGTAGACCAGGCTGGCCTGGAACTTACAGAGATCCACCTGCCTCTGCCTCCCAAGTGCTAGGATTAAAGGCGTGTGCCACCAGGCCCAGCTTAAGGACTGTTCTTAGCTGCCATGTGGGTGCTGGGATTTGAACCTGGGTCCTCTGCAAGAGCAGTCAGCGCTCTTAACCACTGATCCATCTCTCCAGGCCCTAAAGACATTTTAAAAACTGTAACAGAAAAATGCACAGTGCCCTGCACTCATGAGACTTAGCATTGATAGTACACTAGCTGCATTCTCCTAATGAGTGCTTTCTCCTTTCCCCAGAGTAACTGCTGTGTTGATGGCTATTTCTAGATGTCTTCTGTGCATAGTATATTGTGCCTGGAAGACGCTTGTTTTTATGTATGCATATATAAATAAATGCTATAGCTATCATTATGGTTTGAATTAGAAATCCCCCTCTCCCCTGTACTTTTTTTTTTTATTAACTTGACACAAAGTAGAGTCTTCTGGGAAGAGGGAACTTCAATTAAGGAATTTCTTCCATAAGGTTAACCTGTGGCCATGTCTGTGAGGCATTTTCTTAATTGCCCACAAACGGCAGTGCCATCCCTTCACAGGTGGGCTTGAACTGTATAAGAAAGGTAATTATGAGGCTGGAGAGATGGTACAGTGGTTAAGAACAGTTGTTCTCTTTTTTTTTTTGGTCTTTTTGAGACAGGGTCTCCCTTTAGTCCCAGCAGGCCTGGAGCTCGCTATGTAGACTAGGCTGGCCTTGAACTCACAAAGATCCGCCTGCCTCTAGCTCCCAAGTGCTGGGATTAAAAGTGGGCACCACATACCTGGCTAGAACCATACCTTGGAGAGGAGGTGAGTTTGGTTTCCAGCACCCACATGGTAGCTCTTGATAACTCTAGTTCCAGGGGATGTCTCCCTTTTCTGTCCTCACTGAGTACTGCATACAGGCAAATTCATACAGTTAAAATAAAAATAAGCAGGATGTGGTAGAAATGCCTTTAATCTCAGCATTTGGGAGGCAGAGGGAGGTGGATCTATGTGAGTTTGAGGCCAGCCTGGCCCACATTGTGAGTTTCAAGCCAGCCAGAGTTGCATAGGGATGCGGGGGGAGGGAACAAAGTGAGGAGGGAGGGCGGGAGGGAGAGAGAGAACTGACCAAGCCAGTAAGCAGCATTCTTTGTGGTTCCTGCCTTGGCTTTCCTCAATGAAGGACTGTAACCTGTAAGCCAAGCAAACTCTTTCCTCCCTCAAGTCGATGTTGACCAGTGTTGACCTACAAGCTTGTGTTTTGGAACACTTGTTCCCCAGCCAGTGGCACCCCAGTGGAAGCTGTGCAACTCTTAGGAGATGGCGCCTGGCTGGCATAAATAGGTGGTGGGCCTATTGAAAATCATACCCAGCAGTAGGTTCTAGCTTTACTCCTATGTGTACAGTTCACTGCAGTGTGAACAGTCTGCACCACATGGCTTTCCTGCCATCATGGGCCAGGAATCCTCTNTTTTGTGTTTTGTGTTTTTTGCGTATTCATTCCCTTTTGGGTTCTTGGATTTTGAACTTTTGCCTCTTGCCAATCTCCTTTCCTCTTCTTCTCCCCCTTCTCCCTTTCCCCCTTCCCCTTCCCTCCCCCTTTTTCCCCCCTTCCCCCCTTCCACCCTGCCCCTTGCCCTGCACCTCATGAGACTTAGCACTTGATAGTACACTAGCTGCTTCTCTTCCTAATGAGTTGCTTTTCTCCTTTCCCCAGAGTAGTACTGCTGTGTTGATTGGCTATTTCAGATGTCTTCTGTGCCATCAGATATTGTGCCTGGAAGACGCTTGTTTTATGTATGACATAGAAAATAATGCTATAGCTATCATTATGGTTGAATTAGAAATCCCCCTTCGCCCCTGTTACTTTTTTTTTTTTGTATTACTTGACACAAAGTTAGAGTCTTGGGAAGCAAGGGGAACGTCATTAAGAATTTTTCCATAAGGGTAACCGTGGGCATGTCTGTGAGGCATTTTCGTAATTGCCCACAAACGGCAGTGCCATCCCTTCACAGGTGGGCTTGAACTGTATAAGAAAGGTAATTATGAGGCTGGGAGATAGGGTACAAGTGGTTAGAGACAGTTTGTTCTCTTTTTTTTTTTGGTCTTTTGAGACAGGGTCTCCCTTTAGTCCCACAGGCCGGAGCTCCGCTATGTAGATATGCTGGCCTTGAACCACAACAGATCCGCCTCTTTTTTTTGCCTCCCAAGTGCGGGATTTTATTAGAAAGTGGGCACCACATACCTGGCTAGAACCATACCTTGGAGAGGAGGTGAGTTTGGTTTCCAGCACACACACATGGTAGCTCTTGATAACTCTAGTTCCAGGGGTGTCTCCTTTTCTGTCCCTCACTGAGTACCCGCAAAAAAATACAGGCAAAATCCTACCAGTTAAAATAAAACATAAGCAGGATGTGGTAGTCAAATAAATGCCTTTAATCTCAGCATTGGAGGCAGAGGGAGGTGGATCTATGTGGAGTTTTGAGGCCAGCCTGGGCCCACTTGTGGAGTTCAAAGCCAGCCAGAGTTTGCATGGATGGCGGGAGGGATGAGGAAACCTGGGGGAGGGAACAAAGTGCGGAGGTGAGGGGGGAGGGCGAGGAGGGGAGATGAGAAACGCCCAAGCACAGCGTTAAGCAGCATTCTTTGTGGTTTCCTGCCTTGGCTTTTCCTCAATGAAGACTGTTAACCTGTAGAGCCCGCCAAACTCTTTCCTCCCTCAAGTCGATGTTGACCAGTGTTGACCTACAAGCTTGTGTTTTGGAACACTTGTTCCCCAGCCAGTGGCACCCCAGTGGAAGCTGTGCAACTCTTAGGAGATGGCGCCTGGCTGGCATAAATAGGTGGTGGGCCTATTGAAAATCATACCCAGCAGTAGGTTCTAGCTTTACTCCTATGTGTACAGTTCACTGCAGTGTGAACAGTCTGCACCACATGGCTTTCCTGCCATCATGGGCCAGGAATCCTCTGAAACCATGAGCCAAAATACATCTTGGCTCCCAGTTCACTGGTTGTCAATTTTTTTTTTTTTTAACAGGTTTCCCTGTAGCCTCAGCTGGCCTGGACCTCACTCTGGTCACTCTGTAGACCAGGCTGGCCCTGGAACTCACAAGAGATCGCCATCCTCTGCCTCCCGATTCCAGGAGTGGATTAAAGGCTAGTGTCACCACGCGCCGCTCTTTTTTTTTTTTTTGTTTTTTTTTTTAAGACAGGGTCTCCCTGTAGCCCCAGCTGGCCTAGAACTGGCCCTGTAGACCAGGCTGGACTTGAACTCACAGAGATCCACCTGCCTCTGCCTCCCAAGTGCTGGGATTAAAGGCATGGGCTGGGACCACGCCCAGTTTAAAGGCGGTTCTTAGCCAGCATGTGGGTGCTGGGATTCAAAACAGGTCCTCTGCAAGAGCAGTTGGTGCTCTTAACTGCTGAGGCATCTCTCCAGCCCGATCTCTTGATTCTTGATTGTTTACTAGGCTTTTGACCACTTAGCAGAACACTTTTTTTTTTCTTTTTCTTTTTTGAGACAGGGTCTTCCGGCAGCCTTATGTAGACCAGGCTGGCCTTGAATTCACAAAGATCTGCCTGCCTCTGCCTCCTGAGAACTGGGCTTAAAGGTATATGCCACCATACCCAACACATTTTATTATTTCTTAAAGACTTATTTATTTTTATTTTATGAGTGTTTGCTTGCAACTATATTTGTGTATCACATGTGTGCCTGTTGCCCATGGAGGCCAGAAGAGGGAATCAGATCCCCTGGAACTAGGATCATAAACAGTTGTAAGCCACCATGTAGGTTCTGGGAACTCTACAAGAGTGCTGTGTTCTCTACAAGAGCAGGAAGTGCTTTTAACCTCTGAGCCCCTTCATCATCCTCATCATCCTCTTTATTATTTACATGAATTCCATGTGTTTGTACCATAGTGTATGTGTGGAGCTCAGAGCACAGCTTTTGGGAATTGGTTCATTCCTTTCACCATGAGTTTCAGGAATTACACTCAGGTCATCAGGCTTGCATAGCAAGGGCTTTATCCACTTGCCCTACATTTGCTTGATAGATGTCATCCTGTCACTTCTCTGGGACATTTAATCCAAAGAGAATAATTTCTGGTCAACTAATATCTATGTGTCTTCCAGCCATTGCCTCTATAACATTATGTAAACTGTCTTATCCAGAATAACTAGGTCTTTAGTTCAACTGAGTGATCATATACCATATAGAAGAAACATTGATTTTTCTGTGGATTTGATATTCTTAGCTCCAAAGCAAGAATCTTCAGAATTTAACCCAACTCTGATTATCCGATTATCCTAAAAATACTCAAGAGTATAGCACTATGTTAAATACAAATAATTTTCCCTGGACAGTGCTAAAACGTGTTTTTTTTTGACACATGGTCTCCCTGTAGCCCCAGCTGTCCTGGAACTCACTATGTATACCAGGCTGGCCTTGAACTCACAGAGATCCGGTTGCCTCTGCCTGCTGAGGGCTGGGACTTTTTATTCACACTACCATGCCTGGCTGTGTGAGTAAAATTTTCACACATTTGCTCTTCATGTCAGTTTGTCAAAATGAACAACACGGGGAAATTTCACTTTGCTCATCTATAGTTTATAAATTTCTGATAATGAAAATTATGACCTTTGTAAAGAATTATAAAAATACCAAGACACATAGAAATATGTAGGATATTTGGATCCCACAAAGTAGTTTACTATGCTTAAAATTAGGACTGGCTGCAATAATAATTAACTGTAATTAATAATGCCCTTTCTAGGCCAGGCGTGGTGGCACATGCCTTTAATCCTACCACTCAGGAGGAAGAGACAGGTGAATCTCTGAATTCAAGGCCTGGTCTACATAGTGAGTTCCAGGGCAGCTGAGGCTATAGGGAGTCCCTGTCTGAAACCCCCCCCCCAAAAAAAAATGCTCTTTCTGAAAAATTTAACAATATTTTACCAGTAGCTCAGATTTACTTTTTTCCCCTTAATTTTATTTATTTATTTATTTATTTATTTATTTATTTTTATGTGTATGAATGTACTGTCTGCATGTAGGTTGGTGCACCCGTGTCTTGCAATGCCATGGAGGTCAGAAGAGGGTGTCAGATTCCTCTGGAACTGGAGTTAAAGATGATTCTCAGCCACCATGTGGGTGCTGGGGATCGAACCCAGGTCCTCTGTAAGAGCAGTTGGCGCTCTTAACCTCTAGGCCATCTCACCAGTCCCAGATTTACTTCTTTATCTGCCTATTATCTCTAGAGTGTGGAGGAAGAATTAAAACAGTTTATTTGGGGGTGGGACTGGAGACTTGGCTCAGCAGTTATAGTACATGAGGCTTGTCCAGGGGAGCTGAGTTTGGTTCCCAGCACCCATATCAGGCAGTTTATAATGTCCGTAAGTCCAATTCTAGAGGATTCCTGCCTCTAGTATACTCTAATGCCTCAGCGTGTCTATTCCCGCACAGTACACACACATACACATAATTTAAGAATAATAAAAGTAAATCTTTTTTTTTTTTTTTTTTCTATCTAATTATTTGTCCTGTTTACAGGCTGTCCTGTGCATTCCCTTTAGTTCCTCTAGCCTTTGCTCTGGTGAGGACTCACAGTCACTCATAGAGGCTCAGCAGGCTGGCCCCATTCTGCCTCCCGAAGTGCTGGGATTAGGCATGTATCACCACGACGTTCTTTGGGAATGGCGTGTGCAACGTGACACTGGGGTTGGATCCGTCTGCTCTCTTATTAGAAGCTTCTTCCCGCAACAGAGGGGCGTGTGAATGCTGGCAGAGGGTGCAGTCACAATGGAGTGAGTCAATTTTTTTTCTGTTGGTCTGTATGTGGTTTGCAAGTTATTGTCGGAATTTTGACATTTCTGTGTTCTATAATGAGATGGGTCTATAGTTTTCTTTTTTAAGTTGTAATATTTTGCCTGGTTTTGGTATTAAGATGATGCTGCCTTCATAGAAGTAATTTGGGGAGGTTTCCTATACTAAAAGTTACGAAATGCTTATTTTCGTTTAATTTTATTTATGTACGTGTGTGTGATGTGGTGGTGTATGTTTCATGTGTGTGCACATGTTTGGAGGAGACACTGGGCGTCTTCCTCAGTTGCTCTCTACCTTAATCACTGAGGCGGTGTTTTTTGATTGAACTGGAGCTCACTTATATGGCTGCTCTGTCGAGCCAGCCTGCTCTCCTTCTCTGCTTTCCCAGGGTTGGAATTACAGGCATGTTGCCATCTGAATTCCAGTCTTCACTCTTGTGAGGAAAGCAATCTCTAATGAAGCCCTAAAACATTTTTTTTTTTTTTTGGGTTTTTTGTGAAACAGGGTCTCCCTGTAGCCCAGCTGTCCTGAACCACTCTGTAGGACCAGACTGGCCTTGGACTCACAAAATCCTTCCGCCTGCCTCTACTCCCCAAGGGCTAGGATTATGATGTGCGCCACTCGGGACAGCCCGGCTCCTAAAACATTTTTAGAATGGCCTTTTCCTTGCAAATTACCCATCGTACACTTATCATTTCCTCTAGTTCAAGTCTAAAGGCTTAGAGAAGAATGATCTCACTGCATGCTCGTAGCTCATGCATCTTCCCTTGTATTTTGAGAGTCTTTAGCTCAAACAAAAGTTACCAGGTTACGAGCCACTCCAAGTTCTGGCAGAGCTGTTCTTTAGTTTTCAAAAAGCAGACCTGTAATTCATTTTGAATATGCCTTTAAAATGGTGGTCTTGGGCTGGAGAGATGGCCTAGCGATTAAAAGAGCACCACGACTGCTCCTTGCCAGAGGATTTCCGGTGTTGCGAGGAGACCTCCTCAGCAATCTTCCACATGCAGCTGAGAAACGTCGGTAAATCTCCAATTCCAGGAAGAACTACGTTCCCGGGGAATCTGATCGACCCTCTTCTGACCCGCGGTGAGGCTTTTATGGTTACAAACCACGATGAGATTAACATTCGTATAAATGAAAAAAAGTTCTAAATACATGTTGCACGGCACATGGTGTTTATACTTTTAGTCCTACACTGATAGTTTGAATCCAAAAATTTAGTAAAATGTCGACGGAGCCGTGGATTGTGCTTGTTTTGGCGTTTTTCATAGTCTACTGAGAGGCAAGAGCAACTGGATCTTTGAGTTCAAGCAGGTTGGCAACGTACCTTGAGCGCAACTAGCCTGTGGTGGCTTAACAGGGTAGACCCTGTCCCCTAAGAAAAAGATAAAAAAAAAAAAAAAAAAAAAAAAAGAAAGAAAGAAAAACAAAAAAACAAACAACCTTTGGAATAGGTTAGTACTTAGTAAAACAATTTCAAGAGTGTATATCAAAAGACATGGTGTCGGCTGGGTGTGGTGGCTAAAAAAAAAAAAAAAAAAAAAAGGGAGAAACAAACATTTTGCTTTTTTTTTTTTTTTCTTTTGTTCCTTTATGGCACATACGGTCTTCCTGTAGCTCTGGCTGTTCTGGAACTCACTATGTAGACCAGGCTGGCCTTGAACTCACAGAGATCCACCTGCCTCTGCCTCCCGAGTGTTGGGATTAAAAGCATGCACCACCACTCCCAGCATAGCCACCAGATTCTTACTGGTATTTCCAGGTATAGTGGAAATGTTATATAAGGTCAGACAGTCCTATATGGCAGAGTATTATACCTGTGGTACCTTGCTCTTCTCAGGTAGCAAGTTTTTTTTTATTATTATTTCATGTGTATGAGTGTACTGCCTGCATATGTGTAGGTGTGCCCTTGTTGTGCAGTGGCTACAGAGGTCAGAAGAGGGTGTCAGATCCCCTGGAACTGAAGGTACAGATGGGTTTTAGCTACCATGTGGGAACTGGGAATTGAACCCGGATCCTCTATAAGAGTAGACAGTGCTCTTAGCCACTGAGCCATCTCTCCAGCCCCTCAAGTGCCAGGATTTTTTAGTGTGTGTGTGTGTGTGTGTGTGTGTGTGTGTGTGTGTTTGTGTGTTTGTAAGCTGCCACAGAGCCTATGTGGAGATCAGAAAACAACTTTTGGGAGTCAGTTCTTGAGTTGAAACTCAGGTTGTTAGGCTTTTACCCACTGAGCCTTCTAGTCCCAAGTGTTGTGTTTATAGCTTACTCATTTAATAAAAATAGCAGACAAGTAAGTACTCCATTTCATAAGTAAGGACACAGAGACATCTCAATTTCTTAGTAACGTATCTAGGGTCACATAGATTATAATGATAGAGTATGCTTCCCCATCCTACTGAGTTATTTCTTTGTATTTGAAAACTATTTTAAAAGTTGTAAATATAATCTCTGAGGAGGATTGCATAAATATGCCCCTCCAAATGTAAAAGAATGAGAAGGGGGGAGGGGCAAGGGTAGGATGAATGTGTATATTAGTTGGGAGAGTGCTTGTGTAGCGTACATGAGGCCTTGGGTACAGTCCCCAGCCTCATTAATCCTAATTTGATGCCTTGCACTTATAATCCCAGGAGTACAAGGCCATCCTGGCCTGCATAGTGAGTTCCAGACTAGCCTGAATTATAGGAGACCCCATCTCAAAAAAGGAGAAGAAAGCAGGCATGGTGGGGCACATACCTTCAATCCCAGCACTTAGGAGGCAAAGGCAGGTGGATCTCTGTGAGTTCAAGGCCAGTCTGGTCTACATAGTGAGTTCCAGGACAGCTGGGGCTACAGGCAGACCCTGTCTCAAAAAGACACACATACACAAAATAATAAAAGAGGAGGAAGAAGAAAAAAGAAAAAAAATCCAAGAGTAGAATATTCCAGAAACTTGAGTTCCCACTTGTTTTTTTGTGATTTTGGTTTTGGTCTTTTAGAGACAGGGTCTCCCTATTGCCCCAGCTGGCCTGGAACTCACTGTGTAGACCAGGCTGGCCTTGAACTCACAGAGATCTGCCTGCCTTTGCCTCCCAAGTGCTGGGATTAAAGGCGAGCGGCCACTTGTTTTTTTTTGTTTTTTTTTTTTCATCAGTTTTAATGTCGACAAAGGAAATCAACTCAGAATCATTCATTGGTTCCTGTTATCATATCTCTTGACTTCTCTGGAACAGTTCTTAACTTTGCTGACCTCTCTGTCTTTGTCTGTCTGTCTGTCTGTCTGTCTGTCTCAGCATCTCCCTGTAGCCCCAGCTGGTCTGGAACTTGATATGTAGGCCAGGCTGGCCTTGATTCCTCCTACAGAGATCTGCCTGCCTCTTCCTCCTCATTACAGACATGTGCCACCATGTCCACTGACCTCATTATCTTTGACAATCATAGAGCAGACTGCTGTATTGTATTGTTCAACTTAAGGTTGTCTTAGGTTTCCTAACAGAATGCCCACATTTGGGTCAGAACATTGTAGAAAATTAGGCTGTGTTCTTCTGTTGTGTCCTCACAGAAGGTTCATAACCAGGATTTGTTCCATTCCTTCTATTAAAGGGACAAAAGGAAACAGAGACAAGGATGGAGAGAAGAAACTTTAGTGTGCTTTTAAAGAACCGTCTATTCAGTAAATACCATTTCCTTGTAGCATCCTGGTGGAGAAGAAGTTCTGCTGGAACAAGCTGGTGCTGATGCGACTGAAAGCTTTGAAGATGTTGGGCACTCCCCTGATGCCAGGGAAATGCTAAAGCAGTACTACATTGGTGATGTCCATCCGGTAAGAACAGTCAGAAAATTAGACTCTCTCATGCAGAGCACATTTCTGAACAGCCATATAGCAGGTTGGCTTTGAACTCAAAAGTGCTGCCTCCCAAGTGTTGGGATTAAAGGTGGCAACCACATCCAACTGATTTGGTTATTCTTTTTTGGGGGGGTCTTTTGGAGACAGAGTCTCCCTGTAGCTCCGGCTGTCCTGAAACTTGCTCTGTAGACCAGGCTGGCCTTGAACTCACAGAGATCCGCCTGCCTCTGCCTCCCAAGTGCTAGGATTAAAGGCATGAGCCACCACACCCGGCTTGGTTTGGTTATTCTTACAGGTCCCTTCCTAACGGTATTAACTATGAATTTGTAAGTCCCTTGTGTTTACAATTCTATCAGGGGACCCTGATTTGCTAAGGGGCAGGGAGCTGGGCCCCTTCTTCAGTCTGAAGTCTCTGGGTGAATTTACTGAGTGTTATAAGGATAGAAGCTACACATCAGAGGAGTTCATTTGGATGTATTTTGAAACATTGTTCTCCTTTTTTTAACAGATTGACCTTAAACCTGAAGGTGGCAGCAAGGTAAGAAATCATGATTTTGTCTGGGGTGTTTCAAGTGTTTATATTTCTGTTTACTCAAGTAGAACTGGTCTTTAAAACAATTTTAAGGGCTGGAGAGATAGCTCAGCAATTAAGAACATTGGCTGTTCTTGCAGGAGACTTGGGTTTGAGTCCTGTCACCCACATGGCAGCTGTAACTTCAGTTCCAGGGGACCTGACATCCTCTTCTGTCCTCCTTGGGCACTGCATGACATGGGTGCACTTACATCCAGACAATACACTCATAAACATAAAAAAAGAATAATAAATAAAAAGAGAGAAGTTAAAAAGACTTTACTTTTTCTCTAAATAAATATTTTTTTAAGAAATGTGGACTTAGTACCTACCAGGAAAAAAAAGAATAGCTGAGTTTTAAACAATAGGAAGCATGCTGTTAATGCCTGTCTATGGTTTTTAAAACAAAAAGCCCTGAGACTCTGGCTGGGTGTGGTTGTGTAGGCCTTTAATCTTAGCACTTGGGAGGCAGAGGGGTGGATCTGTGAGATCAGGCCAGCTGTGGCTACAGGGAAACCCTGTCTCAAAAAGACCCCCCCATTCAAAAAAAGAAAAAAGTCAAGGCTTTGAAGTATGTTCTCTTTGATTTTTTGAAATAAATTGAGTTTATTGGTTCAGTTATGGAAAAACATTTTACCCTTAGCTTATTAAAGACAGGTAATAATGATTGCTTCTGAATAAAAAATAACTTTCTGCTAGGCATGGTGGCACATGCCTTTAATTCTATTACTCAGGCAGTGAGTTCTAGACCAGCCGAGACTGAATTATGAGATGCTGCTTTAAAAGTTAAAAAGAAGCCGGGCATGGTGGCGCATACCTTTAATCCTAGCACTTGGGAGGCAGAGGCAGGCAGGATCTCTGTGAGTTCAAGGCCAGCCTGGTCTACAGAGTGAGCTCCAGGCCAGCAGGGACTAAAGGGAGACCCTGGCTCAAAAAAAAAAAAAAAAAAAAAGTTAAAAAGAAGCCAAGTGGTTGCACACGCCTGTAATCCCAGCACTCAGGCAGGCAGATTTCTGAGTCAAGGCCAGCCTGGTCTACATAGAGAGATCCAGGCCAGCTGGGGCTACAGGGAGACCCGTCTCAAAGAGACCAAAAGTTTAAAAAGAAAAAACAACATCAATGTCTTATAGGCGGTAATGTTTGTACTGCAGAGGCCTTTCTGTCCCTATCTTCCAGAATCAATTCTTTTATCCTATCGGCTCAAATAGGCCTTTAGCTTTCCCAGTTACTCAGTGATGCTGTGAAAACAAGAGTATTGAGTATTTGAAAACCTTAATGTGCTCTCCCTTATGTACCAGGAAGAAAGCATGATGCCTTTTCTACTTTGCACAAGCAGGGTGATGTCCCCTTCCATATCTTGTACAATTTCCCTTAGCTTCTGTCCTTTAGATGACTGTTCGTTCCACTGCCCTCTGATTAAAAGGGACAGCTGTCTAGGTGCTGCCTGGCACATCACTGACACAATATAAACTTCCCCCTTTCCTCTTTCTAGATTCTCATTCCTCATTGAGCCAGAATTATTGAACAGATTTGACACAGCAATTCAAATTGGCCTGGGCACAGGAATTCTTTCAGTTCAAGAGATTGCTAGTTTGGCAGTGACTGCTATCCGCTGGCCTGAAAGCCAGTTAATTTTAACTCTTCTTGCTACTCTGCTGCTCTGAACTGTTAACTGTTAAGAATGAAGTGTTTCTTTAAACATTTATAAGCAACTGGCAGGTGGTTTTTGTCCTCCCCTCTTCACACCTTCCCAGGTCCTCTTTTGTGATATTGAGGTAAAACTTGAGCTAAGTGTGTGCCCTTGACTTAAACATGTCCAGAAAGTTTTTTTGTTTTGTTTTGTTTTTTGTTTTTTGTCTTTTTTGAACAGGGTCTCCCTATATCCCCAGCTGGCCTGGAACTCACTCGTAGACGGGCTGGCCTTGAACTCACAGAAATCCCATGCCTCTGCCTCCTGAGTGCTGGGATTAAAGTGTGGCCACCATGCCCGGCTGAAACATGTCCAGAAAGTATCACTCTCAGATTTTGACCTTTCATTTAAGGGGTATTCCGCTTTTTTTTTTTTTTTTTGTCTTTTCGAGACAGGGTCTCCCTGTAGCCAGCTGTCCTGGAATCACTCTGTAGACCAGGCTGGCCTGAACCTCACAAAGATCCGCCCTGCCTCTGCCTCCCAAGTGCTAGATTAGGCGTGCCACCACGCCCGGCTGCATTCCCATTTTAAAAGAGACACCTTATGTCTAGGCTTCAACTCATTTTTTTTTTCATCAATGATGAAAGCACCCTTTAAAATTGTAGAAAAAATATTTTTGCAATTACAATGTCTAGAAGTCTAGAAGTTGTTTCTTGTTATATTTTTCTTTCTTGGTAATATAGGAGGCAGTTAGGACCATTTTTTAGGAATGGACAGCAGAGTTCCACAAATTCTGTCCCTTATGCCAATCTAAATTTGGATCCGTTGGAATGAGCATGAAAATAAATACAAAGGCTGGTGATGGTGATGCATGCCCTTATCCCAGCACTCAGGGGGCAGAGGCAGGTGGATCTTTATAAGTTCAAGGCCAGCCTGGTCTACATTGTAAGCTCTAGACCAGCTAGAGCTGTATATAAGTAAATGTATGATAGGTTAGTCCATCCATAATACAATAAGAAAAATAGGGGCTGGAGAGTGGCCTAGCGGTTAAGCGCCGACTGCTCTACAGAGGACCCGGGTTCAATCCCCAGCACCCACATGGCGGCCCGAGAAACATGCTGAAACTCCAAGTTCCAGGAGACTCCAGTTCCAGGGGAATCGACAACACCCTCTTCTGACCTCCGCGGCACAAACCGGGTGCACAAACTTGCTGCAGACAGTACATTCATATCATACGAGAAAAATAAATGCTGGCGTGTGGCACACGCTTTAATCCTAGCAAAAAAAGCTTGGGAGGCTAAGCACAGATCTCTGTAGTTCAGGCCAGCCTGGTCTACAGAGTGAGTTCCAGGACAGCCAGACCGTACAGGGAGTACACTGTCTCAAAAAGACCAAAAAAAAAAAGAAAAGAAGAAAATAAAACCACAAAGTATGCAGTTCCTGGGCTTCTAGTATTGCTTGATCAGAATATGGAGTTGGGGCATGGATTTGCATTTTTAGTAACCCATGTGATAGATAGGTAGCCAAGCACCAAACATTTTGCTGAATTTGATATGCTTGTGTTTATCTTTGAAAACCTAGGACATTTAATTTGTGTCTATATAAAGTCTTACCTACCTCCTGTAGGCCAAACAATTAGAGATTGATCAGTTAAATTAAAACTGATGATACGTTGATTTTTTTTTTCCCCTTAAGAAGTATAGGAACAAGGCCGTGGCACACGCCTTTATCCTAGCACTTGGGAGGCAGAGGCAGGCAGATCTTTTTGAGTTCGAGGCCCATCCGGTCTACAGAGTGAGTTCCAGGACAGCTGGGAACTACAGGGAGACCCTGTCTCGAAAAGACCAAAATAAAAAGAAGTATAGGAACAGGAGTCATCTCAGCTCACTAGGTCATATGACAATTAGAACTCTCCAAATGTAGTTTAGCTCCATCTTGAGTTAATAGAAGCCATGTTTTTAAGCCTCTGCTTTCTTCACGAACTTGTTCCCAAGGGACCTGTCTCCATTAGGATGGCACTGGTTATTGTTTCCAGTCAGGCCTTTACCCTTCAGGCAGATTAGACAAAGAAAGCCTTTTGGAAAAATTTCAAGACCACCTGCATAGATTTCATAGAACTGTAATTCCAACCTGATTTCAGTTCTAGAAAGAATTCTTGATCACCCAGATTTATTTCTATCCTTGATCAAGGGGATCAGATTTCTCACAGAGATGAAATAGACCTTTTTTTTTTTGAGACAGGGGTTTCCCCTGTAGCCCCAGCTGCCTGGGACTCTCTATAGACCAGGCTGGACTTGAACTCACAGAGATCTGCCCTGCCTCTGCCCACTTGAATGCTGGGATTACAGATATGTATCACCACACCTGGCGAAGTAGCTTTTCTATGTCTAGGATAGAGGTACCACTCTTTTTGGTTTAAATATTCACTATCAAGAAATGGGAGTGAAACTCATTTTATTAATTACTTTTCTTTGTATAAGGGTTTCTGAATCTCTAAGAAGAAACTATTTTGGTTTTTTTGTTTGTTTGTTTGTTTTTGAGACAGGATTTCTTTGTACCCCCCCCAGCTGACCGTGAACTCTTATGTAGACCAGGGCTTGGCTTCGAACTTAGAAATCGAACTTAAGAGATCCGCCTGTTTGCGGCTCTCTGAGTGCTAGAATAGGCACACACCACCATGGTTGGCCTTTCCCAATTCTTTTAGAGACTGTCTTTGATGTTGCTTTTACTATAATACAGGTAAATAAGCAATAATCAGCATTGTTTCACTGTTCGATTCATAGTCCTTGAGTGGATAGCCTGGAAATTTCAGAATACAGAATTGTAAAAGATTTGCAAGTTATAAATCTGAAAACAGATGTCATTCTTATTTGTCTTATAAGGTCAGTGATAGCTAAATAGAATTAAAAAACATTTTGTCCTGCCTGGTGTGGGTGGCACATGCCTTGTTCAGCACTGAGGAGTCTGAGGTAGGCATTTCTGTGCTTTTGTTGGTGATTCTTCACTAGGGAAGACCAGTGTTAATAGAAATAAAATCCCAAGTCCTCCCATTGGTTAAAGGTTTGTAATATAAACTCTAAATAACAACAACTTTTGTGCATTTTTATGCACAAAAGTTTGTTGTTTATTTAGGAATTTGATATTGATAGTCAGAAGACACTTGCTATCATATACTCTCTGTATATTGATACTAACTATATACTCTGCTGATCTTTTTTTCTTTTTCTATAATTGAAAACGGGAAATCTTCAGGATCCTTCAAAAAATAGTACATGCAAAAGGTTAGTATTCCCTTAATGGATTTCCTTACACTTTACATAATGTCTGGCAAGAAGTTCTTGTCTGTCCATGTTTAGCCGGCGGAGGTGGGTGCCACGCCTTTCATCCTGCACTTGGGAGGCGAGGCAGGCGGATCTTTGGTGAGTTAAACCAGCCTGGTTACAAAGAGTGAGTTCCAGGACGCTGGGGCTACAGGAGACCCTGTTTGAAAAGACAAAAATAAATAAATAAAAATAAATAAAAATAAAAAAATAAATATACATATTTAACATTGAGAATATGGTTGTACAGCTTGTACTTTTTTTGGCCAAAATTATTATTATTCAGTACTTTAATTTTATAGTTTTCAACAATTTTTGCTGGCAAAAGCTTCATATTCTATTTTTAAATCTCCTTGTGATGCAAATTAGAATTGTCCTCAGAGGCTAATATGCGTGGGCAAGTGACCACTGTTAAATCCTGTGTATCTGTAGCTCAGCCTAGCTATGATTTCACTTAAAACTTAATCTACATTTTACAGAAGAAAAATTAATTAGTCAGATCGGGCATGGTGGCACATGCCGTGGCCAGAGGCAGGTGGATCCTCTCTCCTGAGATTAGACTAGCTTTGGTCTACATAGTTTCCAGAACCATCTTGACTACAGGGAGACCCTGTCTCAAAAGACCACACAAAAAATTGTTAGCCATATAATGATTTCGGTTTTCTGGAAGTTTTTACATTAAATTCTTTTTTTAAATTAATTTATTTATTTTCTGTGTGTTGAAGGTACTGCCTGCAGCAGGTTTGTACCCCTTGTCTGCAATGCTCCGGAGGTCAGAAGAGGGTGTCCGGATTCCCCTGGAAACTGGAGTATAAAGATGGTCCAGCCACCATGTGGGTGCTGGCAATCGACCCCAGGTCCTCTGCAAGAGCAATCGGCGCTCTAACTGCTAGGCCATCTCTCAGCCCCCATACAACTTCTTTTAATTATAATTTAATTTTTTTTTTATGTTTATGAATGTTACTGGGCTGCATGGCAGGTTTGTGCACCTATATCATGCAATGCGCGCGAGAGGTCCAGAAGAGGGTGTCGGATTCCCCTGGAATTGGAGTTACAGACGGTTTCTCAGGTTGCCATGTGGATGCGGGGGATCGACCCCGGGTCCTCTGCAAGAGCAAGGTCCGCCCTTTTAACCGTTAGACCATCTCTCCAGCCTACATTACAATTCTTGTAGCAATATTAATGATACTAGTTCTGAAAAGTATCAATTACCACTCTATTTCTAGTTGATGACTTTGGATCCTTGATTTGTTAAAAAAAAAATCTTCATAGAAAAAAATTCTTCATAGAGATTACAGGTAACCGTCAGTTCTGCCTTTTGGAAATTTCAAGGTATTTTTGACAGAAGTGGAGAAATATTTTTTTTCCCCAAAAAAAACAATGGGGTGGTTAAGCTTTTGGCCTGGGCACTTCAGAGAGGCAGGCAGAGGCTGGCAAGATCTCTGTGAATTCAAGTCAGCCTTCCTGTATAACAAGTTCAGCTAGGCAGGGCTGTATAGTAAGACCCTGTCTCAAAAAAAGTATGTAACCTTTTTTTTTTGCAGTAACAATATAAATGGTTTAAGAACAATATATTGCTCCTTATTAAGAGTACGCATTTGGTTTCTGGTCCCAAATCTGGTGGTTACCAGTTGCCTGTAACTGTAGCTTCAGGGGACAAACGCCTTTTCTGGCCCTCCAGGGATCTGGCCAAGTTTCCATGTAAGATGTTGCACACACGCACATCATACACATAATTAAAATAAAAAGAATCTTAAAAAAAAAAGCACTGGGTCGTGGAGAGATAAGCTAGTGAAGTACTTGCTTTGCAAGCTATATGAGACCGCATTCGATCCTAGTTAACCTTCATGTGGTGAAGGAGAGAGAACCTACTTCCCACATATCCTCTGACCTCCACACACAAGCTGTGGCACAATGGCACACACGTATCACACACACACACACACACACACACACAACACAACACTGTAAGTAAAAATTTGTAAGGCTCTGAGGATGTATCTCATGTTGGTAGAATGCCGTGCTTAGTGTACCAGTGCTGCATAAAAGCAGGCATAATGTCATTTCCCTATAAGCCCAGCTCTTTGTAGGTGGGATACAAGAGGATAGAAGCTCAAAGTCCCTCCTTGACAACATAGGGAAGTTTGAGGCAGCCTAGAGACTACAATGGGAACTGTTTCAAGCAAAAAAAAAATGAAGAACATATGATGAGAGATAATATAAAAATCGAGTAGGGCCTGGTATATAGCTCAGTGATAGAGCCACTCCGCCTAGCATGAAAAGGCTCGAGAGTCATTCCCAGCACCAAAACGAAACACATAACCCCTTCGACCCCCAAAAGACTTAACTGAGTGTGGTGGTGCATCCCCATGAGAAATTCACTAGGCATTGCTAAGACGACTACAAGTTCCGAGGCCAGCCTGGACTAAATAGATCTTATCTCAAAAATTTTAAAATTGGGCGGTGGATATAGCTCAGTTTGGTCCCATGCTCTCTTTAGCATGAACAAAGCTTTGAATTTTGATTCCTAGCACAGCATAAACTTGATTAGGGTTCAGGCCTATTATCCTAAGCATTGGGAGATAAGGAAGGTGAGATCAGAAGTTCACTCAGCTACATAGTTTTGAGGCCAGACTAGGATATAATGAAACTTGTCCTCAAAAAAAAAAGCGATCTGAAACTAAAATTTAAGTATAAATTAATAGTAAATTACCAGTTTTCTAATAGGAGAACTCAGCCTCAGCTAAATGATGTTTGAAAGATACAGGGCTGGAGAAATCACCATGGCTAAGAGCACCAACTGTCTCTTGCAGAGGATCAAGGTTTCAGTTCCCAGCACGTCGATACATAGGGCAGCTAATAAACATTCCAATTTCTGGGGCTGGAGAGATGGCTCAGCGGTTAAGAGTGGGTCACGTGCTCATGCAGAGGAACACATGGCGTAGAACCATCTTTAACTCCAGGGTTTTCCAGGGGGAATCTGACACCNTTGGTTTGTTTTTTTTTTTTTTTTTTCTTGTGGTATTGAATTTTACTGGTCTGCATTGCAAGTTCTGTGCCACCCGGTCTGTCGTGCAACACCGCGGGGTTCAGAAGGGGGTCTCGTGATTTCCCCTGGAACTGGAGTTCGCCCGGAAATTTGGGAGCTTTCAGCACGGTTTCTTCAGCCCGCATGTGTTGGGTGCTGTGGGATCGACCCCGGGGTCCTCTGTGTAAGGATGCGGTGGCGGCTTTTCTTAACCCGCTAGGGCCATCTCCTTCCAGCCCAAATTATCTGAGCCTTTGTTATTGAAAGAAATTATAAAAAAATCCAAGACAGACATGAGAATATGTGGATATGGATCCCCCACATAAGTTAATTTTTACTACTGCTTTAAATTAGGACTGGCTTGCAAATAAAGTAATTAACTGTTTTAATTACATTACTGGCCCTTTCTAGGGGGTAGGCGTGCGTGGCTTGGACCATGCTTTAAATTCCTAACACTTCAGGGAGGAAGGGAGAGGTGAATCTCTGGATTCCAAGGCCTGGTCTACCATAAGTGAGTTCCAGGGCGCGCTGAGGGGCTATACGGAAGTTCCCCTGCTTCCCCTGTTGAAACCCCCCCCCCAAAAAATGCTCTTTCTGAAAAAATTAAAACAATATTTTACCAGTAGCTCAAGATTACTTTTTCCCCTTAATTTTATATTATTTATTTTATTTATTATATTATATTTATTTATTTTTTTGTGTTTGAATGTACTTCTGCATGTAGGTTGGTGCACCCGTGTCTTACAATGCCAATGGTGAGGCAAAAGAGTCAGATCTCTCTCAAGGATCTCGAAGTAAAGAACTGAGTTAAAGAATATTCTCAGCCCACCCATGTGGTTGCGGGGATCGAAACCCAGGTCCTCTTCTGTAAGAGCAGATTGGCGCTCTTTAAACCTCTTAGGGCCATCTCACCAGTTCCCCAGATTTTACTTCTTTTATCTTTGCCTATTAACTTCTTAGTTGAGGGGAGAATGGAAGAATTAATTAAACAGGTTATTTTTGGGGGTGGGGATGGAGAACTTGGCGCTTTCAAGGCAAGCGTTATTAGTTACATGAGAGGGCTGTCCAGGGAGGCTTTGAGTTTGGTTCCAGCAACCATATCAGGCTAGTTTATTAAATTTGTCCGGTTAAGTTCCAATTTAGAGGATCCTGCCTCTAGTTATACTCTAATGGCCTCAGCGTGTCTATTCTCCGCACAGTACACACAACCATACACATAATTTACGAAATAATTTAAAAAGTAAAAAAAAATCTTTTTTTTTTTTTTTTTTTTTTTTTTTTTTTCTTTAAGACAGGGTCCCCTTTAGGTCCCCAAGCTTGCCTGGGAGCTCACTCTTGTTGGAACCAGGCTGGCTCCTCTGCCTCCCGAAGTGCCTTAGGATTACAGGCACATGTACTCACCAACGCTCGGCAATAAAGTTATGATCTTATTGTTTTATTTTATTTATGTACGTGGTGTGTGATGTGGTGGTGTATGTTTCATGTGTGTGCACATGTTTGGCAGGAGACACTGGGCGTTTCCTCAGTTGCTCTTCTAACCTTAATTCCCCACTGAGGCGGGTGTTTTTTGATTGAATGGAGCTCCACTTATTGTTGCTTCTGGTCGGCCAGGCCTGCTCTCCTTTCTCTGGGCTTTCCCAGGGTTGGAATTTTACAGGCATGTTTTTGCCATTCTTGAATTGTTTCCAGTTCTCCACTTCTTGTGGAGGGAAAGCCCAATCTCTTATGAAGCCCTAAAACATTTTTTTTTTTTTTTGGTCTTTTTGAGGACAAGGGTCTCCCTAGTAGCCCAAGCCGTCCTGGGAACTCACTTCTGTAGGAACCGGGGCTGGGCCTTGGACTCACAAAAGATCCGCCTGCTCTTACCTCCCAAACGGTGCTAGGATTTATAAGATGGCGCACCACCACGCCCGGCTCCTAAAACATTTTTAGAATGGCCTTTTCCTTGCAAATTACCCATCGTACACTTATCATTTCCTCTAGTTTCAAGTCTAAAGGCTTAGAGAAGAATGATCTCACTGCATGCTCGTAGCTCATGCATCTTCCCTTGTATTTTGAGAGTCTTTAGCTCAAACAAAAGTTACCAGGTTACGAGCCACTCCAAGTTCTGGCAGAGCTGTTCTTTAGTTTTCAAAAAGCAAGACCTGTAATTCATTTTGAATATGCCTTTTTTAAAATGTGGTACTTGGCCTGGAGAGTGGCCTAGCGGTTAAGGAGCACCGGACTGCTCTTGCCAAGAGGATCCGGGTTCTAATCCCCAGCACCCACATGGCAGCTGAAGAACCTGTCTAACTCCAATTCCAGGGGAGAACTAACAGTCCCGAGGGAATCTGACACCCCTTTGACCCCGTGGCCTTTGCCACGACATGGGTACAAAACCTACATGCAGACTGAGAGTAAATTCATAACAATAAAGAAAAAATTTATAAAAAGTAACAAATTAAGCGGGCGTGGTGGCTTGCCTACTATATTTAATCCTAGCACTAAAAAATAACAGAACGAGCAGGCGGATCTTTGTGAGTTCAAAGGCCCAGCCTGGTCTTACAGAGTGAGTTCCAGGACAGCGGGGCTACAGGGAGACCCTGTCCCCTTGAAAAGATTAAAAAAAAAAAAAAAAAAAAAAAAAAGAAAGAAAGAAAACCAAAACAACCTTTGGAATAGCGTTAGTACTTAGTTAAACAATTTCAAGGAGTTGTATATCAAAAAGACATGGATGTCGGCTGGCTGTGGTGTTGTGAGCGGCTGGGAAGAACAAGGTCCACACATGTCTTTTTTTTTTTTTTTTTTTGTCCTTTTGAGACCACGGTCTCCCTGGACTTCTGGCTGTTCTGGAACTCACTATGTAGACCAGGCTGGCCTTGAAACCTCACAGCAGAGTCACCTGCCTCTGCCTTCGAGTGTTGGGGATTAAAGCATTGCACCACCATCTCCCAGCATTAAGCCACCCAGATTCTTACTGGTATTTCAGGTATAGTGGAAATGTTATATAAGGTCAGACAGTCCTATATGGCAGAGTATTATACCTGTGGTACCTTGCTCTTCTCAGGTAGCAAGTTTTTTTTTCTATTATTTCATGTGTATGCGAGTGTGTAAATGCCTGCATATGTGTAGGTGTGCCCTTGTTGTGCATTGTGGGCCTCAGATGCTGAGTCCGAAGTGGGGTGTCAGCTCCCTGGAACTGCCAAGTCCAGATGGGTTTTATCTACTCATGTGGGAACTGGGAATTAGAACCGGATCTCTATAGAGTCGCACAGTGCTCTTTAGCCATGAGCCATCTCTCCAAGCCCCCTCCAAGTGCCAGGATTTTTTAGTGTTGTGTGTGGTGTGTGTGACTGTGTTGTGTGTATGTGGTGTGTTTGTGTGGTTGTAAGCTGCCACAGATGCCCTTGTGGAGTAGGAGATAAGAAAACAACTTTTGGGAGTCAGTTTCTTGAGTGAAACTCAGGTTGTTAGGCTTTTACCCACTGAGCCTTCTAGTCCCAAGTGTTGTGTTTATAGCTTACTCATTTAATAAAAATAGCAGACAAGTAAGTACTCCATTTCATAAGTAAGGACACAGAGACATCTCAATTTCTTAGTAACGTATCTAGGGTCACATAGATTATAATGATAGAGTATGCTTCCCCATCCTACTGAGTTATTCTTTGTTTTTGAAAACTATTTAAAAGTTGTAAATATAATCTCTGAGGAGGATTGCATAAATATGCCCCTCCAAATGTAAAAGAATGAGAGGGGGGAGGGGCAAGGGTAGGATGAATGTGTATATTAGTTGGGAGAGTGCTTGTGTAGCAGTACATGAGCCTTGTGGTACAGTCCCCAGCCTCATTAATCCTAATTTATGCCTTTGCCACTTATAATCCCAGAGTAACAAGGCCATCCTGGCCTGCATTTAGTGAGTTCCAGGACTAGCTGCAATATAGAGACCCATCCAAAAACGGAGAAGAAAGAGCCGCAATTGTGGTGGCAACATACCTTCCAATCCCAGCACTTAGGAGGCAAAAGGCAGGTGGATCTCTGTGAGTTCAAAGGCCAGTCCTGGTCTACATAGTGAGTTCCCGGAGTTACAGCTGGGCTACAGGCAGACCCTGTCTCAAAAAGCCAACACTAATAAAGGAGAAGAAAATCCAAATGAATATAAAAACTGGTTCCATTTTTTGATTTGGTTTGCTTGTAAGAAGACGAAAATAGAAGTATGAACAAATGGCTCCAAGCTGTGTCTAGTGCAAAATCATTAGATAGTCCACAGTGGCCAGAACAGTATATCCCTGCTCTTGCCCTCACCATGATTAGATTGCCCGTGGTGAAAACGATCGAAAGGATGTTGCTTAATAGGTTCCAATGTGTCTTACGACCGAGCGCGATGGTTTGTGCTTTTTTTTGTTGTTTCTTGATTCTTCAAGACAGGTCTTCTAACTGTTGCCGACCGAGACGGTTGGAAAATCACCGTGACTAGACCGCTGCCGTGGACATTCATCAGAGACTTTCTGGACCGCCTTAATCCTCGCGTGACCTTCTTTAAGGGACCACCACTTTTTAGTTTTTCTTTTTTTTCACCATTAATTGAACAGGAAAATCACTGAATCCTCAATCTGTTCTGTATCAATCTCTTGACTGTCTGACAAGTCTAATTTGCGCTATCTCGGTCTGTGTCTGGCAACTCCCTGTGCCCAGCTGTATGTCCTGGACTGTACTCTCGGCATTCCTCTGTAGCCAGCTGGCGGCTGCTATGGGCCAGTGGCTTGATTCCTCCCTACAGAGAACTGCCTGCCTCGTTCTCTGCCTCATTACACGGACATGTGCCACCATGTCCCACTGACCTCATTATCTTGCACTAATCGATAGAGCAGACTGCTGTATTGTATTGTTCACACTTACAGGTTGTCTTAGGTTTCCTAACAGAATGCCCACATTTGGGTCAGAACATTGTAGAAAATTAGGCTGTGTTCTTCTGTTGTGTCCTCACAGAAGGTTCATAACCAGGATTTGTTCCATTCCTTCTATTAAAGGGACAAAAGGAAACAGAGACAAGGATGGAGAGAAGAAACTTTAGTGTGCTTTTAAAGAACCGTCTATTCAGTAAATACCATTTCCTTGTAGCATCCTGGTGGAGAAGAAGTTCTGCTGGAACAAGCTGGTGCTGATGCGACTGAAAGCTTTGAAGATGTTGGGCACTCCCCTGATGCCAGGGAAATGCTAAAGCAGTACTACATTGGTGATGTCCATCCGGTAAGAACAGTCAGAAAATTAGACTCTCTCATGCAGAGCACATTTCTGAAAGCCTATAGCAGGTTGGCTTTGAACTCAAAATCACCTGCCTGCCTCCAAGTTTTGGGATTAAAGGTGTTGGACCACATGCTGGCAATATGTTGGTTTGTATTCTTTGTTCTTTTTGGGAAAAGGTCCCGTGCCTCCCTTCTTTTTGAGCCGATCCTTCCTTCTCGAGGCTGTCCTGTAAACTTCTCTGAGACCAGGCTGTCCTTGAACTCACAGAGATCCGCCTGCCTCTGGCCTCCCAAGTGCTAGGATTAAAGGCATGAGCCACCACACCCGGGCTTGGTTTGGTTATTCTTACAGGTCCCTTCCTAACGGTATTAACTATGAATTTGTAAGTCCCTTGTGTTTACAATTCTATCAGGGGACCCTGATTTGCTAAGGGGCAGGGAGCTGGGCCCCTTCTTCAGTCTGAAGTCTCTGGGTGAATTTACTGAGTGTTATAAGGATAGAAGCTACACATCAGAGGAGTTCATTTGGATGTATTTTTAAACATTGTTCTCCTTTTTTTAACAGATTGACTAAACCTGAAGTGTGGCACTCAGGTAAGAAATCATTGAGTGTTTGTTCTCTGGGTGTTTCAAGTGTTTATATTTCTGTTTACTCAGTGAAACTGGTCCTTTAAAACAATTTTAAGGGCTGGAGAGATACGCTCAGCAATTAAGAAACATGGCTGTTCTTGCGGAGGATCTTGGGTTGGTCCTGGTCCACCCAGCATGGCAGCCTGTAACTGTAGTTCCAGGGACCTGATATCCCTCTTTGCCTCCGTTGGGCACTGCATGACAGGGTGCCACTTACATCCAGACAATACACTCTATAACTAAAAAAAAGGATTAATAAATAAAAAAGAGAGAAGTTAAAAAGGACTTTACTTTTCTCTTAAATAAATATTTTTTCTAAGAAATGTGGATTAGTACCTACCAGGAAAAAAAAGAATAGCTGAGTTTTAAACAATAGGAAGCATGCTGTTAATGCCTGTCTATGGTTTTTAAAACAAAAAGCCCTGAGACTCTGGCTGGGTGGTGGGTTGTGTAGGCCATTTAATCTTCAGCACATGGGAGGCAGAAGGGGTGGATCTGTGAGATCAGGCCAGCTGTGGCTACAAGGAAACCCTGTCTCAAAAAGACCCCCCATTCAAAAAAGAAAAAAAGTCAAGGCTTTGAAGTATGTTCTCTTTGATTTTTTGAAATAAATTGAGTTTATTGGTTCAGTTATGGAAAAACATTTTACCCTTAGCTTATTAAAGACAGGTAATAAAGATGTTTTGAATAAAAAATAACTTTCTGCTAGGCATGGTGGCACATGCCTTTAATTTCTATACTCAGGCAGTGAGTTCTAGACCAGCCGAGACTGATTATGAGTGATGCGCTGGTTTAAATTAAAAAGAAGCCGGAGCATGGATGAGCCATACCCTTTAATCCTAGCAACTTGGAGGCAGAGGCAGGCAGGGATCCTGTGAGTTTCAGGCCAGCCTGGGTCTACATAGTGTGAGCTCCAGGCCACGGAGAATAGGAGATATCGTGAAACTCAAAAAAAAAAAAAAAACAAAAAAGAAAAGTTTAAAAAGAAGCAATTGGTTGGGATTACACGAACGCACTGTTACAATCATGCCCCTCAGCATCAGGCAGGCAGATTTCTGAGTTCAAGGCCAGCCTGGTCTACATAGAGAGATCCAGGCCAGCTGGGGCTACAGGGAGACCCTGTCTCAAAGAGACCAAAAAGTTAAAAAGAAAAAACAACAACAATGTCTTATAGGCTGTAATGTTTGTACTGCAGAGGCCTTTCTGTCCCTATCTTCCAGAATCAATTCTTTTATCCTATCGGCTCAAATAGGCCTTTAGCTTTCCCAGTTACTCAGTGATGCTGTGAAAACAAGAGTATTGAGTATTTGAAAACCTTAATGTGCTCTCCCTTATGTACCAGGAAGAAAGCATGATGCCTTTTCTACTTTGCACAAGCAGGGTGATGTCCCCTTCCATATCTTGTACAATTTCCCTTAGCTTCTGTCCTTTAGATGACTGTTCGTTCCACTGCCCTCTGATTAAAAGGGACAGCTGTCTAGGTGCTGCCTGGCACATCACTGACACAATATAAACTTCCCCCTTTCCTCTTTCTAGATTCTCATTCCTCATTGAGCCAGAATTATTGAACAGATTTGACACAGCAATTCAAATTGGCCTGGGCACAGGAATTCTTTCAGTTCAAGAGATTGCTAGTTTGGCAGTGACTGCTATCCGCTGGCCTGAAAGCCAGTTAATTTTAACTCTTCTTGCTACTCTGCTGCTCTGAACTGTTAACTGTTAAGAATGAAGTGTTTCTTTAAACATTTATAAGCAACTGGCAGGTGGTTTTTGTCCTCCCCTCTTCACACCTTCCCAGGTCCTCTTTTGTGATATTGAGGTAAAACTTGAGCTAAGTGTGTGCCCTTGATTAAACATGTCCAGAAAGTTTTTTTGTTTTGTTTTGTTTTTTGTTTTTTGTCTTTTTGAGACAGGGTCTCCCTATATCCCCAGCTGGCCTGGAACTCACTCTGTAGACCGGGCTGGCCTTGAACTCACAGAAATCCTCCTGCCTCTGCCTCCTGAGTGCTGGGATTAAAGGTGTGCGCCACCATGCCCGGCTGAAACATGTCCAGAAAGTATCACTCTCAGATTTTGACCTTTCATTTAAGGGGTATTCCTTTTTTTTTTTTTTTTTGTCTTTTCGAGACAGGGTCTCCCTGTAGCCCCAGCTGTCCTGGAACTCACTCTGTAGACCAGGCTGGCCTTGAACTCACAAAGATCCGCCTGTCTCTGCCTGCCCAAGTGCTAGATTAGGCGTGCCACCACGCCCGGCTGCATTCCCATTTTAAAAGAGACACCTTATGCTGGCTTCAACTCATTTTTTTTTCATGCATGATGAAAGCACCCTTTAAAATTGTAGAAAAAATATTTTTGCATAATATGTCTAGAAGTCTAGAAGTTGTTTCTTGTTATATTTTTCTTTCTTGGTAATATAGGAGGCAGTTAGGACCATTTTTTAGGAATGGAACAGCAGAGTTCCACAAATTCTGTCCCTTATGCCAATCTAAATTTGGATCCGTTGGAATGAGCATGAAAATAAATACAAAGGCTGGTGATGGTGATGCATGCCCTTATCCCAGCACTCAGGGGGCAGAGGCAGGTGGATCTTTATAAGTTCAAGGCCAGCCTGGTCTACATTGTAAGCTCTAGACCAGCTAGAGCTGTATATAAGTAAATGTATGATAGGTTAGTCCATCCATAATACAATAAGAAAAATAGGGGCTGGAGAGTGGCCTAGCGGTTAAGCGCCGACTGCTCTACAGAGGACCCGGGTTCAATCCCCAGCACCCACATGGCGGCCCGAGAAACATCTGAAACTCCAAGTTCCAGGAGACTCCAGTTCCAGGGGAATCGACAACACCCTCTTCTGACCTCCGCGGCACAAACCGGGTGCACAAACTTGCTGCAGACAGTACATTCATATCATACGAGAAGAAATAAATGCTCGGGCGTGGTGCACACGCTTTAATCCTAGCAAAAAACTTGGGAGGCTAAAAAAAGCACAGATCTCTGTAGTTCGAGGCCAGCCTGGGTCTACAGAGTGAGTTTCCGGACAGCCGAGTACAGGGGAGTGAAGCCTGTCTCAAAAAGACCAAAAAAAAAAAAAGAAGAAAAGAAAGAAAGAAAAATAAAACCACAAAGTATGCATTTCCTGGGCTTCTAGTATTGCTTGATCAGAATATGGAGTTGGGGCATGGATTTGCATTTTTAGTAACCCATGTGATAGATAGGTAGCCAAGCACCAAACATTTTGCTGAATTTGATATGCTTGTGTTTATCTTTGAAAACCTAGGGACATTTAATTTGTGTCTATATAAAGTATTACCTACCTCCTGTAGGCCAAACAATTAGAGATTGATCAGTTAAATTAAAACTGATATACGTTGGATTTTTTTTTTTTCCTCCTATAAGAAGTATAGGAACAAGGCCGTGGCACACGCCTTTAATCCTAGCACTTGGGAGGCAGAGGCAGGCAGATCTTTGTGAGTTCGAGGCCAGCCTGGTCTACAGAGTGAGTTCCAGGACAGCTGGGACTACAGGGAGACCCTGTCTCGAAAAGACCAAATAAAAAGAAGTATAGGAACAGGAGTCATCTCAGCTCACTAGGTCATATGACAATTAGAACTCTCCAAATGTAGTTTAGCTCCATCTTGAGTTAATAGAAGCCATGTTTTTAAGCCTCTGCTTTCTTCACGAACTTGTTCCCAAGGGACCTGTCTCCATTAGGATGGCACTGGTTATTGTTTCCAGTCAGGCCTTTACCCTTCAGGCAGATTAGACAAAGAAAGCCTTTTGGAAAAATTTCAAGACCACCTGCATAGATTTCATAGAACTGTAATTCCAACCTGATTTCAGTTCTAGAAAGAATTCTTGATCACCCAGATTTATTTCTATCCTTGATCAAGGGGATCAGATTTCTCACAGAGATTGAAATAGACCTTTTTTTTTTTTGAGACAGGGTTTCCCTGTAGCCCCAGCTGGCCTGGAACTCTCTATATAGACCAGGCTGGACTTGAACTCACAGAGATCTGCCTGCCTCTGCCACTTGAATGCTGGGATTAGAGATATGTATCACCACACCTGGCTGAAGTAGACTTTTCTATGTCTAGGATATAGGTACCTCTTTTTTGGTTTAAATATTCACTATCAAGAAATGGGAGTGAAACTCATTTTATTAATTACTTTTCTTGTGGATAAGGGTTTCTGAATCTCTAAGAAGAAACGATTTGGTTTTTTTGTTTGTTTGTTTGTTTTTGAGACAGGATTTCTTTGTACCCCCAGCTGACCTGGAACTCTTATGTAGACCAGGCTGGCTTCGAACTTAGAAAGATCTGAACTTACAGAGATCCGCCTGTTTCTGCCTCTTGAGTGCTAGAATAGGCACACACCACCATGGTTGGCCTTTCCCAATTCTTTTAGAGACTGTCTTTGATGTTGCTTTTACTATAATACAGGTAAATAAGCAATAATCAGCATTGTTTCACTGTTCGATTCATAGTCCTTGAGTGGATAGCCTGGAAATTTCAGAATACAGAATTGTAAAAGATTTGCAAGTTATAAATCTGAAAACAGATGTCATTCTTATTTGTCTTATAAGGTCAGTGATAGCTAAATAGAATTAAAAAACATTTTGTCCTGCCTGGTGTGGTGGCACATGCCTTTAGTTCTAGCACTGAGGAGTCTGAGGTAGGCATTTCTGTGCTTTTGTTGGTGATTCTTCACTAGGGAAGACCAGTGTTAATAGAAATAAAATCCCAAGTCCTCCCATTGGTTAAAGGTTTGTAATATAAACTCTAAATAACAACAAACTTTTGTGCATTTTGATGCACAAAAGTTTGTTGTTATTTAGAATTTATATTGATAGTCAAGAAGACACTTGACTATCAATATACTCTGTATATTGATACTAACTATATACTCTGCTGATCTTTTTTCTTTTTCTTATATTTGAACACGGGAATTCTTCAGGATCCTTCAAAAAATAGTACATGCAAAAGGTTAGTATTCCCTTAATGGATTTCCTTACACTTTACATAATGTCTGGCAAGAAGTTCTTGTTTAAATGTACATGTTTAGCCGGGCGTGGTGGCGCACGCCTTTAATCCTAGCACTTGGGAGGCAGAGGCAGGCGGATCTTTGTGAGTTCAAAGCCAGCCTGGTCTACAGAGTGAGTTCCAGGACAGCTGGGGCTACAGGGAGAGCCTGTCTCGAAAAGACCAAAAAATAAATAAATAAAATAAATAAAAATAAAAAAATAAATATACATATTTAACATTGAGAATATGGTTGGACAGCTTGTACTTTTTTTGGCCAAAATTATTATTAATTCAGTACTTTAATTTTTATAGTTTCAACAATTTTGAATGAGCAAAAGCTTCATTATAATAATTTTTAAATCTCCTTGTGATGCAAATTAGAATTGTCCTCAGAGGCTAATATGCGTGGGCAAGTGACCACTGTTAAATCCTGTGTATCTGTAGCTCAGCCTAGCTAAATGATTTTCACTTAAAACTTAATCTACATTTTACAGAAGAAAAATTATTAGTCAGATCTGGGCATGGTGGCACATGCCGTGGCAGAGGCAGGTGGATCTCTCTCTCTGAGATTGAGACTAGCTTGGTCTACATAGTTCCAGACCAGCTCTGACTACAGGGAGACCCTGTCTCAAAAAGACACACAAAAAAATTGTTAGCCATATAATGATTTCGGTTTTCTGGAAGTTTTACATTATAATTCTTTTTTTTAAATTAATTTTATTTATTTTTATGTGTATGAATGTACTGTCTGCATGCAGGTTTGTACCCCCATGTCGTGCAATGCTCCGGAGGTCAGAAGAGGGTGTCGGATTCCCCTGGAACTGGAGTTAAAGATGGTTCTCAGCCACCATGTGGGTGCTGGCAATCGAACCCAGGTCCTCTGCAAGAGCAATCGGCGCTCTTAACTGCTAGGCCATCTCTCCAGCCCCATACAATTCTTTTAATTTAATTTAATTTTTTTTTTAATGTGTATGAATGTACTGGCTGCATGCAGGTTTGTGCACCTATATCATGCAATGCCGCGGAGGTCAGAAGAGGGTGTCGGATTCCCCTGGAATTGGAGTTACAGACGGTTCTCAGGTGCCATGTGGATGCTGGGGATCAAACCCGGGTCCTCTGCAAGAGCAGTCGGCCCTTTTAACCGCTAGACCATCTCTCCAGCCCCTACATTACAATTCTTGTAGCAATATTAATGATACTAGTTCTGAAAAGTATCAATTACCACTCTATTTCTAGTTGATGACTTTGGATCCTTGATTTGTTAAAAAAAAAATCTTCATAGAAAAAAATTCTTCATAGAGATTACAGGTAACCGTCAGTTCTGCCTTTTGGAAATTTCAAGGTATTTTTGACAGAAGTGAGAAATATTTTTTTTCCCCAACAATGTGTTAAGCTTTTGGCTGGGCACTCAAGAGGCAGAGGCTGGCAGATCTCTGTGAATTCAAGTCCAGCCTGGTCTGTATAACAAGTTCCATGCTAGGCAGGGCTGTATAGTAAGACCCTGTCTCAAAAAAAAGTATTGAACTGTTTTTTTGAAGTAAAAGTATAAATGGTTAAGAACATATATATTGCTCTTATAGAGGACTGAATTTGGTTTCTGGTCCCCACATCTGGTGGTTTACAGTTGCCTGTAACTGTAGCTTCAGGGGATCCAATGCCTCTGGCCTCCAAGGGCATCTGCAGTTCCATGTAGATTTGCACACACGCACAGTCATACACATAATTAAAAATAAAAAGAAATCTTAAAAAAAAAAAGCACTGGGGGTCCAGTGAGATGATTAAGCAAGTGAAGGTACTTGCTATCAAGCCTAATAACCTGCATTCAATCCCTAGAACCCACATGGTGGAAGGAGAGAGAACCTACTTCCACATATCCTCTGACCTCCACACACAAGCTGTGGCACATGCACACACATATCACACACACACACACACACACACACACACTGTAATAAAAATTTGTAAGGTCTGAGGATGTAGCTCAGTTGGTAGAATGCCTGCTTAGTAAGTACCAGTGCTGCATAAAAGCAGGCATAATGTCATTTCCCTATAAGCCCAGCTCTTTGTAGGTGGAGACAAGAGGATCAGAAGCTCAAAGTCCTCCTTGACAACATAGGGAGTTTGAGGCAGCCTAGACTACATGAGACTCTGTTTCAAAAAAAAAAATGAATGACAGATGATAGAGAGATAAATATAAAAATACAGATTATGGCTGGTAATATAGCTCAGTGATAGAGCACTCGCCTAGCATGTAAAAGGCCTGAGAGTCAATTCCCAGCACCAAAACTAAACAATAACCCCTTCACCCCCAAAAGACTCAACTGAGTGTGGTGGTGCATTTCTGTATATAATCCTGAGGCTTTGTAAGGAGGATACAAAGTTGAGGCCAGCCTGGACTAAATAGATCTTATCTCAAAAAATTTTAAAATTAGGGCTGGGGATATAGCTCAGTTGGTCCCATGCTTCTTTAGCATGAACAAAGCTTTGATTTTGATTCCTAGCACAGCATAAACTTGTAGTGGTTCAGGCCTATAATCCTAGCAGTTGGGAGATATAGGAAGGTGGATCAGAAGTTCAAGGTCATCAGCTACATAGTTTGAGGCCAGACTAGGATATATGAAACTTTGTCTCAAAAAAGAAAAAGCTAATTAAACTAAAAATTTAAAGTATAAATTATTAGTAAATTCAGTTTTCTAATACTGAGAACTCAGCCTCAGCTAAATGATGTTTGAAAATACAGGGGCTGGAGAAATCACTCAGTGGCTAAGAGCACCAACTGCTCTTGCAGAGGATCAAGGTTCAGTTCCCAGCACTCATACATAGGGCAGCTAATAAACCTCCAATTCTGGGGCTGGAGAGATGGCTCAGCGGTTAAGAGTGTGGGCTGCTCTTGCAGAGGACCACATGGCGGCTAGAACCATCTTTAACTCCAGTTCCAGGGGAATCTGACACCGTCTTCTGACCTCCGAGGCATTGCACGACATGGGTGCACAAACCTACATGCGGACAGTATACTTATACACATAAAAAAAACCAACCAAACAAACAAACAAAAAAAACCTCCAGTTCCAATTCTGGCCTCTGTGGGCACATAGCATGCTTACATACATGCAGGTAAAACACACACACACACACACACACACACACACACACACGTAAATAGTGATTTGAAAATAAAAGCTATGAACTTATAATAGACTTATGATACTCATAGATCTGATTAAGAATTATTATGCAGATATACAAAGCACAAATTGGACTCAGGGAATTATTAATTACAAAGAAAAAAAAGAGGAAGTAGTTTAGAGTACTTGCTGCTTTTTCTTAGAGTCCTGAGTTTGATTCCTATCACTCATGTCAAGCAGCTTACACTTGTCTATAACTCCAGTTCCAAGGGATCCTGGTGCTTTCCTTGGGCCTCTGTGGGAACCCACACAAATGTGGCATACACATAAATAAAACAAGAAAGGAAGGGAGGGAGGGAGGGAGGGAGGGAGGGAGAGAGAGAGAGAGAGAGAAGGGAGGGAGGGAGGGAGGGAGGGAAAAG
>VZQC01001442.1:4278487-4300076 GCA_009823505.1 Rhizomys pruinosus
ACAGGGTCTCCCTTTAGTCCCGGCGGGCCTGGAGCTCGCTGTGTGGACTAGGCTGGCCTTGAACGCACAAAGATCCGCCTGCCTCTGGCTCCCAGGTGCTGGGATTAAAAGTGGGCACCACATACTTGGCTAGAACCATACCTTGGAGAGGAGCATCCTGGTGGAGAAGAAGTTCTGCTGGAACAAGCTGGTGCTGATGCGACTGAAAGCTTTGAAGATGTTGGGCACTCCCCTGATGCCAGGGAAATGCTAAAGCAGTACTACATTGGTGATGTCCATCCGATTGACCTTAAACCTGAAGGTGGCAGCAAGGATCCTTCAAAAAATAGTACATGCAAAAGCTCCTGGGCGTATTGGATTGTCCCCATTGTAGGCGCTATTCTCATAGGTTTCCTGTATCGTCACTTCATGTCGGACAGCAAATCCTCCTGAGGAGAATCTTGTTGAAGTTTGGGGACACGTCCTCTCGGGAGTGAAATTAGAGACTTGCCTTGGAGCCTGCGGCGGTGCTCCGGCTTGAATCCTGCTACTTTCCTTCTTTCCCCTTGGAGCCAAGATGGCTGACGAGATATCCACCTCCAGTCTGGACCACTGTGCTTCATCAGCCAGAGCCTTATTCCCAAAGCACCTGCTCTCCATTCTGTGTCTTTGCCATGTTTCTTCTCTGCACACTGGTTTCCACTAGCTCCCTAATTTTATGAGTTTATGTTGATGATTACGATTCTTATGTTGTAACATTGCCTTTGGTTAAAAAAAAAAAGCCTGATTTCCAATACTTGTAAGCACATTAGACATTCTCAGGAGGGCAGAACTCTAGTTTTGAATCTTTTCCCATTTTTCTTTTAAGTAAGTATATTTCTTAAGATTCTGATTTGCCGGGCGTGGTGGCGCACGCCTTTAATCCTAGCACTTGGGAGGCAGAGGCAGGCGGATCTTTGTGAGTTCAAGGCCAGCCTGATCTACATAGCTGGTTTCAGGACAGCCAGAGCTACAGGGAGACCCTATCTCAAAAAAAAAAAAGAAAAAAAAGATTCTGATTTAATTTTGTTATTTATCGTAAGGGGATTTAATTCATAAAGTTAAAAGTATCTCTTTCTAAAACACAGTTGCCAGATGGTCCCTTTCTTTATGTTTATTAAAAGTAAAGGGTTGCTCAGGAGGTGAAGGCACTTGCTCCCCAGCCTGATGATCTGAATTTGATTCCTGGACCCACATGGTAGAAGGAGAGAACTGACTCCTGAACAGTGTCCTCTGATCTGCACAAGTGTGCTGTGACACACGCATATGACACACTGTACAAGAAGAGCTACGCAGTCATCTCCTTCCTGGGCTCGTGTAGCTTTCGACTCTTCCTGACCTAAGCCCAGCCAGCCCCTTTTCTTCCCAAGTGTGCTGGATAAAAACCTGCTTTACTTTGCTTTCTTAGGGTCAGGAAGAGCCAAAGATGGGAGCAGTGAGTTAGGGTGAATTCATAATAATTTCTTAAACACAAAACAGAACAAAAACCACCCCACACTTAATAGGAAAGAGTTGGTCACCGACGTTTTCTCTTTGGTTTGGCCCTGGTTTCTCTCTTTTCCCCCTAGCTTTCTTTCACTGGTAAAATATAATTGTGTAATTATGTCTATAGAGCTTCACTGAAGATTTTTGCTGTCCCTTTTACTGATTAGCAAATTTTTGACTCCTTGTTTTACAGAAGTGAGAGACATCAGTTTGATCTGTTTATCCCATTAAAATTACTTCCATATAAATATCATTTGGGTTGCTGGGCATGGTAGTGGACATCTTTAATCCCAGCTCTTGGGAGGTAGAGGCAGGTGGAGCTCTGTGAAATTGAGGCCAGCCTGGTCTACATACTGAGTTCTAGTCCAACTGGGACTACAGAGAGACTCTGTCTCAAAAAGATACCCCCCCCAATTTTTTTTAAGTCATTCGAAACCAGGGATCATGACATATGATCTTTTCATATGCAGTTTACCTCCATGGCTCCAACTTGTGATTTTGCTCTACTTTTCCAGTGAAAATAGTAATTTTTTTAAACATTTAATAGCTTTTTTCTTGCAAATATATTTCATTGAAAAGTAGGTTATCATTTAGAGTTATGTTACTGGTCCAGGCACTTTTCTGGCATCTTGACTTTATTATTTTCCCCACACGGTACATGATAGGACATGATGGACACTGGCTGTTTTCTACCAGTGTCTGTGGTGATTTTTCTCCACATCCTTTGTTCATTGCCCATTTGTTTTTGGGCCATTGTCATATCCAGCAGGGAGCAGCTGGGTTAAAGAAGGACAGGCAATGCTGGGCAATATTTTCCTCCTGCCTTCCAGCTTGCCAGGGACTTGACAGGACAGGAAACTGCCCAGTAAACCAGAGTCTGCCCATGCAAACTATTTACGAAAAAGTTCAGCCCAGGACTTGTATCCTGTGATTTAGCAGTTGGATACATTCAGAATTCATCAAAATAACATTAACCTTTTCCTTGCATATTTGGATATAATATTTTAGAGTAATTTCTGGCTGACTTTTATATATCAGATACAGGTTTAATCAAGCTTTTATCTTTAGAAATGTTTGTGATGTTATAAGGTGGAGTGAAAAAGTAGTTGTACTGCAGTGAAGTATGACAATATACCTCCATTTAAAGGCAAGGAATGTTTGCATTGAATGAGGATTGGTGTGTAATTGCTGTAATAACCAAGTTGCATGGAGTACATTGGGGTTGAGGTAAAGAACAAACGTACATTGAGAACCCAGATAGGGAACATTCACTTTAACACTAAGCCAGAAGATAACTTGGATCAGCTGTAGAAGTGTGTTGACGTTCTCTTAGCATCTCTATAGCATCTGGCTTATAAGAAATGTGAAAGAACTGTATTTTTTAAGTAAAATTGATGTTTTTGATATTTCTACAGTAGATACCACTGCAAAAAATATGCTTTTCTACTTCATACTGGTTTTCTTTCCTGTTTATATCTGCACTTGGTTTTTTACCAAGAGCCAGAAGAAAAAGATTTTTCATACTTTTGTCTTTGCCGTCCATGAAATCCACTTAATGCCAGGGCTTCTTGTGGGTAGCTGCTAGTGTTGATGTCATTTTATATTATAAAAAGCACTTTTTGAGTATTTATTGTAATTCTGCTGCCTACATAAACAGCTAGGCGAGAGTAAGTCTTAAGCGAGTTTTCTGAGACTTTTCTTAGACAATAAAGTAATAAAGCCTATGAGCCAAATCCATCAAAGGGACTTGTTTAAGAAGTAGACTAGGTGGCGCACACCTTTAATCCCAGCACTAGGGAGGCAGAGGCAGGTGGATCTCTGCGTTCAAGGCCAGCTGGTATACATAGTTTCAGGACAGCTGGGGCTACAGGGAAACCGTCTGAAAAAGACCAAAAAAAAAAAAAGTAGACTAGACTTATCAAAGCAGTCTTGACCTGTGTAGGTCTGAAAACCACTGGGGAGCAGGGGGTCCCTGTCGGCTGCCTGCGCCCTGCCCTGTGGGGTCTGTTGTTCATTCTTAGGTGACCAGCTGCCACTGCACACTTATACACAGAACAACCGATGAATATAAAGAAGGAAAAATTGCCACCAGGATCCAGAGTGTTAATTCTGTAAACGTTCCCAGCCCCTGACTCTTAGGAATTATTTTTTTCTTTCTGGATGACTGGCACATTTGTAAAGAAAGCTAAGGGACAAATATATGTTGTGTTAAGAGCTCCTTGTGTGACCACTTAAGCAGAGAGGTCCATCGGAAGCTGCCATTTGAACGCCGGTTCTTTCAGCAGTTGCCATCAGGGCTTATGTTGTTGAAAGAAGAACACTTGGATTTATGCTCATCTAGTTTTGATGTGGAGCAATGAAAAGTGCTTTCATAAGCAAGATGTGTCATCATGTATGGTGTTCATGCTTACAGTCTTGGGTGAAACCCACCTGGCTAACTTCCACTTTAGGAGACCGGAACACAAGAATATAAATATTCTTTACCTCTTACCCCAGGAGAAATGGATTTAGACATGTCTCAACAAGAAATTGATTTTTTAATTAAACTATGCCATTCGGTTGCCAAATACCACAAAAGTAATGACAGTTCCATCATATTTGGCCTCTTGTGCTCTGAAATAGCTGGGGTTGGAATTGTGGGGGTGCTAGAAGGGAGGTGCTAGAGAAGCAGAGAGGTGTCGAGTCACCTGCCTCACACCCAGCATCTTACTCATGAGTTTTGGTAGCTGCTCCTTGCCCACGCCTGTATCGCCTACGTTTGCTGCTTAGGCAAAACATCACTTCAGTTATTTAACTTTCTTTTTGCTGCACCCTTGTCTGTGAATGAATAATATTAACATTCCTTTTGTGTATTCAATAATGGAGTCTGTTTACCTATTTCATTTCAGCTTATTTTGAACAAAGATCTTTGTCTTTTTCTGCTGGAATGTGCACACAGTGAATGTTTGTTAGAACCACACAATAAAGATACTGTTTTCCTTTTTTTGTCCTGACTACAGTTTTTTTTTGTTTTGTTTTGTTTTGTTTTTTAAGGATGTGCTAGCAGGGACTGGAGAGATGGCTCAGCGGTTAAGAGCACTGACTGCTCTTGCAGAGGACCCGGGTTCAATTCCCAGCACCCACATGGGGGCTAAGAACCGTCTTTAACTCCAGTTCCAGGGGAATCCAACACCCTCTTCTGACCTCCGTGGCATTGCATAACCTGGGTGCACCAACCTATATGCAGACAGTACACTCATACACATAAAAAATAAATAAAATTATTAAAAAAATAAAGATGTGCTAGCATTGTAATGGTCAGGTGTTGTGGATGAAAGTAATTTTGTTCGGGCTGGAGAGATGGCCTAGCGGTTAAGAGTGCCTACTGCTCTTGCAGAAGACCCGGGTTCGATCCCCAGCACCCACATGGCAGCCAAGAACTGTCTGAAACTCCAATTCCAGGAGAACTCCAGTTCCAGGGGAATCCGACACCGTCTTCTGGCCTCCGTGGCATTGCACGACATGGGTGCACAGACCTGCATGCAGACAGTACATTCATACACATACAGAAATAAAAAGAATTTCCTGTTTCATATTGTGGCTAAGAAATATTAACTTAAAAAAAAAAGTAATTTCATGCATGACATTCTCCTGTATCTCTGCTAATACTGTGTTTAGCAGAATGAAGAGCAATAGGTGGCTCTTCAGGATTCTTGCCACTGCTCTTTGCTAGAAGTGAGCTTCTCTTTTGGTCGTTCTGAGACGTAAAAACTCAGGTTTTGCCATGTGAATGGAATCAGAAAACAGTTTGGAGTTCTGTTTCTACAGAAACCAGCTGGTAAAGAAAAGTCAATACAAGGTGATAATGTTTTATTATCTACAGTGCTGGGCTTCAGCTGTTGTTTTTCTTGGAAATAGCTAAACTGTTGGGGGGAATTTAAACACCGAGATTGAGGTTCTAGTGATTGTATTAAACAAGGGAAATGAACCGTTTTTCTAATTACCTCCACAACATACTGATAGTCTTCTAACATGACCAACAGGTTATTCATTAGGATTTGGTTATTTCACTACCACAGGAATTGAGGATTAGCAACAGGAAGGGACAGCCCCATTCTTATTACCAGCATTTGAATCTAACATTTAATCTTCTATACTAATAAGAATTCATTATCACAGCACTCTCCCAGTGCTGTTTGGTAGTCATGTGATAAATCCTGGTTGATTCATGATAACCTGAGGTACAACACTGATTCCATTTAGGAAAGTTTAGGAAGAAGAACCCACATAATTTATTAAAGCCTGGATATGGACATTATACATCTGACAGCAGTTAGCTAAGTCGATGTCTGTGCAATATACTTCAGAGCTTGCTTGCTCAGTCACCTGTGTGCCTTTAAAAAATTAGTTCTTGGGCCGGGCATGGTGGTGCATGCCTTTAATCCCAGCACTGGGGAGGCAGAGGCAGGCGAATCTCTGCGAGTTGGAGGCCAGCCTGGTCTACATAGTTCCAGGACAGCCGGAGCTACAGGGAGACTCTGTATCAAAAAGACCAAAAAAAAAAAAAANGATAGATACAGCAGGAAGAACTGGTGGCAAGGAACAGAAGTTAATGGCTTTAGCTTTGATCATGATAGATTTGAGATGCTGTGAGATGTTATTGGAGGAGTATCCAACAGACAGCTGGAAATGAAGGACCAGAAATCTGGGCTACAAATACAAAATCTACAAATACAAAAAAATTTTAAAAGAAGAAGACAAGGGCTGGAGAGATGGCTCAGTAGTTAATAGCACTCACTGGATGCTCTTGCACAGGATAGGGAAGGGGGTTCAATTTCTAGCACACACATGGTGGTTTACCACGGTCTATAACTTCAGTTCAGGGGATCAAACACCCTCTTCCTACCCTGTGGGAATTGCACCACATGGGTGGACTTACATACATGCAGGCAATACATGCATACACTTAAAAAAAAAAACACCCTTAAGAGCTACAATTCCTGAAAGAGCACAGATAATAAACCAGATGGGCATTTGCTTTGTGCATTGTTCACATGGCTTATTACATTATCGCAGAGGAGTAGAAACAGCCCAGCCTTCTGAAATCTAATTGCATTGCTCCAGCTTTCTTCCTATACCCCTCACAAGCTTATTTCAATGCTGCATCCAATTCAGAGATCTATGAGAAATTTCTAAGATGTTTTCTAAAATTGATTCAAAAGCCCAATCAAGAATAATATTTAAAATACCAGTATGTGAAGAGACATTCCACTCCCCCAGGCACACACATCTGCAGTGAATATCTGAAAGTGCAGATAGGACTGAACTCCATATATACTCTGAGATTATATTTTATATATATATATATATGTATATATAGTAAAGTTTGATTTTGTACATCAGACATAGTAAGATATTAATAATAATTGCAATAAAATAAAGCAATCCAATAATCTTTTTTATTAAATTTTTAAAAATTTTTATTTTTTAATTTTCTGTGTGTATGAATGTACTATCTTCATGTAGGTTTCTGCACCCGTGTTGTGCAATGCCGCGGGGTTCAGAAAAGGGTGTTGGATTCCTCTGGAACTGGAGTTCCTGGAATTGGAGTTACAGATGGTTCTCAGCCATCATGTGGGTACTGGGGATCGAACTTGGGTCCTCTGCAAGAGCAGTCGGCGCTCTTAACCGCTAGGCTATCTCTCCAGCTCCGAACAATCTCTTATGATAAGTTATGTGAATGTGGTTTTGGGTATTTTTTGCAATGATGTGAGATGACATTTATGCCTTCTTCTCTCAAAATGAAAACTGGCAGCATCATCACTCTTATAGTTTAGAATGATTAAGTAACACACACACAAAAATAAAAAAGCATTGCTCCTTCATGGCTTTAATCTGATATCTGCGATGGCTACTAACAGGCAGGTATCATACACAATGTGGATCTGCTGGCAAAGGGATGATTTGTGTCCTGACCAGAGTGGGGCAGATGGCATAAAATGCTATCATGCTTTTCAAAACAGCATGCAACTGAAAAATCCAAGATAGCTTCTTTTGGGAATTTTCCATTTAATGTGTCTTTAGTTCATGGAAACCCAGAACACAGATAGCAGAAACTATAAGAATGTTAGTGGATCCTATGTGTTGGTTCTTCTGCTGGATGTGAGGCTCCAAAAAAAAAAGGAGAAAGAAAGAAAGAAAGAAAGAAAGAAAGAAAGAGAGAGAGAGAGAGAGGAAAGAAAGAAAGAAAGAAAGAAAGAAAGAAAGAAAGAAAGAAAGAAAGAAAGAAAGAAAGGGAGAGAGAGAGAGAAAGGAAGGAAGGAAGGAAGGAAGGAAAGGAAGAAAAGAGAAGGAAAGAAAGATGAGAAAAATCAGGGTTTTATAAATAGACTAAACTTTAAATGCACAGGAACGGGGGCTTTCCAAGGCTTCTCGTCTGTATACTTTGTGTATGTTCATGTGTATGAAGATGGAGAGGTGTGTTGGGGTGCATTTTAAATGTGCTTTTAGAAGCCAGGGGACCTTAGGTGTCATTCCTCAGGCACTGTCCACTTTCTTTCTGACAGAATCTCACTGGCCTGGAACTCCTCAAGCAGGCTCAACTGGCTGGCCAGTGAGCCTACAGATCTGCCTGTCGGCACCCCCAGCCCTGAGATTACAAGTGCAGTTACTATGGCCAGCTTCTAAAATGTGAATTCTGGGGTCAAACTCAAGTGATGATGACAAGGAGAACACTTGTACTGACTACTCTCCACAGCCACGCAACTTTTTTTTTTTCTCCCTGCTTATTATCTTTCTCCCCCTTGCATAGTCAGTTTCCACTCTATAGAACACAAGACAGCACTTCAGCTGTGCTTCTCATTTAAAATATCATGGTACAAAAATCTACCCATCATTCTGTCCTAGAAAACATTCAGAAGAAATAAAGATGATGTGTTTATAAGCCAAACCACACAAGTAAACTGGTGCGGTTCCATTTGAACATCTGACTCCTTTCAAAACTACATTCTATTAGGTTGGAGAGATGGCTCAACGGTTAAGAGCGGTTGCTGTTCTTCCAGAGGATGTTGGGTTCCCAGCACCCATGCTGGATGGCTCACAATTGCCTGTAACTCCAGTTCTATGGTTCTAACACCCTTTTCTGGTCTCCATGGGCACCTGAATCCATGTGGCCTATACTGACACAGACACACAGACAAATAAAAAATAAAAAATCTTGGCTGGGCATGGTGGCCCCCACTTTTGGTCTCAGCACTCGGGTAGAGGCAGGTGGATCTCTGTGTGAGGAAACTCATTCCTACAGATGAGAATATAGCTGTCAGAATGTCTACTTCTGGTTCTATCAAGTTGATGGGGACTCAGTCCTCAGACTTGAGTAGGAGGAAGGGATTGGAGGAAGAGCTATTACCTGATATTGTCGCACTGTGTACATTGTGTGTATATGTGTGTGTACTGTCTGTCTGTCTGTCCCTCTGTCTTCTTTAAGTCTTGGGAGGGAGGGATTTCCTAAATCCATCAGGATGTCTGTGTTATACAGAGCTAGAGGGAAGGCTAAGCAGATTCTATATGGTTTATTACAAAATCACCTTGGAATAATTAAAAATACTGATATCAGTCAAGCAGGGTTGTGTATGCCTTTAATTCCAGCCCTCAGGAGGCAGAGGCAGGTTGATTCATGAGACTGAGGCTGGCCTGGCATACAAATTGAGTTTCAGGTCAGCTGGTTCAACATACTGAGACCCTGTGTCAAAAACAAACAAACAAAAAAAACCCAAAACACCAAAACATCATATCCATCTATAGGGCAATGAAAACAATCCACGTTTCTGGAAAATCAGATACACAGTGAGGACCAGGAGCCACTCTCCTAAAACCCTTCACAGATAAAACAAAACAAAACAACAACAACAACAAAAATCTAAGCCAAAGCCAAACCAACTAAACAAAAACATGTTATACAAAGAATCAGGAAATGAACATGAAAACATCTCATCAACAGCCCTATAAACAACACAGTGGAACAACTTCCCAGAGATGTCTTCTCACCTACAAGTCTGAATGTAAGTCAACTACACTACAGGGCAAGCTTATGGGTGAAAATATTTAGACATACAAGTATCAAGAAATTGCCTCCTGAGCATCCAAGTGAATATCTAAAACCCCAGTGCTTGGGAGGTTGAGGCAGGTAGATCTCAAATTTGAGGCCAGCCTGGGCTTTAGAGTGGAAATCCTGCCTTAAAAACACACACAGGAGCTGGGCATGGTGGTGCATGCCTTTAATCCCAACACTTGGGAGATGGAGGCAGGTGGATCTCTGTGATCTTGAGGTTAGCCTGATCTACATAGTGTGACCCTGTCAAACAAAACCCCCAAAATAGTAAGAAAAGAAAAGAAATAAAAGAACGAACAACAGCAGCTAAAAACTCAAATAAAACTGATGTATAAGACAGGATATGGGGGCTGGAGAGATGGCTCAGGAGTTAAGAATAGCTGCTCTTGCAGAAGACCCAAGTTCAGTTCCTAGCACCCACATGGTGGTTAACAACTACCTGTAACTCCAGCTTCAGGGAATTCAATGCCCTCCTCTGGCCTCTATGAGTGCACATATACATGTAAGCAAAACACTAATACACACAAAATAGAAACTAAAAACTTAAGCTGGAGAGATGGCTCAGTAGTTAGGAGTACTGGCTGTTCTTACAGAGGACTTGGTTCAATTCCCAGCACCCATATGGCAGCTAACAGCTGTCTGTAACTCCAATTCCAGAGAATCTGACGCCCTCTTCTGACTTCTGTGGGTATGGCATGACACAGGTGCACTTACACACATGTAGACAATACTCTCATACACATAAAATAAAAATAAATGAATAAAAATATTTAAAAAAAATCAAAGACAGCCAAGTGTGGTGGTGCACACCTTTAATCCCAGCACTAGGGGAGGCAGAGGCAAGCAGATCTCTGTGAGTTCAAGGCCAGCCTGATCTATAGAGTGAGTTCCAGGCCAGCTAGGGCTACAGGAAGACCCTGTCTCAAAAAGACAAAAAAAAACCCAAAAACATAATAAACACCCAAAAAGGCAATAGAAAAAGACTGAATGTAATCAGCTCAATGTAGAATACTTGCCTCTCATGCATCAGGCTCCTTCCTGTTCAGTCCTCAGTACTGTGAAAAGAGCTGGGAGGATAAGGCAAAAGTTTGTGTAGGTTTGTGCGGTGTGAGTGTGTGGAGGACTTTGGGCATCCTGCTCCATTAGGTTCTGCCTTATTTCCTTGAGATGGGGGTCTCTCACTAAACCTGGAGCTAGGTTAGCAGCCAGCAAGCCCCAGTGATCCCTCTGTCTCTGTCTGTCCCCCATAGCACTGGGGTCACAGAAGTATGAGACAATGCCCGGGGTTTATGGGGATTTGAACTCAGGTCCTTGTATTTGCAAAGCAAGTACTCTCACTTCATTGAATCATCTCCCCAACCCAGCTTGTTTTAGTTTTAAAAAGAAGTTCTCGAAGGCCGGGTGTGGTGGTGCACACCTTTAATCCTAGCACTTGGGAGCCAGAGGCAGGTGGATCTTTGTGAGTTCAAGGCCAACCTGGTCTACAGAGTGAGTTCCAGGACAGCTGGGGCTACAGGGAGACCCTGTCTGGAAAAAAACCAATTAAAAATAAAAAGGTTTTGAGGGTTTTTTTTTTTTTTGAGACAGGGTATCCTCCTTATAGCCCCACCTGACCTGGAACTCACTCTGTATATCAGGCTTGCCTTGAACTCACAGAGATCTGCCTGACTCTGCCTCTCAAGTGCTAGGATTAAAGGCGTGTGCCACCACAGCATTAAATGCACCCCTCCTTCTTCATTAACTTCTTTTATTCTCCTTCATTAACTTCTGTTCCAAGTACAAGTCCAGGAGTCTAAGGAGGACACAACCCAGGCCTGAGGTGGGGAGCTTTCCTACACTGCGCTAATTTAAATAAGACAGAACGACCCTTAGTGATGACCAGTCTAGAAGACTTTGGTTCCCTGGGATGGGGTCCTTTCCCTGTTCAGCTTCCATCAGAGAAACAAAGACTTGGGCTAAGTGAAGCTAGAGCTTTCCTCCAGAATTCACAGGTCAGATTGGAGTTGTTTCTGCAAGCCTATCTGGTGTCTGGAAGCACACAGACTGGGAAAGGACCAGTCTGCCCAGCACCTTGAAGAAGGACCAGTCTGCCCAGCACCTTGAAGAAGGACCAGTCTGCCCAGCACCTTGAAGAAGGACCAGTCTGCCCAGCACCTTGAAGAAGGACCAGTCTGCCCAGCACCTTGAAGAAGGACCAGTCTGCCCAGCACCTTGAAGGAGGACCAGTCTGTCCAGCACCTTGAAGGAGGGCCAGTTTGCCCAGCATCTTGAAGAAGGGCCAGTCTGCCCAGCACCTTGAAGGAGGGCCAGTCTGCCCAGCATCTTGAAGAAGGACCAGTCTGCCCAGCACCTTGAAGGAGGGCCAGTCTGCCCAGCACCTTGAAGAAGGTCCAGTCTGCCCAGCACCTTGAAGAAGGACCAGTTTGCCCAGCACCTTGAAGAAGGACCAGTCTGCCCAGCACCTTGAAGAAGGACCAGTCTGCCCAGCACCTTGAAGAAGGACCAGTCTGCCCAGCACCTTGAAGGAGGACCAGTCTGCCCAACACCTTGAAGAAGGACCAGTTTGCCCAGCACCTTGAAGAAGGACCAGTCTGCCCAGCACTTTGAAGAAGGACCAGTCTGCCCAACACCTTGAAGAAGGACCAGTCTGTCCAGCACCTTGAAGGACCAGTCTGCCCAGCACCTTGAAGAAGGGCCAGTCTGCCCAGCACCTTGAAGAAGGACCAGTCTGCCCAGCACCTTGAAGGAGGACCAGTCTGTCCAGCACCTTGAAGGAGGGCCAGTTTGCCCAGCATCTTGAAGAAGGACCAGTCTGTCCAGCACTTTGAAGGACCAGTCTGCCCAGGCTCTTGAAGGAGGACCAGTCTGTCCAGCACTTTGAAGGACCAGTCTGCCCAGCCCTTGAAGGAGGAGCCAGTCTGTCCAGCACTTGAAGAGACCAGTTTGCCCAGGCTACCTTGAAGAAGGACCAGTTGTCCAGCACTTGAAGAGACCAGTCTGCCCAGCTCTTGAAGGAGGACCAGTCTGTCCAGCACCTTGAAGGACCAGTCTGCCCAGACTCCTTGAAGGAGAGTCGCAGCCTTGAAGGACGTCTGCCCAGCCCTTGAAGAGGACCAGTCTGCCCAGCACTTTGAAGAGACCAGTCTGCCCAGCTCTTGAAGAGGACCAGTCTGTCCAGCACCTTGAAGGAGGGCCAGTCTGCCCAGCATCTTGAAGAAGGACCAGTCTGTCCAGCACCTTGAAGGAGGGCCAGTCTGCCCAGCATCTTGAAGAAGGTCCAGTCTGCCCATCACCTTGAAGAAGAACCAGTCTGCCCAGCACCTTGAAGAAGGTCCAGTCTGCCCAGCACCTTGAAGAAGGACCAGTCTGTCCAGCACCTTGAAGGAGGGCCAGTCTGCCCAGCATCTTGAAGAAGGACCAGTCTGTCCAGCACTTGAAGGACCAGTCTGCCCAGCACCTTGAAGGACCAGTCTGCCCAGGCTCTTGAAGGAGGACCAGTCTGCCCAGCACCTTGAAGAAGGACTAGTCTGCCCAGCATCCTGAAGACCTGTAGCACTATTTAACTTTTGAGTTTGTACATTTTTTTTTGGTCTTTTTGAGACAGGGTCTCCCTTGTAGGCTCAGCTAACCTGGAACTCACTATGTAGTCCAAGCTGGCCTCGAACTCACAGAGTTGAAGCTGTACATGTGTTGTTGTATTGGTTATAAATAAAAAATTTCAAGCTGGAGCTGAGGTTGTAGCTTAGTTGGTAGAGTACTGACCTTGTATGCATGAAGCCCTGGCCTTGATCCCAGTACCACATAAACAGCACAGTGATGCAGGCATGTAATCCTAGCATTAGGGAGGTGGAGACAAGAGGATCATGGAAGTTCACTGCGGTCCCATCTACACTAGCCATAGTGAGCTTTGAGATGACCTGGGCTTGTAGACATGGGGTCCTTAAAAATAAATGTAGGATAAATTTTTACCAGCCAGGCGTGGTAGCGCACCCATTTAATCTACAGCAACTTGGGAGCAGAGGCAAGGCGGATCTTTGTGAGTTACAATGCCAGCTGGTCCTACAAGATTGAGTTCAGGACAGCTGGCTACAGGGAGATCCTGTCTCGAAACGGCAAAAAAAAAAAAGTGAAAATTTAAAAGAACCATTGGAATTTTTATGTAATGTTTATTTTTTTTTTTTTCTTTTTTTTTTTTTTTTTTGAGACAGGGTCTCGCCGTAGCCCCAGGTGTCCCTGGAACTACTCTGTAGACCAGGCTGCCTGGTTGAGCCCTCAGAGACCCTGCCTGCCCTTGCCTCGCCAAGTGCCTAGGGTTAAAGGGCGTGCAGCCCACCACACACGGGCTTATATATGTGCTGTTACAGAATCTTTAAATATATTACCATTCATTTGGTTCTTTTTAAAATATTTTATTATTATTTATTATTTTTTGTGTATGACTGTATTGCCTGTATGTATGTAACTGGACCCATGTCATGTAATCCCTGTGGCGGTCAGAAGAGGATGTTGGATTCCCTAGATCTGGAGTTATAAGACAACTGTTAGTAGTTTCTGGGGAACTGAGCTGGTCCTCAACTCAGCATAGGACTCAACACTGAACATCTCTCAACCGCTTCATTTTTTTTTTTTTTTTTTTTTTGTTTTTTTTTTTTTTGTCTTTTCTTCGAGACAGGGTCTCCGCTGTAGCCCCAGCGTCGCAAACTTGGAACTCACTCTGTGACCAGGGCTGGTCTTTGAACTCACAAAAGATCCACCTGCCTCTGCCTCTCAAGTGCTAGGATTAAAGGCGTGCACCACCATGCCCAGCTGCTCATTTTGTTCTTTTAACAGTCCTATGTAAGTAGTTGTATTATACCCTATATATAGAAAGATAAACTGAGGCACAGAAGTTACACAACTTCCCCAATGTTGCAAGGTGGATGAGGAGTCGGAATGGACCTCCAGGCTCTCCGGCTCTGTCACCCTTCCTTTAACCACTTGCAGCACTGTCTCATTTCTATTAAGTACTTTATATGCATTTTAATGTATTTAATATATTTGATGCCCAACAGACCCTGATAAGGCAGATGTTGCTATCCCTAGTTTAGATGATGTATACTGAGAAGCTGTCTGGGTTGGTGACTCTACTGTGTCTCTCATTAAGAAATAATATTCTGGGGCTGGGCATGGTGGTGCATGCCTTTAATCCATAGCACTTGGTGGAGGAAGAGGCAGGAAGAGTATCTGTGAGTTTCAAAGAGTTCAAGGTCAGCCTGGGCTACATAAGAGAGCTCAGGCCAGCTGGGACTAAAGGGAGATGGCCTGTCCTCAAAAAGACCAAAAAAAAAAAAAAAAGAAGAAAGGAAAGAAGAAAGAAAAGAAGAAGCAGAAGAAAAGAAGGAAAGAAAGAAGAAAGAAAGAAAGAAAGAAAGAGAAAGGAAAGAAGGAAGTAAGAAGAAGAAGGAGAAAGAAAGGAAAGAAAGAAAGAAAGAAAGAAGAGAAAGAGAAAGAAGGAAAGAGGAAGGTAAGAAGAAGAGAAGAAAAGAAAGAAAAAAGAAAGAAAGAAGACAAAGAAAGAAAGACATAAAAAAAGAAAAAGAAAGAATAGTCCTAATGGGCTAGAGAGATGGCTCAGGAGTTAAGAGCATGGGCTGCTTTTACAGCAGGTCTGGATTCAATTCTCAGCACCCACATGGAGGCTCACAACCATCCGTAACTCCAGTTCTGAAAGTTGCAACATCTTTTGGCCTCCACGGGCACCAAGCACACACACATATGTTGCATAAACACATGTGCAGACAAAACATTCATACACATAAAATAAAAGTAAATTTAAAAAATTTTTTAAAAAGAAATATTCTCAGTGAAACCAAAGAATTATTTTGGAAAGTATCAGTGGTATATTTGTATATATTGAAATGAGTATGAATTTATATTCAGGAGATGCTTTGATTAGGGCAAGACTGAAATTAGGGTTGGATAAGTTGGTGGATATGATGTTTAAAACAAACTTAAGAGGCTGTGAGATGGTACAAAAGGTGGTCCATGCTTTTAATTCCAGGGCTGGAGGCAGGGGCAGGGGCAGGGGCAGGGGCAGGGACAGGGGTAGGGGCAGGGGCAGGGACTGACCAGGCCAGACAGGGCTATACAATGAGAACCTGTCTTAAAAAGTAAAAGAGGAAAAGCCTGAAAATCTGACTTCAATCCTTAGGATCCATGTGGCCGAAGCTGAGAACTGCTCTTTGACCTCCCTACGTGCACCATGGCATGATTGTGCCCCCCACCATATTTATAAATAAATAAATGTAATAAAAAATTAAAAGAAACATTAAAACAATGATAAAACTAAAATATTAAAACATAGTAATGGGGCTGGAGAGAGAGTGACAGTTTTAAGGGTCATGGCTGCTTTTCAAGAGGGCACTGGGTTTGGTCCGACCCAGCACCTGCATGGCAGATATAACAACTGTCCTAACGTCTAGTCCAGGGGATCCAACACACCGTCTACACCGGTTTGGCCTCCAAGGGCACTGCAAGCATACAGGTAAGCTTATACACACTACAGTATTACCTCATCAACATAAAAATAAAAATAAAACTCATAGTGGGCCTGGGAGAGATAGCCTTAGCGGTTAAGAATGCCAACCGCTCTGTAAGAGGACCGCGGTTCGATCCGCAGCACCCCACATGGCGGCTGAGAAATGTCCTGAAATTCCAAATTTCAAGAGAACTCCTCCAGTTCCAAGGGAAATCCGAGACCTGCTTCTGACCTCCACGGCATTGCACGACACAGGGGCAGCACAATGCACCATGCATGCAGAACAGTACCATTCATACACATACAGAAAAAAAAAAAAACGCCACAAAGAAACCCAGTGTGGGTGGTACAACTGCCTTTAATTCCCAGCACTTGGGAGACAGAGGCAGGCTTATCTCTGACATCAAGGCCAGTTTGGTATACATAGTAAGTGCCAGGTCAGCTGGAGCTACAGGGAGATCCTGTCTCCAAAAGACCAAAAACCAAAACAAAATGAAACACCATAGTAAAGGATCTTGAGATGTAGCTTAATGGAAAAGTACTTGTCTAGCACGTACATGACTCTGGGTTAGATCTCTAGCATCTCAGTAAATACATAAATAAGAGGAAAATAAAACACCCCAAACAAACAAAAAAACAGCAAAGTTGAAGAAAATTGTTTTGACAGATTAACAATTTAGCCTGTTTCCTTCCAGTGCTCGTTGTATGCATTACTTCCTTCATGGTGTAAATAGAATCTTGTATTATGTTCCTTTACACACACACACACACACACACACACACACACACACGCACACACACACACACACCTCTTTTTTTTTTTTTTTTTTTGAGACAGGGTTTTCCTGTCACCCCAGCTGGCCCAGAACTTACTCTATGGGTCAAACCAGCCTTGAACTCATAGCAATCCTCCTGCCTCAGCCTCTCAAGTGCTGGGTTAGAGGTATGAGCCACCATGCCCAGCTTCATTAGGTTTTTATAGCCTTTGCTTTTCCCCTTAGAATAAATGTCTTGCTCTGGAATAATGGGTCAGAGCATATGCACACTGTACCAGCCCAGCAGGACCCATGGTGCCTGCGTAACATCAGAACTCAACACTGTATTTTCTGGTACTCTCAAATCCAATGATTGTCGGCCCAATGTGGACTTGAAAAAGTAGTACTCGTTTTGGAAGCATAATTTTTTTTTTTCCCAAATGAATTCAGTTTAGTTCTTTAAGAAATCCTTTGTTCAAACACAGTGTGATGCTGTAATCCCAGTGCTTGGGAGGCGGAGGCAGGAAGATCACAGCAAGTTCAACCACAAAAGGTCCAATGTACAAGTCTAGTCATACCAGAGTATAATAGCAAGACGAATGTTCAAAATATCAATGAGCTGGTCTGCATGGTGGCGCCGTCTTTTTAATCCTAGCACTCGGGAGGCAGAGGCAGGTTTGAATCTTGGTGAGTTCAAGAGGCCAGGCTGGTCCACAGAGTGAGTTTCAGGCTAGCTGAGGGCTACAGGAGACCCGGTCTCAAAAAACCAAAAAAAAAAAAAAAACCCCAAAAAAACCCAGAAATATCAGGAATTTATTAACATAATAAAAATGTAAAATCTTGTTCTTTCTTTATTTTTTGTTCAGGGATGTGAGATCTTTATTTTATTTTATGTTATTCCAAAATATGCATATATATAATCCATGCATAAGTCAAAATTGAAAATGCTGAAAATAAACTATAAGTTGATTCCGAAATAACATTTAACAGTAAAGTTGCATGCAGGTATAAAAGAAGTATAACTTAACATTCATTTTTGTGAGAATATGACTACATGTCCTCTATCTATATATGGTAACTACAATGTGTGAGTATAAGTGTAGGACAATTTCTAGAGCCCATTTATAGATGCACAGTATAATAGCACGTTGCTTTCAGATTCATGAAACATAATAATAAAGTGGCTTCGGTTTCCCTGCCAATTGGGGATTTGGTTGTCAGCGTCCACAATTGAGGGAAACCATTCGCTTTTTTTTTCTTTCTTGGGACTGTGTATCTTCACTTAATATATAATGGCTTTGAGTTTCCATCCATTTACCAGAAAGCTCACGATGTCATCTTACTGCTGCATGGAACTCCATTGTGTGCATGTACCAACACAGTTTTGTTATCCAGTCACAGTTGAGGGGCATTTGGGTTGGTTCCAGGTCTTTGCTATTGTGAAGAGAGCTGCAATAAACATAGCTGTGGGCATGGTATCTTTGCAGAGGATGGGTCCTTGTGGGTATTACCCGGGCAGGAGTGGTATGGCTGGGTCAGGATGGTGGGCTCATTTGAGTTTTTTGAGAGTTCGCCACACTGCTTCCCACGGTAGTTTGTGGGCCAGTTTTACATTCCGACCAGCAGTGGAGGAGTGGTTTCCCCTTTCCCCATAACCACTCCAGCATTTGGTGGCTTTTGTTTCCTTGATCTTGGCTAGTCTTATTGGATTGAGATGATACTTTAGGATGTGGTTTTAATTGCATTTCCTAATTATTAATGGTGTTGAACACTTTTTTTAAGATGGTTTCTCAGCCATCTTTACTTCCTTAATGGTGAAGTTTCTGTTCAGCTCTTACTCCATCTTTTGAGTAGTCATGTGTTTTCTTTAGCTTCTTCTTCTTCTTCGTTTTGTTTTTTTTTTGTTTTGTCTTTTCGAGACAAAAAAGGGTTCCCTGTAGCTCCCCTGCTGTCCTGGAACGCCGCTCCGTATACCACAGGCCTGGCATTGAGCTCACAAAGAGTCCGCCTGCCTCTTCTGCCTCCCAACTGCTAGATTAAAGGTGTGCACCACACACCCGTCCGGTTTACTTCTTTTTTTTTTTAAGTAGCTTAATTATTCTGGATAGTTAATGTTTGTCTGATGTATCAGTGGTGAAGGTTTCCTTCCTCCCACTTCTGTGGAGTTTTCTCTTCACTTCCTTGATTGTTTCTTTAGGCTGTACAGAAGCTTTGATGAGGTCCCGTTGTTCAGCTGTTCCTTATTTCCCTGGTGCAGCTGCTGGTTTGATTTAGAAAGTCTTTTCCACACCTATATCTTGTATGGTTCTGCCTGGCCTGCTAGGAGCCCCGACTTTTTCTTCTATCACACCTTCAGAGTTTCCGTTTTCAAGTTGAGATAATTTTGATCCAGGGGGCTGGGGAGATGGCCCTAGCGGTTTGAGAGCACTGACTGCTCTTCGCAGAGGACCCCCCAGGTTCTATTCCCCAGCACCCCCATATGGCAGCTGAAAACCATCTTTAAACTCCATTTCCACGGGAATCTGATGCCCTCTTCTGACTCTCTGGGCATTCCATGACACAAAACGACATGGTGCACAAGACTTCATCTAACAATACATTCATACACTATGGAAATAAATAAATAAAAAAAGATTTTTTTTTTTTTGATCCATTTGGAGTTTTATTTTTGTACAGGGTGAAGAGGTAGGGGTTTAATTTGTTCTACAAATGGTGATCCAGTTTTTGCCAACAACACCATTGCTAAAGATGCTATCTATCCTCCTCCCAGTGAAGCTTTTGTGGGCCCCTTTGTCAAATATAGGTGGCTGAAGTTATATGAGCTCGTTTGGATCTTCATTTTGTTCTATTGAAATCAATGGTTCTGGGTTTTTGTTTGTTTTGTGTTTTTGTTTTGCCATAAACCAGGCTATCTTTATGACTACAGCTTGAAGTCTGGTAATGTAATCCCCCCAGTATTCCACTTTTATCACTCAGGGTTGCTTTAGCAAATTGGGGTCTTTTGTTTTTCCCGTATGCATTAAGGAATTTTTGTTGTAAGGAGGCTTTGTTGTGTCTTTTGGTTAGGTTTCTTCCTCGGTGGGGTTTGTTTTATGTTTGTTGTATTTTTTTTGTTTTTTTTGAGGCTATTGTGATTGGGAAGGTCGCCGTATATCCTTCTCCAGTTGCTTATTGGTGGTGTAAAGAAGCTTTTCTAGGTTTATATTTTTGTATCCATCCTGCCTGGCCACTTTAACTGAGACTTTTGAAGATCGTTTCTAGATGTTTTCTGGTGGGAGTTTTTAGTATCTCCTTAGGTAAACTATCATAAATCAGGCATGCAAAAAGTGATAGTTTTAACTTCCTCTTTGCTTTCCAATAGTCCTCCTTTAATAAAAATTTCGCTTCATTGGCCTTATTCCACTAGCAAGCATTTAAAGCAAACTATATTAAGAAGATGGCAATAGTGCATGCCTTGCTGTGTTCCAGGCATTTAAGGGGAATGCTCCAAATTGTCTCCATTTAGGATGATATAAGCTGTGGGTTTCCTGTATAAAGCTTTGATTACATTGAGGAAATGATCCCTCCAATCCAAAACCCTCTAAGAAGAGACTTTAAGGATGAAGTGGTGTTGGATTTTTGTCAAAAGCTTTTTCTTCTGCATCAATTGAGATGATTTGTGGTTGTCTTTCAGTCCATTTATGAGTTTTACAACATTTATTGATTTACACATGGTTGGAAACCACCCTGCATCTCTGGTATGAATCCAACCTGGTCATGATGGATGATAAAATGTAAACTCTTTTATTCCTGAGAATTAAGAAGTTCCATTCAGGGAAGCCAAGAAGGAATTGGTGGCACATGCTGTACATCAGAGCACCAGAAGATGAGGAAGATTGAAAGATCGCAAGTTCAAGACCATCCTGGGGTACACAGTGAGATGCTGTTTCAAAGAAAAGGGGGAAAAATCCTGAAGTCTACTCAAATGTTTGACTCTTTTTTTTTTCTTTATTTTTTTTTCATTTGTATGAATGTCTGTCGGCATGCAGGTCTGTGCACCTGGTCATGCAATGCCGCAGAGGTCAGAAGAGGGTGTCGATTCCCATGGAACTGGAGTAAAAGACAAGCTCTCAGCACCATGTGGGGGCTGGGGATCAAACCCAGGTCCTCTGCAAAGCAGTCGGCTCTCTTAAAAAAAAAACCGCTAGGCCCCATCTCTCCAGCCCCTCGTTTCTTTTATTTTTTTTTTCTGTTTCTTTTGAGACATGGTCTCCCTGTAGCTCCCAGCTGTCCGGAACTCACTGTGTAGACCAGGCTGCCTTGACTCACAAAGAGCCACCTGCTCTGCCGGGGTCTGAGTGGCTGGGATTAAAGAAAGGATAGGCACCGTCCTGGCTGATTATTGTCGAAATGAACGGTTTTGTTTGTTATTGTTTTGTTTTTGTTTGTTTATGTGTTTGTTTGTTTTTTTTTTTTTATTTATTTATTTGTTGGCCTTGAACTCACAGGTATTCACCTGCCTTTGCCTCCAGAGTGCTGGAGATTAGAGGCGGGGTGTTTTTTTTTTTTTTAGAACAATGTAGACAGGGCTGGGCTTAAACTCACAGGGATCCTCCTGCCTCTGCCTCCTAAGTGCTGGGATTAAAGGTGTACACACCACGCCTAGCAGGTTTTGATTTTGAAGACAGGTCTCACATATCCCAGGTTGGCCTCAAACTTCCTATGTAGCTGAGGATGAACTTGAAA
>VZQC01001442.1:4302166-4365024 GCA_009823505.1 Rhizomys pruinosus
TTTTTTTTATTATTTATTTATTTATTTTTGTATGTGTATGAATGTACTGTCTGCATGCAGGCCTGTGCACCCGTGTCGTGCAATGCCGCGGAGGTCAGAAGAGGGTCTTGGATTCCCCTGGAACTGGAGTTCTCCTGGAATTGGAGTTACAGACGGTTCTTAGCCGCCATGTGGGTGCTGGGGATGAAACCGGGTCCTCTGCATGGGCGTCGTTGCTCTTAACCGCTAGGCTATCTCTCCAGCCCCTACAAAGCTATTCTTTATCAGCACATTCTTGTTTACAGCCTCATCTGTAACTTCGCCCAGCATGCTGTATGCTGGACAAACGTTAACAAAACTTGGGAAAGCGTCCCTAAAAGTTCTGCATTTCCATCTTTTAAATGTCATTTTTCTTTTTAACCATTCCATGTACATAGTTAAATGGAAACTTGGGAAAGCGTCCCTAAAAGTTCTGCATTTCCATCTTTTAAATGTCATTTTTCTTTTTAACCATTCCATGTACATAGTTAAATAGAAACTTGGGAAAGCGTCCCTAAAAGTTCTGCATTTCCATCTTTTAAATGTCATTTTTCTTTTTAACCATTCCATGTACATAGTTAAATGGCTAAACAGCGCTACAAGTCTTCTGCTGGGGCAGATTGATTCATTCCCAGTCTCTAAGCTTCTGTGTGGAGAGCTGCGCTGGGCTCTTTCTTTCAGAAACGAATTCTCTGATCTGCCTGTAAATTCTGGAGAAAGGATCTAGCTTGACTCAGCCTCAGTCTTTGCTTCTGGGCTGTTTCTCTGCTGGAAGGTGAACAGGGAGGGACCAGAATCCTCCAGTCCGGCCATCAGTAGGGGTCAATGCCTAGCATCACTCGACCCCTGTCCCCTCAGGGTTTCATCATGACTTCTAGCTCCATTCAGTGGGTTGCCTGGAGCACTGTATTGGGCTTGAAGATTAGGCAGTCAGTCCACGTTGGCATAAATTAGCGCTGTCTGCCACAGGCAGGAAGAAGGCACACATATCCCACACGTGGGCCTTGCTGAGTGGCGCCCAGGCTTCAGACTGTCACTCTTCTCCATAAAGCCTCAAATGGTCGACTGAAATCTCCTTTCCAAATCTGATGCTGCCTTGCCTTTTACAGTTTGGCTTCTATAGTTCGTGTGTTCCTTTTCCCAATTAGACTGGAGTTTCATTGAGGGCAGAAGTTGGGGAGGATACTTCTTTTGAGTTCCCTTACTGTACCCAGGCCAGCTCTTGAGGTGGCAAATATCCCCTCTGCTGGCACGATCCAAAAAAGCATGCCTGTTGAAGGCTCCAACCTTGGTCTGACCTTGTGAGCTTCTTGGTGACTTTTAACTCTCAAGAGGACCCTAACTGTTACTGAGAAGGACCCTTGACTGGACAGGGTCTTGAAATCATGAAATATTCCACTTCTTTCACAAAAACTTGGCTCAAACCACAGAGAAAAAGTAGGATGGAACTATATAAAAGACAGTCCTTGGTGATATATGAACAAACAATATGATTCATGTCCTTCTTGAAGGAAAGTTAAATCCTAAGAAGGCAAATTCAAACATCTAGGGGACATCAAATGGCAGATATTGTAAAAGCAACCACAATGAAAAATGATCCAATGGCATATTTTTATTTTAGTAGAAACATGAGGTCCTGTTGAAACAAAGCCTTTTAGTGCTATGCTTTTTATTATTACAATGGTAAATATTACATATTTGAGGGGTTAAGTGCCCCTAAGTTACCTTATAAATATGGTGCAATTAGAATATTAGAAACACTTGTGACTGGGGTTGGAGAGATGACTCAGTTAGTAAAGTACTTGTCATCTGTCCAGCCCCTTAAAAAACCTTTTGTTGTGTTCTTTTTGAGACAGAGTCTCCCTGTAGCCCCAGCTGGCCTGGAACTCACTATGTAGACCAGGCTGGCTTCCATCTCACAGAGATCTGCCTGCCTTTGCCTCCAAAGTGCTGGGATTAAGGTAGGTGCCACCATGCCTGGCTCTTAAAGAGCCTTTTAAACAAAAATGCAAAATTATTGGTATACCCAAGAGTTGCTTCACAGGCTTGAAAACAAACGTTCTTAAATTCATTTGGAAAAACAAAAGACCCCGAATAGCCAAAACAACCCTGAGTGAAAAGAGCTACACAGGGGGGATCTCTATACCAGACTTCAAACTATACTACAGGGCTATAGTCATAAAAACAGCCTGGTACTGGCACAAAAACAGACCTGTTGACCAATGGAACAAAACCGAAGATCCAAATCTGAGCACATACAATTTCAGCCATCTCATATTTGACAAGGGGGCCAAGAAACCACAATGGAGAAAAGACAGCATCTTCAGCAAGTGGTGTTGGCAAAACTGGATCACCACTTGTAGAAGAATGAAATTAAACCCCTACCTCTCACCCTGTACAAAAGTCAACTCCAGATGGATTAAAGACCTCAACGTGAAACCCCAAACTCTGAAGGTGATAGAAGAAAAAGTTGGCAGCAGACTACAAGACATAGGCGTAGGAAAAGACTTCCTAAATCAGACAGCAGCTGCACAAGAATTAAGGTCGACAATTGACAAATGGGACCTCATCAAACTCAAAAGCTTCTGTACATCAAAAGAAACAATCAAGGAAGTGAAGAGAAATCCCACAGAGTGGGAGGAAACCTTCACTGCAGATACATCTGACAAAGCATTGATTTCCAGAATATATAAACTACTCAAAAAACAAAGAAAAAAGAAAACAAATGACCCGCTCAATAGATGGAGCAAAGAACTGAACAGAGACTTCACAAGCGAGGAATTAGAGATGTCTGAGAAACACCTCAAGAACTGTTCAACATCACTAATCATTAAGGAAATGCAAATGAAAACCACTTTAAGATATCATCTTACTCCAATAAGACTGGCTAGGATCAAGAAAACAAATGATACCAAGTGCTGGAGAGGTTGTGGGGAAAGGGGAACACTCATCCACTGCTGGTGGGAATGTAAACTCGTACAGCCACTATGGAAAGCAGTGTGGAGAACCCTTGGAAGACTTGGAATGAACTTGCCACCCGACCCAGCCATACCACTCCTGGGCATGTACCCTCAAGACTTACGCCACCACAGAGATACATGCACGGCCATGTTTATTGCAGCTCTCTTCACAATAGCAAGGAGCTGGAACCAACCTAAATGCCCCTCAACTGACGAGTGGATAGAGAAAATGTGGTACATCTACACAATGGAGTTCTATGCAGCAGTAAAGAAAGACGACATCACGAGCTTTGCAGGAAAATGGCTGGAGCTAGAGGACATCATGCTGAGTGAAGTAACACAGTCCCAGAAAAACAAACGACGAATGGTATCCCTCATCTGTGGATGCTAGTGCCAATTACCTAGTTGTAAGTATTTCTTGTGTATGGCCCCCTGAGCTTTTGTCCAAAGCAGTTGGGAGTGATGCATATTGGAAACAACAACAACAACAACAACAACAACAACAACAACAGAAAGGACTGCATCAAAGAACTGACTGAAACAGTGAACTTCTGCTCAAAACAGTCAACTTCCTCATGGAGAATATTGAGAAAGACTGAGAAAGAGATGAAAAGCATGTTTGGCAGAATGCATGAGCTCTGGTGGGGTGGGGGAATGGGCGGGAACATGGGTCTAGATTTGTTAAAATAAAAATAAATTTATGTGAAAAAAATTATTGGCATATATGCACATATCTGTATAAAATATTATATACACTCAGGAGGCAGAGGCAGGTGGATCTCTGTGTGTTCAAGGCCAGCCTGGTCTACAAAGTGAGTTACAGGCCAGCTGGGGCTACAGGGAGACCCTGTCTCAAAAACACCAAAAAAAGAAAAAATATATATATACATATATACATATAGAATTCAATAACATCTTTGAAACTACTACTTCTTTGGTATTTAACACAAACATAGTGCTATTGCATCTGCCATTAGTTTGATTACATTTCACTGTTTCAGGCATCTTACCCATCTCCATCTTCAGAGACTGATTGCTTCAAAAGGTGTCTGTCCTATGTTCTAATAAGATATGACTTGTATATTGAAAAAACATGCAATACCTTCCCTGTTAACTCATGAAAAGAAATATTGATATATGAAGACATATATATTACTCAAAATATTCTTTTTTTTTCTTTTCATCTTTTTGAGACAGGGTCTCCCTGTAGTCCCAGCTGGTCTGCAACTCACTATGTAGACCAAGCTGGCCTTGAACTCACAGAGGTCTGCCTGCCTCTGTCTTCTGAGTACTGGGATTAAAGGCATGCGCCACCACACCTGGCTTCAAAATGTACTTTTCAGAAAATATTGGGTTTTTTGTTTTAACATGAGAGAATAGTCTACCACCTATTGAGGTAAGTGGAACAAAAAGACTCTTTTGGGGGGAGGGGAGTCATGATTGGAGTACCTTGCAGCAGATAAGTGACATGCCTTGGCTAGGCATGGTGACACACACGTTTAATCCCAGCACTCTGAAGGCAGAGGCAGGTGGATCTCTGAGTTCTAGGCCAGCTGGGGCTACAGGGAACACTGTCTCAAAAATGCAAATAAATAAATAAATAAATAAATAAATAAATAAATAAATAAATAAATGCTGCTTGGGTGCTAGAGGCCAGTATGTGATTTGAAAGAGGTGGAATTTGTCCTGAGTATATCCTGAAACATTATGTCCTGTGTTTAGCATAACTGGTAACAGACACTATCCCAATAACTTAAAAAAATATGTTCATGACTCAATGCCTAAACAGGCAGTTCAGAGAGAAAGATCATTAGCATTCAGAGGAGAATGAGGGCAAGCTGCTGTGTTTATTTTGTCATGGTCAATTTATTCTTTCCTCACTGAGTTACTAACCCCTAACCTTGAATCTCCAACAGTACTTTTCACCTACAAATCTCTGCTGTGTATAACCCTCATTGCCATTTAGCAACATGAAGCGTGTTGATAAATAAAAAGCAGACATTTGCCATTTCACTCTGTGGCCCTCCATATGGAACTGTAGGATGCCCAGTGCCCAGCCTAGACGGTGGCATATGTGATCCAGTTCTTTCGAATGAGATGTGAGGGGACATCTGGGAGCAGTTTCTTCTTCAGAGAGAGAGACACAGAGAGAGAGAGAGAGAGAAAGAGAGAGAGAGAGAGAGAGACAGAGAGACAGAGAGAGAGACAGAGAGACAGAGAGAGAGACAGAGAGACAGAGAGAGTACACTAAGAAAGACCTATTGAGACCATCTTACTACTGGCCTGGGAATTTGGCAAACACCCAAACTGGTCAGGTAGCAATGACTCTTGGTTGACTCAAGCTGCTCACAGAACTCGCCTCGAAGCTTGCCCTACAGTAAGACTTCCATTTCTATAGACAGCATACATTTTCCTATCGTTGAAGCTATTTGTACTGAGGTTTCCATTACTTGCAGCTGGAAGCATCCTTGGTGATAAACTACACTAAAAGAGAAATGACTCATGGGGAAATAATGCTCCCAGCTTCTGATTAACTCAGGGCTCCAGAGATAATTATCTGGGCCATCTGATATATCAAAATATGGAGGTCATAGGATTAAAATTATAGTGGTTGCCTTTGGGGAAAGGGTGGGGATGGGGAATTGGAGGGGGCCCAGAGGGGCTTCTGGAATGTTCGTCTTTCTCCATTGGTGTGGTGTTGATGTGAAGGCATTGTGTACTCTAGGGAAATTCATTCAGGCTGTGTGTACTTTTCTTCCTCTAAGTTATAGTTTAATTCTCAGCTCTTCACTAGGAAAACATGGATAGCATGTCCTGCTCATTTTATCAAGCAGCCAACTGAAGTTGTAGGGTATGTTTTTGTTGAATTAAAGTTCATTATATATTATGAATGAATGATGGGGGGTGTGGGTAAGCATTGTGTACCACAGAGCACATGTGGAGGCCAGAAGACAACATGCAGGAGCTAGCTCTGTCCGTTTACTCTGTGGGACCTAGGGTTTGAACTCAGGTCCTCAGGCTTGTCAGCCAGTTCCTTTACCTGCTGAGCCATCCTGCCAGTCCTGGAATGTGTTTTCTTTTTATAAATTCCCCAAAGCTCCTAGTACAGTTTTCCTGTCATCAGTGGAAGACCAACTCACTTAACTCAGCCAAAATGTCCCCTCCTTTGGTTTGGATGGAAGGGCCTCAAAGTCTTACACAGGAGGGACCCCATCATTTTAGAATTTAGTCACAGTTACTATTAAAAACTAGGTTAGCCAGGTATGGTGGCTTACACCTTTAATCCCAGCACTTAGAAAGCAGAGGCAGGCAGATCTCTGTGAGTTCAAGGCCAACTACATAGCGAGTTCTAGGACAGCTGGAGCTATAGGGATACTCTGTCTCAAAAAGACAAACAGCAACAATAACGACAAAACCCTAGGATTAAAATGACCAAGTTGCAGTGCGTTCATGGAGGGTTCTTCTCCAGATTCTCAGATATGGGCATTAGTTATGGAAATCCAGGATTTAGATGAAAGCAACCATGAACTTCATGCAGCCCTAGGCATGAAGGAGGAAGTGGAATATGTTTAGCAGTGGGCTTTGGGGACCAATTACCTGGAGAAAGACCTAACTCTCCTCGAAGGAAGTCCAGCTAAGGGAAGTTGCCATAAGGCAGAGTAAAGAGAACTGGAACTGAACATGTGAAGACTAGAACCTAGAACTTCAGTCTTCATGAAGGGTGCTGGCAAGATGGCTCAGCTAGTAAAGGTGCTTGCAGCCAAGACTAATGACCCGAGTTCAATCCCTGAGCCCCACATGGTGGAAGAAGAGAAACTTTGACTTCCATACAAGCACTGTGGAATACACACACTCAAACACATGAACATGCATATAAACACAAATAAATAAATGTAACTTATAAATAAAAAAAGTCTCAATCTTCTTGAAGGAAAGGCCTTAGAAAGTGCCCATATCATGAAGCCAAATGTGGAATATGGTTTGTTGGTGATGGCGAATCTTGTTCTGGTGAACAGCTGTACAGAACAGGAAATTCATGAGAATTTGCAGACATCATAGCCTGTATTTATGTTCCACCTAACTCTTCAAGGTACATTCACACTGATACTGCTATTACAACCCTATGAGGCAAGTTAGATACTATCATGAGAGAGACAATGACTAAGAACAGGCTTTTCAATCACACCAACCTAGGTTTGAATCCTGGTTTTGTCTTACTGGTGAATGGTATCATACTACCTACTGTCCTGTTTCAGTGGACAGGGTTAAACCTGGGGTTTCACACACACTAACTACAATGTTCTACCACAATAGGACACCCAGCCTCCTGGAAACATTTATGATTGTCACAGATGGATGGGTATTACATTAAATTAGCAGATGCACATATGAGAGCCTTGCCTCCTTCAAATAACCCTGGGCCCTGCCTGATTCTCAGTCTCTTTATCTGTAAACTGGGCATATCCACATTACCTCCCCGGGTTGTTATAAAGATCAAGTTAAACAGACAGGAGTTGATGTTGGGTGGTCTGGTCTGCTCTCCTTTCCCTGCCTGTTCTAAGCACACATGGATCTCTACAGAGTTTGAGTTCTGGGCACTCAGTGCCAACCACTCTGCTCCCATTGAGTATCGTGATCCATGTCCCATTTTGCATAGGATTCTGCCTCTTTGTCATGGTTGATTGGATCAGAGCTGGGCACTTGATCCAAACTAGAGCAGTATCATTCTTGTCCCCAGGGAACTTGTGGGTTGTCCCGACACATACCAGGCTCTGTTGTCTGGCATAGTGAATGAAGAAGTCATATGGAGGCTTTCTCACTTTGGGAGGCAGAAAGAGGGAGTCACAAGGGAGGGGACTGAGGGGATTGCAGGCATTGGGGAGAGCCAAGCTTCGGGAAGGAGGAGTGCCCTGGGCCCATTCCCTGCTGTGCACTCAGGAACCTCAGAATGACGACAAATAACACATGTAGAAGAATTGAGCGTGGCACCTAGGGAGGGTAAGTGGCATTTATTATTATCGTCGTCCTCATTTTAGAGATAAGGACTTTAAGACAGAGAGATTAAATAATCTGCCTTGTTATCACACAGCTCTAGAGTGGTGAACAAAATCTGTAATCCAGGCCTCCTGACACCTAGACCTAGGTTCTGTTCTAGCCAGGGTTTGGATTATCAAATTAAACTTTCAGAATGGTAGCTAAGTCCAGAAGTACCTGCAGCTTCGGCTAATTCAGAACAGCCCTGACCTGTGCACCACTGGGGAGGAGGATGAGAGAACTGACCAGAAGCAGTCTCCCCTGGGCCTCCCTGACATGGTCTTGCCTCTCGCCACCAGGGGTAACCAATATCCTGTTTTTCATTGCAATCATGTTAATAGTTTTTCCACCTACACACATAACCTTAAGCCACATGATTTAGTTTCCTTGTTTTGGAATTTTACAGGAACACAATCATACCATACATGTTCTTTGGGGGACTTGGTTCTTTTCAACAGTAGGTAGGTCCCCCAGGCCCTTCTTGGCAGCTAGAATTCATGTCTTTTTCTTTGGTGGACAGTCCACAAGGCATTTATCCAATCTATAGTTAATGGACATTAGGTTCTTTTTTTTTTTTAAATAAAGCTGGGGGCTGGAGAGATGGTCTAGTGGTTAAGAGCACCGACCGCTCTTGCAGAGGACCCGGGTTCGACCCCCAGCACCCACATGGCGGCCGAGAACCATCTGAAACTCCAATTCCAGGAGAACTCCAGTTCCAGGGGAATCTGAGACCCTCTTCTGACCTCCATGGCATTGCATGACATGGTTGCACACACCTGCATGCAGACAGTACATTCATATACATACAGAAACAAATAAATAAAAATAAATAAATAAAGCTGGGTATGGTGACCCACACTTTTTTAAAAAATTTTATTTTTGTATGTGTATGAATGTACTGTCTGCATGTAGGTCTGCGAACCTGTGTCGTGCAATGCTGCGGAGGTCAGAAGAGGGTCTCGGATTCCCCTGGAACTGGAGTTCTCCTGGAATTGGAGTTACAGACGGTTCTTGGCCACCATGTGGGTGCTGGGGATCGAACCCAGGTCCTCTGCAAGAGCGGTCAGTGCTCTTAACCTAACTGCTAGTGTATCCCTCCAGCCCCGGACATTAGGTTCTTTAAAATTATTCTTAATCAGTACTACTGCTGTGAACATGCAGTGTCTGTGGAGCCCTGTACAGGTGGTGCTGCAGTTTGAGACCTCCTTTGTCCCATGTTCTGGTCTGTTTGGTTTTTTTCCATGCAGACATCAATATGTAGGGCCATAAGACAAAGAAAGTACTGTGTAGTACTGTGGGATGCACGAAATCTAAAACAAGGATCCTTCCTGAAAAGTTAGGTGCGGAGTGGTCATGTGACCTGGCCATTCCAGTGCTAGGTATATGCAGACAGGATGGAAAATGTGTTCAGCCAGGCACTCCTCATACCTGGATCCCCTGGAACTGGAGTTGTTAGCTGCCATGTGGGTGCTGGGAATCGAACTTGGGTCCTCTGCAAGAGCAGCCAGTGCTCTTAACCTCTGAGCATCCTCATCTATTCATTTATCCAAGGCTGACAGTGTAGGTTAGTGGTAAAGTACTTACCAAAGATGCTCAATCTCAGGGGTTGGTGAGATAGCTCAGCAGTTAAGAGCACTGGCTGCTCTTGCAAAGGACCCAAGTTCGATTCCCAGCACCCATATGGCAGCTAACATCTGTCTATCCCTCCAGTTCTAGGGAATCTGACACCTTCTTCTGACCCCCATGGGCATTGCATGATACAGGCACACTTCCATATATGCAGGCAATATACTCATACACATAAAATTAAAATAACAAATAAAATACTTTTTAAAAGATTTTCAGCCGGGCGTGGTGGTGCACGCCTTTAATCCTAGCACTCGGGAGGCAGAGGCAGGTGGATCTTTGTGAGTTCAAGGCCAGCCTGGTCTACAGAGTGAGTTCCAGGACAGCTGGGGCTACAAGGAGACCCTGTCTCGAAAAGACAAAAAAAAAAAAAGATTTTCAATCCCCAACACAGCAATAAAATAAAATATAAACAAAACCACTTATTCAAAGCATGTATATGGAGTCCCCAAGACGTGCCAGCCTTGTCCAGCGTGTTGTTCAGAAAACAGAGGTCAATGAGTTAGGCGCGGCTCCGGAACTGGTCCTGACAGGTAACAAACAACTGGTATATTCAAAGGAGAGTTTAGTGAAGGTACCTTTTGTGCAACAATGCGGTCTGGATCAAGAGAAACCCTGGCTGAAGGCATTATGAAGTATTTTTAGGGTTGGTGGCAGATGGCAGCCAGTTTTGGTTTGTAGTGAAAAGAGGAAAAAGTGTATACAAGACGGGCCGTCAGAGACGGCTACAGACGGGCTGCGCAGGAGAGAGCCCGCTGACTTCTTTGTCTTGGCCTCTTCTCTGTCTCTTCCTTGTGCCTTGCATTAGGACACCCACATGTGAGCCAGAGGGATGGGAGCTCGAGTAATGTGGTTAGCCAGTGCAGGCTGCACATCCGGGTTCCTCACAGGCAGTAAGGAGGCTTTATCCTCGTCCGTCCACCCCCTGAAGCACACAGAGAAGTGAAGAAGGTGGAGGAGCCGATGTGGAGAAGCCAGAAACTATATAGCTATCTCGACCCACATGACGTCATAGACTGAGGTGTGGTGACGGGTGCGTGGGGTGGGGGGTGTTGATAATCACAGAATGAATATGGTCCTGGAAGAGGCTGCCGTGAATGAAAGTTGGTACATGTTGGATATGGTGCTAAGAAAGGTCTTTCCAAGGAGGTGGTGCACAATGAGTTGGGACCCCAAAGATGTACTCTATTTATGGGTCCGGAGAAGCTTGCAGTTGGAGACCCTCCCCATCTCGGGGATATATTAAAGAGGGACCTTATGCAAATGCAGAAAAAGGACAATTCCAAGCTGAAGGACACCCCCCTGGGGCTCCCAGCCTGGGGTTAAGCTGAAGAGGTTGGCTGTGGGCCAACACCCAAGTCCTGCTCTCAGAAGCCAGGACGTGTGTGGACTGCACCCTCCCCAAGTGCTGGCGCAGCTCTTTGGCTCCACCGCCTGCGCACTCTCGGGGCTCCTTCCAGCGATTATTGGGACATCTGCCACCTCCCAGGTCCTCCCCTTCGAAAGCTAAGAAGGGCCAGAGGAAGGGAGTGTCCCCGAATACCAATGTGACACAGCCTTCAAGAAGCAGGAGCTTCTGGAAGCTGAAGTGGCTCCGAGGAGAAGGTCCAAAAGCTGCTTCAAAAAAGCACCAAGGCCCATAAGTAAGAGCGTGGTGCTGGATGGAACACAGGGCCGGAAAGCTGCCCAGCTCCCTGGCAGGGGCTGTGTGAAAGGGGCAGGCCAGGACGCTGACCCTCAGCAGGAGGATTGTTCCCACTGGCCTGTGGTCCCCGGCTTCTCTGTCTCAGCGAAGCCCACTTAGAGCAGCCTCTAGCTGTGCAGCGCAGCACGTGGTGCTATTTTCTTCCATCGAGGTCTCTCCTCTCTGGCTCCTTGCCGAGTCACTTGCCCACAGACTGGAAAACAAAGGCTCACTGCTCTCCCTGGAGACCTGGGCTTAAGGGATGGGCCTTGGGCAGGCTGGGCGGATGCTTTGTTGATTTTTTTTTTTTTCCGAGTGCAGAGAATATAACAGCCAATTCCTGTTGGAAATGTCTTTGTTTTCTTTGGAACATAAAACACTTTTCCTTTCTCGTGATCGTGGCATTTTCAGGTCATGTTTAGAGTGGTGATTGCCTAGCCTAATTATATGCCTTCCAGAACCCTCAGTCTTAACCTTTTGGGGGCATAGATCTTATTGCGATCCTGTTTTTTTTTTTTTTTTTTTTTTTTTTTTTTTTTTTTAGACAGGGTCTCTCTATAATAGCCCCAGCTGGCCTGGAACTCACTCTGTAGTCCAGGCTGGTCTTGAACGCACAGAGATCCACCTGCCTCGGCCTCCTGAGTGCTAGGATTAGAGGTATGCGCCACCACACTAGGCCTAAAGACAGTTCTTAGCCACCATGTGGGTGCGGAGAATCGAACCCAGTTCCTCTGGAAGAGCGATGGGTGCTCTTTTTTAAAATTTTTTAAAATTTATTTATTTATTTAGTTATGTGTATTAGTGTGCTGTCTGCATGTAGGTTTGGGCACCCATGTTGTACAATGCCGTGGAGGTCAGAAGAGGGTCTCGGATTTCCCTGGAACTAGAGTTCTCCTGGAATTGGAGTTTACAGATGGTTCTCAGCCGCCATGTGGGTGCTGGGGCCATCTCTCCAGCCCAATAATACTGGTTTTTAAAAAGGGGTCCTTTCCCCTCCCTAACACACACACACACACACACACATACACACACACACCACATGCCCACCAAACCGAACATTTAATATCAACTCTATCAGGTTAGGATCTCTTGTATTGGGCTGGGGATGTAGGCACTGAGTTACATCCCATCACGGGGGGGGGGGGGATCCTTGAGTTAAGGAAAATAAAGTTCTTCCTAATCCCCTGGAATCCCCTCCTATCTGACCTCAGCTCCCCTTCAGTCTGGATTTTAAGATGGGTTAGCCCTGGTAGAAGCCAGCATTTCTTGCTTGGCTCCTGCCTGACTCAATCCCATGTGCCCCAGCCGCTGAGGCACAGGCACCCTTGTAGCTTAGGGCTGCCTCCAGCTGAAGGCTCCAGGCAGGCGCCGCTCCACTCTTTCAGGCAGCAGACTATTCCAGTGGGATTTGTAAACCCTTTGTCTCATCTGTGCCTCTTTATTACAGAGGAGCAGGGCCGCTGGAGTCACTGCAGATTCAAGGAGAAGGTGGCACAGCTCTGGAGGAGGCTCTAGGGAGACAGGCGTTGTCTGGTTTTGCTAAATTCCAGAAGCAAGACACTTTGCCAAAACTGCCAAAAATAAAAAGGACTGTCTAGACAGTCACATACTAGAGGCTCTAATATGAAGAGAGTCTCGACCCTGATGTCATCAATTTCTGCTTCTGCAACAAGATGAAGGGGGCAGTTATTCAACAAACAAAGGTTGTGAGCCTTGGTGTGCCAGGCTGTATTCTCAGCGCGTGGGATATGTGGTGATAAGGCATCAGTGTCAGGTCATTTGGGTAGGGACAGATGCAGAGATGAATTTAAGCCAGGCAGATGGGATCAGTGGGACTGAGGCAGGGATGTGATCAGAAATATCTGTAAGAAGGTGAGACTGGAAATGAAATTTGCAAACAGACTCTCCCCTGTCTGCTTAGCCTCAGCTTCACTTTCCACAGCCTGTTAAAGGTCAGCTGTGGGCTGAAAAAAATTAAGTGGAAAATTCCAGAAAGAAACAATTCATAGAGTTTAAATTGTATATTATTCGGAGTAACATGATCAAATCTCATACTGTGCCACTCTGTCCCACCCCAAATATGACTCATGCTTTGCTCAGTGTGCATGCTACCTAACTGTTAGTCTTTTGAAAGATGTTCTGAGGGGATTATGTTTCTATAACTTTTATCACAATAGATTTTGATAATTGTTCTTACTACATACTGTTAATCTCTTTTTTTAAGAGGACGTTATTATTTTTATGTGTATGAGGGTTCTGCCTGAATGGATGTACATGCAGTGCCTGTGGAGGCCAGAAGAGGGCGTGAGATCCCCTGAAACTAGAGTTAGGGATGCATGTTCGTTGCTATCATGTTCGCTGCTATATGTTATCCAAAGATCCCCTGAAACTAGAGTTAGGGATGCATGTTCGTTGCTATCATGTTCGCTGCTATATGTTATCCAAAGATAACCTTGAACTTGTGATCCTCCTACCTCTACCTCCCAGGTACTGGGATCACCAATGTGCACCACCTCATTCAGGTATATGGTGCTGGGGATTGGGCTTTGTGACTGCCAGGCAAACACTCTACCAATTGAGTTGCATTTTTAGTCCACTTAAAGGGCCAGGTACAGTTCTCTTTTCAGCCCAGAGCTGCCTGTTTCTGCCCAGAGTGATGCCAACTGCATACCTCGCTCACCTCTGATTCTACAATCACCCTAATGAATGCTGGGTACTAACACTTCACTGCTTTACATTTTTTATTTTTTGTTTGTTTTTTAGACAAGAACGCTGAAGGTCAGAAAACTTAGGTACCTTGCCCAAGCTCACATAGCTAACAAGTGACAGAACTGGGATCCAGCACCATGTTGGCACAGTCAGGTTCAAATGCAATTTTGCCAGATTTTTCCCTGAAGATCAAAATTTAATGATGCCGGAAGCTGGAGAGATAGCCTAGCGGTTAAGAGTGCCGACTGCTCTTGCAGAGGACCCAGGTTCGATCCCCAGCACCCACATGGTGGCCGAGAACCGTCTTTAACTCCAGTTCCAGGAGAATCCGATGCCCTCTTCTGACCTCTGCGACGCTGCACGACACGGGTGCACCAACCTGCATGCAGACAATACATTCATACAAGTAAATAAATAAATAAATAAATAAATAAATAAATAAATAAATAAAAATTTAATGATACCAAGGGCTGGAGAGATAACTCAGCAGTTAAGAGCACTGACTGCTCTTGCAGAGGACCCGGGTTCGATTCCCAGCACCCACATGGCGGCTGAGAACTGTCTTTAACTCCAGTTCCAGGGGAATCTGATGCCCTCTTCTGACCTCCGCAGCATTGCACGACACGGGTGCACCAACCTACATGCAGACAGTACACTCATACACATAAAAAATTAATGATGCCAAAGAATCTATTGAAGAAAGAAGGAGTGTGGGTCCCGAGATAAGCAAGCTCATTATCTGGCCATAAATCAACTAGGGAGATATCAGTTAGAGTGAACTGGAAGGCAGAACTGACACCTCTGCCTAGGCTCTTTGGGTTTGAGAAACTGATGGTGGCTATCAGTATCCCATGGAGGAGTACCCAGGAGCCAAGACCCTTGTGACAAAGAAAGCTTTTTAAGATTTATTTTTATAGCAGGGCGTGGTGGTGCACGCCTTTAATCCCAGCACTCAGGAGGCAGAGGCCGTCGGATCTCTGTGAGTTCAAGGCCAGCCTGGTCTACAAGGCAAGCTCCAGGCCAGCTGGGACTAAAGGAAGACCCAGTCTCAAAAATAGCAAAAAAAAAAGGTTTATTTTTATTATTTTTATTTATGCGTATGTGTGCTGGGGAACATGCATCTGAGTGCTGGTGCCCACAGAGGCCAGAGGCAATCCATGCCCTGGAACTGGTATTATAGGCAGTTGTGAGCTACTCAACATGAGGACTGGGAACCAAACTCAGGTTCTTTGCAAGAAGAGTATGTACTTTTTTTTTTTTTTTTTTTTTGGTCTTTTTGAGACAGGGTCTCCCTTTAGTCCCAGCTGGCCAGGAGCTTACTCTGTAGACCAGGCTGGCCTTGAACTCACAGAGATCTGTCTGCCTCTGCCTCCTGAGTGCTGGGATTAAAGGTGGAAGAGTATGTACTTTTAACCGCTGAGCCATCTCTCCAGCCCCAGAAATTCTAATAAATAGTGAAATCCTGCCCCTGCTGTCTTGGGGATTGTTACTCCCTACAAAGGCCTGGGGAGGGGGAGAATGAAGGACACCCATGTTTCCGGCAAGACCTCTGGCCCATCATTCCAGGACTGTGTGGCCACCTGGAACTCTTCTAGACTTCTTAACTCTCCAGGGATATACACAGTGGAGTAGTTTTTGCAAGGTTGACCTTGCCTGGGTGCCCAGGACTGTGCCAGGAAAAGGCTGGGATAGCCTTCCCAGTGGCTGCTAGTTTGTGGTTCAGTCTCAGAGGGTCACAAAGAATGTGACCCACATCGTGTTCTGCTCTTTGGTGCTGGGGCGGGGCAGGGGTGGTGGTGGTGGTGAGTATGCCTACTGGGAGCTGACGCCTACTTCCTGTCCTCTCTTATGGCTATGGTTTTATTGTGTTTGAAAGAATGGACTCAGATGGACTGGCAGCTCCAGTTATAAGCCTGTGATGAAGAAGTGGCCCATTGGGAAGAATGCCTTTGGATTCATAGGTCTGTCTACCAGGTACTAAGCTCTGGCTTCTACATCTATAGGATGTGGGCTTTGGCCACACTGAAGCTTGTATGGCTGTGAGCATCCAATGGCAGAAAGCAACCCTCAGGATGAGTGAGTGAAATTTGTACAACTACCACCTGTGGCTGGTGTGGGATTTTGTATTTCGATTGGGATTTTGAACTTTTTTGTTTGGTTTTGTTTGGTTTGTTTTTTTGATACAGAGTCCCAGCTGGCCTGGAACCTCACTAGACCAGGCTGGCCCTTAATTCACAAAGATCTGCCCTGCATTGCTCCCAAAGGTGCTGGATTAAAAATGTGCACCACACTGCATGGCCAAGTATACCAACTCCTTTAGCCCCGCTGGAGCACTGGCGTAACTGGACACCAGACTGGCTTGGCCTAATCTCACAGAGATCTGCCTGCCTCTGCCTCCCAAGTGCTGGGATTAAAAATGTGCACCACAACGCCTGGCCAGTATACATCTTTAATAGAATCAAAATGTTACTTTTTTTAAAATTTTATTTATTTTTGTATGAGTGTTTTGTCTGCGTGTAGGTTTGTGCACCCATGTCGCACAATGCCACGGAGGTCAGAAGAGGGTCTTGGATTCCCCTGGAACTGGAGTTCTCCTGGATTGGAGTTACAGACAGTTCCAATGCCCACCTGTCAGGGTGCTGGGGATCGAACCGGGTCCTCTGCAAGAACATTGATGCTCTTAACTGCTAGGCTTATCTCTCCAGCCCCGACAATGTTTACTTTTTTATTATTATTATTTTATTTATTTCTGTATGTGTGATGAATGTACTGTCTGCATAGCAAGTCTGTGCACCCTGTCCGCGAAATGCCTCGGAGATCAGAAGAGGTCTCGGATTCCCCTTGGAACTGGAGTCCTCCTGGAACTGGAGTTTCAGACGGTTCTTGGCTGCCATGTGGTGCTGGGGATTGAAACCCGGGTCCTCCTTAAGAGCGTTCGGCGCTTCTATAACCGCTAGGCATCTCTCCAGCCCCCAAAATGTTACTTTTTATGAACTAATACCTTTACTATGGTGTAATAAAATCGGATGTTTTAGATTGCCAATATTTTTTTTTTTCAAGACAGGGGTTTCCCATCGATAGCCCCAGCTGCTCCTGGAACTCACTCTGCAGACCAGGCTGGCCTTGAACTCACAAAGATCTGCCTGTCTTTGCCTCCCAAGTGCTATGATTAAAGGTGTACGCCACCATGCCCTGCTTAATTGCCAGTATTTTTTATAACAAACTTTTTACTGTTGTTTATAAGTATAAAAAGGAAAGTGATAAATTATTGTCTTTCTAAAATATTTAAAATCTGACGTTTTTCTATTCTAGTCAATTTTGTTAAAAAAAAGTACTGAGTGCCACAGAGAGAATTCAGGAAGTTAGAGGAAAGGGTTATATTTTGACTGGGGTGATAATAGCATAGCGTATTCATAAAAAAAAATTTGAAACTATGGGGGGGCTGGAGAGATATGTCTAGCTCGGTTAGAAGCACCGAATGTCCGAGACCAGTTTCGATCCCAGACCCACAATGGCGGCTAAAAACCGTGCCGTAACTCCAATTCAGAGACTCCAAGTTCCAGGGGAATCCAAGACCTCTTTCTGCACCTCCAGGCATTTGCACGACACGGGTGCAAATCCTACATGCAGACAGTACATTCATACACAATACAAAAATAAATAAAATTAAAAATTTAAATTTTGAACTTGGAAGCTAGAGAGATGGGTCAGTGGTTAAGAGCACTGGCTGCTATTGCAGAGGACCTGGATTTGGATCCCAGCACACATGTGTCAGCTAACAACTGTCTGTAACTACACAGGGTACTTACTCATACACATAAAATAAAAAATATTTTTTTAAATTTTTTTTTTTTTTTTTGTTTTTTTTGTCTTTCTTTTTTTTTTTTTTTTTTTTTTTATTTGTTTTTTGTCTTTTAAGACAGGGTCTCCCCTGTACGCCCCAGCTGTCCTGGAACTCACTCTAATAGACAGGCTGGCCTTGAACTCACAAAGATCCGCCTGCCTCTGCCTCCAAGTGCTAGGATTAAAGGTGTGCAGCACCCTCAACGCTGGCCAACCAAAACTTGCTATTTTTATGTGTGTGTGTGTGTGTGTGTGTGTGTGTGTGTGTGTGTGCGTGAGATGCCCACAGAGGCCAGAAGAGGACATTGGATCCTCTGGAGCTGGGGTTATAACAAGTTGTGAGTCACGTGACATGGTTGCTGAGAATCCAAATCTGGTCCTCTGCAAGAGCAGCCAGTGCTCTTAGCCACTGAGCCACTTCTCTAGCTCCCAAAACTCCCTATTCTAAAGTCTACAATGAAGTGGTTTTTAGCATGTTCACAGAGAAGCTATCTAATTCCAGACATTCATCACTCTAAAAATGGAATTTTAGAGCTGAGCTTGGTGCACACAGCTTTAGTCCCAGCACTCATAAGGCAGAGGCAAGTGGATCTCTGTGAGATCAAGGCTAGCCTGGTCCCCATAGCAAAGGTCCAAAGCTAACTGAGACTACGAGATCCTGTCTCGACCCCCCCAACCCCCCACACGCACAAAGGAATTATACTCATTAACAGACACATGCACGTTCCCTGCCCCAGCCTTTGTGGTATGATTAAAATATAAATGTTCCACCACAAGTTTGAACACTGGATCTCTGACTGGCGCTGGTTTTCTGGGTGGTGTAGTTGTTTGGTCGAAGCCTGTTCCTATAATGGGAACCTTTCTCTTTCTTCTGGTCATCCAGCTCGGTAAGAGAATAGAGGTTGGTGGGGCAGCTTGCACATTGGTTTCACGAGGTCAGCATCCTGATTCACGGATCCCGACTACCGGACTTGCATTCGCCATCTGCGTGGCCACCATAGTCAGCTCTTAGGGTCCGGGCTCACTGGAATTTAGCCAATCCCCCCCCCGCCCCCCCCAGCTTGTGTTTTTTGAACTCTGAGTCAGAATAGATCTTCCGTCCCTTGTTTCTTACTGGTAATCTGTCATGATGAGGACAAAAAGAAGTAAAACACGGACACAGACTGCTCTGTTTCTGTCTATGGATTTGGTGGATCTAGTCCCATGAGGCCAAGAGACTTTGAGGATAGACTGGGGTCCAGGCCTCAAAGTGAGCAGACCCATCCAGCATCCCCAACAAAGGTGTGAACTGGAGTTTCTGTGGTTGGTCCTGGTACTGGGTGGTGAATTCCAGGAGCATCTGAGACACCTGTAAGTGACTCATACCCTATGTCCCCACTTCCTACACCCACCCCAGACCTACTCAACCCTGTGAAAATTCCCTTCACTTCGCTTCTCTGCCTGTGGAGGATAACACTGAGGGAGTGAGGCATTGATTTCCCACGGTCAAGGCCAAACCCATCATAGAAAAGTAAAGAAAGCCGAGTGGTGGCGCATGCCTTTAATCCCATCACTGGGGAGGCAGAGTTAAGTGGACCTCTGTGAGTCCAAGGCCAGCCTGGTCTACATATTCAGTTCCAGGCTATCTGGGGCTACAGAGAGACCCTGTCTCCAAAAGACCAGAAAAGGAAAAAGAAACATAAGGAAGATGCAGGAGTGTGTCCGGCAAGGTTGGAGCTGGAAGTGGGTTTGAAATTGAGGTGCTTCTGAAGAAGTTTGTAGACATGCGATGACTGCCTGCTTGGAAGAGGGAGAGGGACCTGGAACTGAGGACAGGCACCTTGTGGGCCTGTCCCTGCTGCTTCCTAAACTGGGGTCCACCTGACACTTTGGAGGTGCTGCTTCCTTAGTTCATCCTCATGGCCTGGGAAAGATGTGGATGACAGGACACCCAAGAAGAAACTGACCCCGCCCCGTCAGCTGCGGCTTGGCGATGGGGGCTGACAGCTCAGGGAGGGCCAACGAGACCGGAAGTGCCACAGTCATCTGGAAGGGGAGGTTTCAAAGAGACGTGGAAGTGTTATCAAGCGCTGCCCAGAGAGTACACGGTAGAGTCCTTGGGCTTTAGAAGGCCCTTTCTCCAGCCAAGATCAACAGAAAGGGAGTTGGGGCTCTGGTGATCTGTAAAGAAAGAAGGTGTACAAGCTAGGTGTCAGCTGTAATCCCAGTACTGGAAAATCTGAGGCAGGAGGATTGCCACAAATTCCAGGCCAGCCTGGAATACAGAGTGACTTCCAGGTTAATCTGGACTACAAAGCAAGACCTTACCTGGAAAATCAAACCCAAATAAGACGAAACTAAACAAACCAACCCATCAAAGTGAAAACAAAACCAAAAGCACACACACACACACACATACACACACACACACACACACACACACACACACATACACACACACACCAAGATAAAACATCTGGGATTTTCCTGGGGACAAAAAAAAAAAAAAGAGGGTTGGTGAGATGGTTCGGTGGGTAAAGGCTGTTGCAAGCCTGAAGACCTGAATTATTTGAACCCATATGGAGGGCGGAAATGAACTCCCACAAGTTGTCCTTTGATCTCCACATATGGACACACACACACACACACACACGCGCGCGCGCGCACAAAATTTAATAAAATCTTTTTTATTTTATTTTTTAAATTATTTATTATTGTTATTATTTTTTTTTTTTGTCTTTTCAGAGACAGGTTTCTCCCTGTAGCCCCAGGTGTCCTGGAAACTCACTCTGTAGACCAGGCTGGCTGAACTCACAAAGATACGCCTGCCTGCTGCCTCCCAAGTGCTAGAGTTAAAGGCTGCGCCACCAAGCCCAGCTTTTTCATTATTTTTTTATGTGTATGAGTGTACTGTCTGCATGTAGGTTGCTGCACCATGTCATGCAACTGCTGCAGAGGTCAGAAGAGGGCGTCAGATTCCTGGAACTAGAAGTGGGTCTTAGCCGTCCATGTGGTGCTGGGAATCAAACCCGGGTCCTCCTACAAGAAGCAGTCGGGCTCTTAACCGCTGAGCCATCTCTCCACCCCTAAAATCTTTTTTTTTTTTAATTTTTTGTTTATTTTTGTAATGTGTAATGAATGTACTGCTGCATGTAGGTTGTGCACCCTGGTCGTGCAATGCCGTGGAGGTCAGAAAGGGGTCTCAGATTCCACCTGGAACTGGAGTTCTCCTGGATTGGAGTTACAGATGGTTCTCAGCTGCCATGTGGGTGCTGGGGATCGAACCTGGGTCCCTCTGCAAGAGCAGTCGTGCTCTTAAACCCGCTGGCCATCTCTCCAGCTCCCCTAAAATCTTTTTTTTTTTTTGTCTTTTCGAGACAGGGTCTCCCTGTAGCCCCAGCTGTCCTGGAACTCAACTCTGTAGAACCAGGCGGCCTTGAACTCACAAAGATACCGCCTGCCTCTACCTCCCAAAGTGCTGGGATTAAAGGCGTGTGCCACCAATCCCGGGCCCCGCAAAATCTTTTTTAAAGCACACTGTTGAGCCTAGTACCTACTGTCGATATATACAGTAAAGATACGATGTGTGATTGTCTGTGAGAGACCTAAGCCTGAATCGATTCATAAGGGATTCGCTGTCATTGTATTAGTTTTTAAATTCTTATATCGTGCCGGGCATGGTAGCACAATGCCTTCAAGTCCCCAGACTGGGAGGCAGAGGCAGGTGGATCGTCTGTGAGTTCAAGGCCACCTTGGTCTACAGAGGGGGTCCAGGCAGCGGACTGAATGGGAGAACTTGCCTCAAAAATACCAAAAAAAAAAAATCCCTTTTATTTATCGAAAATCAATTTTTACGTTGAGAACTATTGCATTATTGTTTGTGGAGAAGTGCTGAGGATCAAATTTAAGGCCTCTAGGCAACATTAAATCATCGAACAATATCCCCAGGACTAATATATATATTCGTTCTCTCTCTCTCTCTCTCTCTCTCTCTCTCTCTCTCTCTCTCTCTCTCTCTCTCTCTCTCTCTGCTGAGAGGCCAACCCAGGGCTTCATGCATGCTTAGCAAGAGTTCTCAGCCCCCAAAGTTTAACTGTTTGTTGTTGTTATTGTTACTATCCGAAGCTAGGGTCTCCTATATGGGCTTTTGACAAGCAATCTACCACTGAGCTGTCTATGTTAGCTGTAGTCCCAGACTGTATGGGTTTTTATTTGTTTTGTTTTGGTGAGACAGGGTTTCTTGTAGCCTGAGCCTCAAATTTCTGATCTTCCTTAGCGCTGGGAGTACGGGTATATGTTACCACTCCTAGTTTTCTGTGGTACTGAAGATGGATGCAGGGCATCCTAGTCAAGCACTTTAACTGCTGAGCTACATCTTTATTTTTTGGAGACAGAGTCTTCCTGTAGCCCCAGCCGGATTTGAATTTGTTATGTAGGCAGAGGCTGGCCTCACAGAGATCTGCCTGCCTCTGCCTCCTGAGTGCTGGGATTAAAGGCATGCACCACCACCATGTTTGTTTGTTTTTTAACTTATTTTTATTTAATGTTTATGAGTGGTTTGCCTACATGTATGTATGTGTATCACATGCATGCCTAGTGTCCAGAGAGGCCAGAAGAGGGCATCAAGCCCTGGGGACTAAAGTTACAAAAGGTTCTTAGTCAGCACCTATGTACTAGGAACTAAACCCTGGTCCTCTCCAAAAGCAGCTAATGCTCTTGACCATTGAGCCATCTCTTGAGCCCCAAGACAGGGCAGTTTTTAAGCAATAATTCATACATGCTCATAAAAGAATAAAAAAGGCTGGATCTTTGTTCAGAGCATAATAAGCATATGAAAGTTGTGTGAATTAGAAGTAGTTAGGATAGCGGGTGTGGTGGCACACACCTTTAACCCTAGCACTTGGGAGGCAGAGGCAGGCGGATCTTTGTGAGTTCAAGGCCAGCCTGGTCTACAGAGTGAGTTCTAGGACAGCTGGAGCTACAGGGAGACCTTGTCTCGAAAAGACCAAAAAAAAAGAGAAAAAAAAAAAGTAGTTAGGATGAAACTAACCATAGATAATGTGTGAAATGCTATAACCTTAAAGAATTAGCAAAGGTTAAATTTAGCTCAGCAAGAGGCCCACTCCAGCTCAAGGCTGCCTTAAAGATAAGCACTCAGGACTAGGCCCACCACAGAGGGACTTGGCAGAGTCCAAAGATTGACTATGCTCAATAGATTAGGTGGTTAGAGGTGGTATGGACACAAGAAGCAGATAACCAGAACTGAATCCCCCTCCCAGGACCTGGACATGAACTTAGATAGGAAAGATGGCCACCTGGGCATGCATGGGGGACCCCAGACACAAGCCTGAGATTAGCCCCTGGGACCCAGTGCACTTCCCGTGCCTGGCTGTGGCCTACTTAAGCCAGGGAGTGCAAATGGTAGGCTCTCACACCCTACTCCCAGGGACCTCCGTTTTGTGAGACACATGAACTGCAGCTGAGAACACCCCGGACATGCTTCCCTGACATCCAGTTTGCCTGAAGTGTGTGCTGACCCTGTTGGTCACTGATGCACCTGGACTGGCTTGCCTGGAAGCTGCCCCAGCACTAGACAGAGAGATCCTGGAGTCAACCAATTGGCTTCTTGGAACTCCTTAGGGAGGATGACATCCATCACTTCCAAGGGGCTAAGAGAAGCCTTAGGTGAGCAGCCTTGGAGGGGTAGGCCAGTCCAGGATAGGAGTAGGATTTTAGAATAACCTGTGCAGAATTAATAAAATTAGCTTGCATTATAATATTTGTGTCCTGGATTCATACTATAGGAGTAATCAACCACTCTCTAGTTGGATTTAAGGTCTGCTTCCTAGAATGGAGCTCATACCTGACATTGATAGCAGCCTTAGGCAAAATAGGACATAAGAGAGAGCCTAATACTAGTTTTCTACTAGTTATTGTATTAAACTGACTCCTAATGACTTTTTTTTTTCGAGACAGGGTCTCCCTTAGTCCCAGCTGACCTGGAGCTTGCTCTGTAGACCTGGCTGGCCTTGAACTCAGAGATCCACCTGCCTCTACCTCCCAAATGCTGGGATTAAAGGCGTGCGCCATCACTCCTGGCATGACTTTTTTTTATATCCATAGATTAATGCATTCTCTGTTTTTTTTTTCTATCCAGTAACAAATTTGCTGTTTTTATTTAATATATGCAAGATTAATGCATTCCCAACTCTGACTAGAAAGGTCTCCTTACGCAACAGATGGTGACTATCACGGAAATCTGAGGCTGGCCAATGGGCAGAGAAAGAGGCTGGAGAGTGCTTTATCAATAGGACACCTGTACCAAACTTCTGCCCCCCAAGGCTCAGGGATCATTATAAAAGAGGGTGGAAGCCAGGCGTGGTGGCTCACGCCTTTAATCCTAGCACTTGGGAGGCAGAGGCAGGCGGATCTTTGTAAGTTCAAGGCCAGCCTGGTCTACAGAGTGAATTCCAGGACAGCTGGGGCTACAGGGAGACCCTATCTCGAAAAAGACAAAAAAAAAGAGGGTGGAAAGATTGTTAGAGCCAGAGGCAGTGGAAGATTGCAAGGAGTGTTTTCCAGAGAGCTGGTCAGTTACTCATATGAACTTAGAGCAATGGTGACAGCATGTGCATGTTCCATACAAACTCAAACCAGACAAAACCCCAGCATAGACACGGAGAAGTGGGTAAGATACCCCAGTACAGGAAACCTACAGAAATTTTGGCAATCAATGGCTGCTGGGAGGGAGACAGTCTCTTTCAATAATGGGACTCTTGTTAGATTAGCCAGACTCCAGTGAATAGACCCATACTGAAGGACGTTTGAGGACATAAATTAGACTCTATAGGCTGTGTTGTGTGTGTGTGTGTGTGTGTGTGTGTGTGTGTGTATTACATTAAATTTGTAGGGAGGCAATAACAGGATGTAGGGCTAGGGGAGGATATCAAAATACCATCAAATTAAAAAAAATACCATCAAATTATATTGTATGAAAAAATCACAAAATTCAATTAAGGCTGGAGAGATGGCTCAGTGGTTAAAAGCACTATTTGCTCTTGCAGAGGACCTGGGTTTGGTTCCCAGCATCCATTTGCAGCTAACAATTATTCACTTCTGGGGAGATCTGCTGCCCTGTTCTGGTCTTGCAGGCATTGCATGACTTGGGTGCACTTACATACATGCATGCAAAACACTCATACACATAAATAAAATTTAAAAATTCAATTAAAAAAATTTTTTGTCTTTTTGAGACAGGGTCTCCCTGTAGCTCTGGCTGTCTTGGAACTTGCTATGTAGACCAGGCTGGCCTTGAACTCACAGTGGTCTGCCTGCCTCTGTCTCCCAAGTGCTAGGATCAAAGGTGTGCACCACCACACCCAGCCCTAAAAAAAAAAAATTTTTTAATGCAACAAAAAGAAATCATCCCAAATCCCTTATGATGATGGATACTACTGAGAATTATTCTGGACCAGTGCAGTCTAGTAGAACTTTCTGGGTTGAAGCAAATACTTTCAGTGCTGCCAGTTCCAGTGAATGCTAGCTATCCAAGGCTACTGAACTTGAAACTTGCCCACAGAAAGTGAGGCACTGGATTGTTTATTTTTTTAAATTAACTTTAACTTAAACATACATAGTCACACTCAGCTAAAGCACCTACTGGAAAGAATAACACTGTTCTCGTACCATTGCAGCGGTGCCTCTCTTGAACCCGAGAGCTCTGATTACTAATTAACCTATTTATAGTAATTAGCCTGAAGAAGGCTGAAGCAAGAGGAAGGAGTCTGAGGCAAGTCTGGGCTTTCATAGCAAGGCCCTGTCTCGAGAAAAAAGAAGAAAAGAAAGTTATGAATTCGTTCAGAATCTAACTCTAAGAATGCTTATTATCATGAACAACTGGAATGTTGTAGAAAAATATTTCCCAACATGGGTTTTGTTTAATACAACATGGGTTATATTAAAAGCCAGCCTTGTACAAAGCAGGATGATTTCATTAAAATAGGTAAAGAAATAGTGTAGAAAGGGTCAGGTATAGTTGTTCATGCCTGTAGTTCCAGGACTTGGAAGACTGAGACAGAAGGATTGCCATGAGTTTGAGGCCAGCCTGGGCTACACAGTAAGTTCTATGCTACCAATTAAGAACCTCCTCAAAACAAAACAAACAAAAAAATAGTACACACACACACACACACACACACACACACACACACACTTCGGGGCAAGAAAGATGGCTCAGTGTGAAAAATCACTTGCCAAAGCCTGACAACCTGAGTTTGATCTGGGAAGGCAGAACACTATGGGAGGAGAGAACTGACTCCCACAAGCCATCCTTGTCTGCCTCCAACTTGCTGTAGCATGTACATGCACCCACCTCCATGAAAAATACATAATATAATACAATACAATATAATTTAAAAATAAGCCATGCATGATGGCAGAGGCAGGCAGATCTCTGTGAGTTATAGCCAGCCTAGTCTACATAAGGAGTTTCAGGTCAGCTGGGGCTATCTCAGAAAAGATATATATATATGTATATTTTTTTTTCAAAGTGCTCAGTCCATAACAAGAACACTCAATAAATCTTTGTTACATGAATGAGGACATATTATTAAAGCAACTGGTGGTAAAATTATGAGTTTTCTATTTTCTTTTGTATTTTTGTTCATTTGTTTTGTTTTTGAGACAAGGTCTCCCTGCAGCTCCAGCTGTCCTGGAACTCACTCTGTAGACCAGACTGGCCTTGAACTCACAGAGATCCTCCTGCCTCTGCCTCCCGAATGCTGGGATTAAAGGCAGGCACAACCACGGCTCGCTGCATTTTTTTTTTTTTAGTCTTTTTTGAGACAGGGTCTCCCTGTAGCCCCAGCTGCCCTGGAACTCACTATGGAGATCAGGTTGGCCTTGAACTCACAGAGATCTGCCTGCCCCTGCCTCCCGAGTGATGGGATTACAGGAGTGTGCCACCACACCCAACTTCCTTTGCATTGTAATCTCATGTTTTCTCTCTATGGTGAACACATATACCTTTAGTTTTTTTTGTTTGTTTGTTTTTTGTTTTTTGGTCTTTTCGAGACAGGGTCTCCCTGTATCCCCAGCTGTCCTGGAACTCACTCTGTAAACGAGGCTGGCCTTGAACTCACAAAGATCCGCCTGCCTCTCCCTCCCAAGTGCTAGGATTAAAGGCATGCACCACCACGCCGGGCTTATACCTTTGTAAGAAGAAGAAACACGCTGGGCGTGATGGCGCACGCCTTTAATCCTAGCACTTGGGAGGCAGAGGCAGGCGGATATTTGTGAGTTCAAGGCCAGCCTCATTTACAGAGTAAGTTCCAGGACAGCTGGGGCTACAGGGAGACCCTGTCTCAAAAAGACCAAAAAAAAAAAAAAATGTTTGTTGTCACTGGAGGTTATGTGACTCGAGTCCTTTGATCAAATACCTGTTTTAAAGATTTTATTTTATTTTATTTTTGGTCTTTTTTTGTGGCAGGGTCTCTCTTTATCCCCAGCTGGCCTGGAACTCACTATGTAGACCAGGCTGGCTTTGAACTCCCCCAGATCCACTTGATTCTGCCTCCTGAATGCTGGCATTAAAGGTATACACCACCACACCTGGCTAAAGATTTTTTTTTTATTTTTAAGTATGTGTGTGTATGTACGTATGTATGTATATATGTATGTATGTATGTGCACAGGAGTGCAGGTGCCCATGGAAAGCCAGAGGTGTTGGATTCTCCTGGAACTGGACGTGCAGATGGTTGTGAACCTCCAGATACGGGTCCTAGGAACTGGGCTTGGGTCCTCTGCGAGGGCAGTATATGCTCTTAGAATCTTCTCTCTAACCCTGTCAAATATTTTTGAGTACTGATGAGGTGCTAAACACTAGTAGCTACAAAGATGTATGAAAAGGTATTTAGGGCTGGAGAGGTAGCCTAGTGTTTAATTAAGAGCACCGACTGCTCTTGCAGAGGACCCAGGTTTGATCCCCAGCACCCACATGGCGGCTGAGAACCGTCTGTAACTCCAATTCCAGGAGAACTCCAGTTCCAGGGTAATCCGAGACCCTCTTCTGACCTCCACGGCATTGCACGACACGGGTGCACAAACCTACATGCAGACAGTACATTCATACACACACAAAAAAAAGAAAAGGTATTTATCCAAGGGATATGCAAACAACTTATGGCTACAAAAACATTTGTACCAGCCAGGTCTGGTGACCCATGCATGTAATCCCAGTCCTTGGGAAGCTGAGGCAGGAGGATTGAGAGTTTAAGGCTATACCGGAACTGCAAAATGAAAGCTTGTCTGAAAAATAAAATAAAAATAATAGCACTTATTTTCAGACTTTGTAATCTTGGCATATGGGTGGAGGGTATGTAGGCATATTTTAGAATAATATAAATTTAAAAAGGAATATATATAAATTTAAAAAGCCGGGCATGGTGGTGCATGCCTTTAATCCCAGCACTCAAGAGGCAGAGGCAGGCAGATCTCTCTGAGTTCAAGGCCAGCCTGGTCTACATAGTGCATTTTAGGCTAGCTAGGACTACGTAGCCCAAAACTACTTCAAACAAAACAAACAAAAAACTAAAAACAACAATAAAAACAAACAGGCAAGTTTCTACAAATAGCCAGTAAGTATATAAGTATATGCTCAACATTATTATTTTTAGGCTCAACATAAATCATTAGGGAAGTGCAAATCAAAATGATGATATACCGGGGCTGGAGAGACAGCTCAATGGTTAAAAAGCACTGGCTGTTATTGTAGAGAACTCAGGTTGGAGTCTCAGTTCCCACATGGCTAATAATCTCCTGTAACTTCAGTTCCAGGATATCTGACACCCTGTTCTGGCCTCTGCATACATATGGTGCACTTATATGCAAGCAAAACACTCATACTCATTAAAGAAAAAAACAAAAAAATTAAAATGATGGGATACTACTTTAATCCCAAATACTAGAGAATATGTTCAAGGCCTGCATAGGCAATTCAGTGAGAGCCTGCTTAAAAATAAAAAGTATGAGGATGGAGAGATGGCCTAGTGGTTAAGAGCACCAACTGCTCTTGCAGAGGACCTGGGTTTGATCCCCAGCACCCACATGGCGGCTAAGAACTGTCTTTAACTCCAGTTCCAGGGGAATCCGACACCCTCTTCTGACCTCCCTGGCATTGCATGACACGGGTGCACCAACCTACACGCAGACAGTACACTCATACACATAAAAATAAATAAATAAAATTAAAAAAATAAAAAGTTTAAGAGAGAGAGAGCTAAGTAGAGAACTCAGTGGTATGGCAATTACATAGTATGTGGGCAGCTGTGCTCAATTCATAGTAGTGAAAGAAAATTAGCTTGTCAGGGTGGCATCTGTAGCCCCAGCCCTTAGAGGATGAGGCGGGAGGTTCCTGAGTTCAAAACCAGGCCAGACTTAACCAACAGACTTCTTGAAACGATAATAATTATTATTATCATTTGTATAAATTATTATCATTTAGGTCTTCTCTTCAAGGAATGCAGTTGCTGGGGATATGAACTTGAAATTTGTTTCCTGGGCTTAAACTCGGACTCCACACTACCTGGCTGTGACTCTTCTGGGCTGGCTGTCAGTTCTTGGTGGCTCAGTTTTTTCTTCTGTGAAGTGGAGGTAATACCGGGGCCTCCCTTGGAATTTGCACTGTGAGGACTTGCTGGAAGGCTATATACGAAGTGCTGGTAGGTTGTAGATGTTGTTATTCTAGTTAGAGTTTGAAGTCAAGGTCTGTACAGTGGCTGGGCTTCAGTCTCAGAGGATTCCAATTGGCATCTACTTATTGTCTTGGACAAGCTCCTTGGCTGTAACGTGGGAAGATTGGCGAGGACATGCGCACAAAGCTCCAACAGAGTATGGGAACATGGTCAGCTCCTGGCCAAGTCAGAGGCCAATGGGGAGAGAAGGTCCAAACCCTTGTAAGCCCAGTGGCAAGTACAACTCTCCCGGAGAGGCCACAGAGAAGGGCTGACGTCCTGTGTGACCTCCTCCCCCACCGCAGAGGTCCTCCCAGGTCCTGAGGGCTGGAGCACAGCCTGTGTCTGCTGTCCTTCCCTGGTCTGTCTGCTCTCTGATTACGGCCTTATCTCTCTGGTTTTGCCCTGCTTGGCTGCCTGTCACATTCAATTCCACTGCAGAGCCTTCATCCTGCCCTGGGCTGAGTGTTCCTGAGTGTGAGGTTCTGGGACCTGCTCTTTCTGGTTCTGGGTTCCACAATCTGGAACAGTATTTCTGGAACACAGCAGGCTCTCAGTATGTGACAGATGAAGAGAATCAAGTGACTAAGGAACTAGCTTCCTGGCCTTGATGTTGTTGGGCTTCAAGACATGGAAAGACACCCACACACCTCCTCCCTTCAAGAACAACTTCTTCCTGTCCCAAGACTCTCTTTTGTCCCAAGTTCTCAGATTAAGCCTTTGTTTCTTTGGCTTAAGGCAAATAGAGACTTTGTACATGATTAAAAAAAAAAAAAAGCAACATTCTTAGTCTTAGCGGGAAATAGAAGATAAATTGAAAAAGATTTATTTGGGGAAAAAAATTAATAAAAGAAAACCATAATAAAAACACCCTGCCCCTTTGAATAGGAGGAAGCTGTTAGTTCCCTGGGTCTGAAGGATGAGCCCTGGGGCTGAGCTGTGGGGAGCTGCCTTCAGAGAAAGGAGGGTACATCTGCCCAGATGTGCAAGGCTGAAGCAGGTGTCCCCTTACCTTCAGGTCTCTGTAAACAGCAACCCCCCATTGGCCATATCTAAGCAGAAGGCTGGGGGTGGGAGCTCTTCTGAGCCTTGTAGTCAGTCCCTCCTGACAGCTTCCCAGGGGCAGAGAACAGTAGAAAATGGGTCTGGGTTGTGGTAAGAATAAACTGAAAATACTAAGACTGTTTTATTATGATTAGTATAAGTAAAGACACTATAATGTTTAAGAGGAAGGACAGGGCCAGGCCTGATGGTACAGGCCTGTAGTCCAGCTGCTTAGCTGACGGCTGAAGGAGGATGACAAATCCAAGGATTACTTGAGCCTCACTGTCTCTAAATAAAGAGTAAAGGCTGGCCAGCTGGGACTAAAGGGAAAGTTGTCTCAGAAAAAGACCAAGGAGAAAAAAATAGAAGATGGAGGTATAGTTCAGTGGACAGAGTGCTTGCTAGCTTATATATAAGGTATAGCTCAGTGGACAGAGTGCTTGCTAGCTTATATAAGGTATAGCTCAGTGGACAGAGTGCTTGCTAGCTTATATAAGGTATAGCTCAGGGGCTGGAGAGATGGCCTAGTGGTTAAGAGCGCCGACCGCTCTTACAGAGGACCCAGGTTCGATTCCCAGCACCCACATGGCGGCCGAGAACCGTCTGAAACTCCGATTCCAGGAGAACTCCAGTTCCAGGGGAATCCNTTTGGCTGCTTGGAGAGACCACAGCTGAGCAAACTGCCTCCATACCTAGCATAACTTTTCTCAGGAGAGAAAGGTAGGTACCCTATTTACTTGGGGGGGGGGGTTTAGAGCGAGTCATCCATTTCTGGGACAGTTTTTATTTTCTGTATGCCTTTTATGAACTGTTCCTCAGGCTTTAAAGCCTTTCAGAGGCTCTTTAGTACAGCATTTGACTTGTTATCAAATTTTTCTTTAGGAATTTGGGCTTGACACAAATCTTACATTTGCCTTCAAGTAACCCAAGCGGAACTCATTTTCTTTTGTCTTATATATATATATGAATGTATATATATATGAATGTATGTATAATGAACATATACATATATATATATATGCCTTTAATCCTAGCACTTGGGAGGCAGAGGCAGGTGGATCTTTGTGAGTTCAAGGCCAGCCTGGTCTACAAAGCGAGTTCCAAGAAAACCGGAGCTAAAGGGAAACCCCGTCTCCAAAAAAAAAAAAAAAAGACCAAAAAAAAAAGTACAGTAGAGATCACGCCGGGCGTGGTGGTGCATGCCTTTAGTCCTAGCACTTAGGAGGCAGATGCAGGCAGATCTTTGTGAGTTCAAGGCAGCCTGGCCTATAGACTGAGTTCCAGGACAGCTGGGGCTACAGGGAGACCCTGTCTCGAAAAGACCAAAAAAAAAAGTACAGTAGAGATCAACAGAGAAAGACCCCAACATAAATCCTTGGCCTACACACACACACACACACACACACACACACACACACACATACAATTTTTTAATGCACAGACACCCTGTGAAAATGCAGATCTGGCGTCAGTCACTGAACAGTGGGGCCCAAGATTCTTTGTTTCCAACAGTCTTTCTAGCAATCTAATGTTCCTGATTCCTGGATCACACTTTTTTTTAAGCGTGAGACCCTAGGTGAATCTTTACTTTGCCAGACCCAAAGGAGCCTTGACTCCTGCTGTCTGCCCACTGCTCTTCTTGACAGTGCTCTTCCAGCCTCAAACTATCCCCTGTACCCATTTTCCCCTTTCTTGCCCAGACCCAGGTTCAAAGATAACCTACCCAATCCTTGCAGTTCCCAAGAAGTGGGAATCCACAGGTCAAGGCGGGATGGCACCTTATGGTCAAGGCCATGTCCCAGAACTTGGTACCACAGCTCATTTTAGCGTCGACAAGTGTTGCCATGTCGAAGCTTTCCTGAGGAACTGGGTGGGACAAGCAGAGAAGCAGAGGGGGTGTGGCTGAGATGGAGACTTAGTGCCCCAAGATCTCCATCAGCACCCCTCTGCTCTGGACCAGCCACTCAAACCTAGGTGACAGCCCAGCATTTCCTCCATAACAGTGGTGTCTTTGTGAATCCTGATTGGCATCAGCTGGAGGCCGATCTTACTCCGGGTACAGAGAGCTGTAGGAGGAAGCTCTTTTCTCCAGGAGGAGGCCATCTGGGCTGTGGGCCATCACAGTCGGTAACCACTTTCATGGGAACTAGAAAGATCTTTGCAGCCGACACTCTCTTCAGGCTCTCTGTGATTGAGGTTCTTGCTGGGAATCTCTCTGACCTCTCACTCTTTGAAGCTCGGGGATGAGTAGCCCTCTGGCTACTAACTGAAAGTCAGTGGGTTTGCTCCCGCAGGCTAATGGTGATACCCTGGCCCTGCTGGTATTGAAACTGTTTTCTAGAGTTCAGAGTTCCCAAGTTCTGAGAGCCGGAGGCCCCATGTATTTAACTTGGGCATAGCTCAGGCCTTGATCTGCTTCTTTTTTTTTTTTTAATTAATTAATTAATTATTTTTTTTGTATGTGTATGAATGTACTGTCTGCATGTAGGTTTGTGCACCCGTGTTGAGCAATGCCACGGAGGTCAGAAGAGGGTGTCAGATTCCCCTGGAATTGGAGTTAGACGGTTCTTAGCTGCCATGTGTGTGCTGGGAATTGAACCCGGGTCCTCTGCAAGAACAGTCGGTGCTCTTACCCGCTAGGCTATCTCTCCAGCCCCCTTGATCTGCTTCTAATGCCTCCGGTGTTCCCATCTGCCCTCCTAGCCAGTGGCCTGACGTGTGAGCTGAGCTGCCTTGCATTATGGGTTGGTTCCTCACTCCAAGCCAGCTCAGAGTAACTTGTATTGAGTCTCTGACTCAGAGATGTTCCTGGAAATGTGGGGGATTCGTGTATTATGTTTTCTGACCAGATTGCCTTTGATTTGCAGATCCGGAAAGGTTGCTGTCTTCTGGCTCAGCACCCAACCCAGCAGAAGGTAGAACTCAATCTCTAGGCTGGTGATGTCTCTTCCCAGTCTGGGACATCATGAAAAGGAGTCACTAGGATGGCCCCAGAACCAGGGGAAGGACAGAGCCCATTGAGACAGCACTTTCAGGGGGTGCCTTAGGTCACAAGGACAGTGCAAAATTGTGGTATCACCTCAGACACCTGTCACCTCCAGCACAGAGACATGGGGCAGCTTGATCATACAGGTGACTGGCGGCATCGGCCTCTCTTCTGTTTCTATTACCATGGTCTATGAAGGAGCCATGGTGTCACCATCTGTCATTCTTTTTATTTTATTTTATTTTTTTGGTCTTTTTTGAGAAAGGATCTCCCTTTAGTTCCAGTTGGCCTGGAGCTTGCTGTGTAGACCAGGACCGCCTTGAACTCACAGAGATCTGCCTGCCTCAGCCTTCCGAGTGCTGGGATTAAAGGCATGCACCACCACGCCCGGCACTAAAGATGTTTCTTAGCCACCACGTGGGTGCTGGGAATTGAACCTGGGTCCTCTGCAAGAGTAGTCGGTGCTCTTAACCACTGAGCCATCTCTCCGGCCCCATCTTTCATTTTTTTTTTTTAATTTTTTTTAAATTAATTTTATTTATTTCTGTATGTGTATGAATGTACTGTCTGCATGCAAGTTTGTGCACCTGTGTCGTGCAATGCCGCGGAGGTCAGAAGAGGGTATCAGATTCCCCTGGAACTGGAGTTCTCCTGGAATTGGAGTTTTGGACGGTTCTCAGCCACCGTGTGGGTGCTGGGGATTGAACCCGGGTCCTCTGTAAGAGCGGTCGGCGCTCTTAACCGCTAGGCCATCTCTCCAGCCCCCCATCTTTCATTCTTGACAGAAGATTTTAGGAATTCTTATTTTAATATAATTTCAAACAAACAGAAAAACTACAAATATAAAGAACTCATATAGCCTCCATCAGATTCATTAGCATTTTGTTGCTTTTCTCTCTCTGTCTCTCTGCCTCTGCCTCTTTCTCTGTCTCTGTCTCTCTCTCTCTCTCTCTCCTCTCTTCTAACTTTCTCCGCACACAAATACATAAGTAAATATATATGTATACAGTTGTCCTTGGTGGCTTGGTTCCAGGAGGGTTCCTGGAAGATGCCAAAATCCTCTAATATTTGCAAGTACCTATACCTACCTTCTGTATACTTCAAATCACCTGTTGATAACTTATAATACCCAACATAGTGTAAATGTTATGTAAATGTTGTAACACTGTATTTTTTTTTTTTTTTGAGACAGGGTCTCCCTATAACCCTAGTTGGCCTGGAACTCACTCTGTAGACCAGGCTGGTCTTTAACTCACAGAGATCCACCTGCCTCTGCCTCCCGAGTGCTAGGATTAAAGGCATGTGCTACCATGCCTGGCTTAAAGACTGTTTTCAGCTGCCATGTGGGTGCTGGGAATCAAACCTGGGTCCTCTGCAAGAACAGTCGATGCTCTTAACCACTGAGCCATCTCTCCAGCGCCCTTTTTGCTTCTTTTGTTTTTATTTTTATTATTATTTTATGTGTATGAATGTACTGTCTGCATGTAGGTCTGTGCACCCATTTCATGCAATGCCGGGGAGGTCAGAAGAGGGCGTCGGATTCCCGTGGAACTGGAGCTAAAGACAGTTTCCATCCACCATGTGGGTGCTGGGGACCGAACCCCGGACCTCTGCAAGAGCAGTCAGTGCTCTTAAGTGCTAAGCCATCTCTGCAGCCCACGCTTTTCTTTAATCCCAGCACTCGGGAGACAGAGCCAGGCAGATCTCTGTGAGTTCAAGGCCAGCCTGGTCTATATAGTGAGCTCCAGGCCATCTGGGACTAAAGGGAGACCCTGTCTCAAAAGACCAAAAAAAAAATTTTTTTTTCTTTCTTTTTTTGTCTTTTTTTTGAGACAGGGTCTCCCTTCAGTCCCAGCTGGCCTGGAACTCACTCTGTAGACCTGTAGACCTGGCTGGCCTTGAACTCACAGAAATCTACCTGCCTCTGCCTCCAGAGTGCTGGGATTAAAGGCGTGCATCACTACGCCTAGCCACAGGTGTAATTTTTCCTAATATATTTGATCTATGCTTGATTGAATCCTCAAATGTGGAAGGCTAACTTTATTGACACAGACATTTTTCCTGGATAATTTGAGGGTTAAGTTGTAGAGCCATTTGTATCTCATGGTTTAGTATGTATTTCCTATGAATGAACGTGCTTAATTGTATACATAATAAGGAAAACTTAACCTTGTTCTAATGCTATTATCTAATCTGCAGCTCATATTCTAGTCACACTAATTTCCCATAATAGTCTTTGAGGTTATTTTCCCAGTCCAGGGTCTAATTGGGATAAACTACATTTTTTTTTTTTTTACCAAGTAGCTTTAGTCTTCTATAATAGAAACTTGTTCTTTACCCCTTTGTATTTCATGCCTGTGGGAGTTTTTTAAGTAAAAACAATTCTAAAAGGGTTCTGGTGTCTGTGACTACTCTTAATGCCAACTCAAAGAACAAGAAAGTAAACCCATCCAGTTCTTTGCCTTTGAAGCCTTGGGACAGGTGGGCCTGACAAGAATCTATTTTGGTGATGTGGAGCATCTCGGCTTATCCATCTGCTCTAGTCTCAAATGGTCCTGGGATTTGCTCTTGGGTATAAAGTAGATGCTTAATAACAACCTGCTGATTTGCCAGGAGGGAAAAGGATTTGGCTACTGTATTAAATAACCCCAGTGACATTCCAGGAAGATTTTTATTGATGTAGAAAGGGAGAAAAAAGGTGCTCATCCAGAGCCGAACGCAAGAGGGTCCTGCTTCAAGGACAGACATGATGGGCATTGAACCCTGGGTTCTGAACACCCCTTTGAGACAGGGTATGTGTAGCCCAGGCTAGTGTTCTACTGCTGAGCAATATCTGCAACCCAAGTCTTGGAGTTCTGATCTTATTTCTGTTCCATTATATGCTCAGGCTCTGATGTATCTAGCTGGCTCCAGAGTAATAAAGTTCTAACACATGTTTCATCCCGGATAAACCCTGAAAACACTAAGACAAATGATAGAAGCCAGTCACAAAAAACCATGTAATACATGATTCTCTTTACATGAAATGTGCAGAACAGGTAAATCTATAGACATGGACATGGGCTTGTTGTGTAGGGCTGGTGGGGATGGTGCAATGAGGGGATCTGCTTCTTTTAGAGTATGATAGAAATGTTCTAAAATTAATTAGAGAGATGGCTCAGCAGTTAAGAGCACTGGCTGTTCTTGCAAAGGACTTGGGTTCGAGTCCCAGTACCCACTTGGTGGCTGACAACCATCCATAACTCTAGTTCCAGGAGATCATGTCCTTTTCTAACCTCTATGAGCACTGCATGATGTGGGTGCACTTCTGGCAATGCACACATACACATAAAATAAAGATAACAAATAAAAAAAATTTTTTTTTGGCTTTTTTGAGACAGGGTCTCCTTGTAGTCCCAGCTGTCCTGGAACTCAGTCTGTAGACCAGGCTGGCCTTGAACTCACAAAGATCTGCCTGCTTCTGCCTCCCGAGTGCTAGGATTAAAGGCATGCGCCACCACACCTGGCTAAATAAAATATTAAAAAAAAAAAAAAACATATCTCCAGCTCCATAAAAAAAAATTTGCCAGGCGTGGTGGTGCACGCCTTTAACCCTAGCACTTGGGAGGCAGAGGCCAGTGGATCTCTATGAGTTCAAGGCCAGCCTGGTCTACATAGAGAGCTCCAGGCCAGCTGGGACTAAAAGGGAGACCCTGTCTCAAAAACACCCCCCCAAATTTATTGTATTGATGGAGACTAAGGAAAGTCAAGACAGCCTGTAGTTATTCAGTTTATGTAAAGGAAGGCGGCAGCAAAGGTGGGTTCTGCTTTGTTTGCTCGTGGCTGGGGATTAAACATAGGCTTTTGCACATCCAAAGAATATATTCTTTTTTTACTTTTTTTTTTTTTTTTTTTTTTGTATTTTTTGAGACAGGGGTCATACGCTTTTAGGTCCCAGCTGGGCTGGAAAGCTTGGCCTATGTAGACCAGGCTGGCCTTGAACTCCAGAGATCATGCCTGCCTCTGCCTCCCTGAGGGCTGGGTAGTTAAAGCCGAGTGTGGCCACCACGCCTGCTCGAAATGTATTCTTCTACTAGCAATATAAATTCTAAGCTTTTTTGGTGCTGGTTTTAAAAAATATTAAAAATGTTTTGATTATTTATTTTTTCTGTGTGTATAAGCATTATGTCTGCATATGTGTATGTGCACCCATGTCATACAATGGACACAGAAGAGGGTGTCGGATCCTCTGGACCTGAAGTTATAGATGGTTGTTAGCTGCCATGTGGCTGCTGGGATTCAAACCAGGGTCCTCTGCAAGAGTAGCCAGTGCTCTGAAACACTGAGCCATCTCTCCAGCCCCCTTAAAAATATTTTATGTTTTGTGTTTTGTCTTCATGAATGTTAAGTGTATCATATGAGTACAGTGCTCAAGGAGAGAGGAAGGACTTAGATCCCGTAGAACTGGAGTTATGGGCAGTTGTTAGCTGCCATGTCGGTGTTGGGAACTAGATCTGAGTCCCCTCTGTAAGAACACCAGTGTTCTTAACCAGTGAGCCATCTTTCCAGCCTGGTTTTTAAATTTATTTATTTATTTATTTTTGGTGTTTTTGAGACAAGGTCTCCCTGTAGTCCCAACTGGCCTAGAACTAGCTCTGTAGATGAGCCTGGCCTAGAACTCACAGAGATCTGCCTGCCTCTGAGTGCTGGGATTAAAGGTGTGCACCACCATGCCTGGCCCTAATTTATTGTTTTTATTTTATGTGTATGAGTGTATTGCCTGCATGTGCGTAAGTGCACCAGTGTTGTGCATTGCCCATGAAGACCAGAAGAAAGTGTTAGATCCTCTGGAACTGGAGTTACAGACAGCTGTTAGTCATCGTGTGGGTGCTGGGAATTGAAGACAGGTCCCCTGGAAGAACAGCCAGTATTCTTAACCACTGAGCCATCTCTCCAGCCCCCAGCCTGTTTTTTGTTGTTGTTGGGTTGGTTTTTCTTTTTTTGGTCTTTTGAGACAGGTTTCCCTGTACCCCAGCTGTCCTGGAACTTACTATGTAGACCAGGCTGGCCTTGAATTCACAGAGATCCACCTGCCTCTGTATCCCAAGTGCTGGGACTAAAGATGTGTGCCACCATGCCTGGCCTATATGCCTATATCCAATTTTAGAAAACCATTGTTGAGGCTGGAGAGATGGCTCAGAGGTAAGAGCACCAACTGCTCTTGCAAAGGACCTGGGTTCGATTCCTAGCACCCACATGGTGGCTAAGAACCATCTTTAACTCCAGTTGAGTCTGTCCGCCACATTGCATGACACGGGTGCACCAACCTGCATGCAGACAGAAAACTCATACACATAAAATAAAAAAATAAAAAAAGAAAAGCATTGTATTCTCATACAATTTGTTTTTACTACTGAGGTTTTGGGACACCACTTCAAAATTCACATTTCAGAGAACCACCTTTTTCTCCTTACCCTAGTCCTGACCCCGGAAGCCAGGATGGATTCTTTGTAAGTAAAGCCAGGAACAGCTCCTATACTACCTGCTTTGGTCAACTGTCTCTTTCGACAGGTTTCCTGGCTCATGGGGCATGTTCTGCAGAGTGTGGTTGGTGAGCAGCTTCCCCCAGTGGTATCAAGAACTCAAGAGGACCCCATCAACCAATGGGGTAAGGAGATCGTCTCGCCAAGTCTTCACACACTTTGGCTGAATAGTAAGATATCTCAAAGTCTGGGTGGGGGCCAATGAATTGCAAGCACACGGAAGCACTTCCTAATACAAATCCAATTGAATCAGGCTTCTCTTGAATTTAAGCTGAATATCCTTGAATGCTCCGTGGTCCTCAAGCTACTTTTCCTCTAACTTCCACTCAAGAGGCATAGCCTTTGGCGCAACTCCAGTGGGGAGTAGGCTAATTTGCATTATCTCTTACCCTGCCTGTTCTCAACTGCCCCTCACAATGTATGTAAACTCCTCTATTTCTACCTAGGCTACATAGTGATACCCTGTCCTAGACAAACAAATAAAAAACTTAATTGTCCTATACATTGATGGGAGTCCAAAATCATATAGTCAGTATGGTAAAATAACGGTCAAGAAGTTTCTATGGAACTAAATATATCCATACTGTGACCCAGTGACTTTACCCCAGATAAACAAAAGCATGTGACCACAAAAACAACAAGAAGAAAAATAACAAACAACAAAAATACTATAAACTGGGCATGGTGGCAAATGGCTATAATCCCAGCATATGGAAGGTTGGGGCAGGAGGATTTTCATAGGTTGAAGGTCAGCGTGGGCTACATAGTTCTAGACCAGCCTGCACTACAGGATAAGCTTTTGTTCAAAACAAAAATTAATGATATAGTGGTTCATGGGCAAGTATTCACTATGAAACTGGTTCAACTTTTCTACGTGTTTGAGTTGTTGAAAGTAAACTCTTGGGGGACTGGAGAGAGGGTTCAGCAGTTAACACTTGCTGTTCTCAGATGACCAGGGCTCAATTCCCAGCACCCACATGGTGACTAACAACTGTTCATAATTCCAGTTCCAGGCGATTGACACCCTCTTCTGACCTCTGCAGACACTGCAGGACGTGGGTGCACTTATACACATGCAGGCAATATACTCATGCACATAAAAAATTTATTAAAGGGGCTGGAGAGATGGCCTAGAGGTTAAGAGTGCTGATTGCTCTTGCAGAGGACCTGGGTTCGATCCCCAGCACCCACATGGTGGCTGAGAACAGTCTTTAACTCCAGTTCCAGGGGAATCCGACACCCTCTTCTGACCTCTGCGGCATTGCACGACATGGGTGCACAAACCTGCATGCAGACAGTACATTCATACACATAAAAAATAAAATAAAATTAAAAAAGAAAAAGAAAGTCAACTCTTGTGGGGCTGGGGAGATGGCCTAGAGGTTAAGAACGCAGACCGCTCTTACAGAGGACCCGGGTTCGATCCCCAGCACCCACATGGCAGCTGAGAACCTTCTGAAACTCCAATTCCAGGAGAACTCCAGTTCCAGGGGAATCTGACACCCTCTTCTGACCTCTGCGGCATTGCACGACACGGGTGCACAAATTTGCATGCAGATAGTACATTCATACACATACAGAAATAAAATAAAATTAAAAAAGAAAAAGAAAGTCAACTCTTGTGGGGCTGGGGAGATGGGTCAGTGGTTAACACTTGCTCTTCTCCCAGATGACCCAGGCTCAATTCCCAGCAGATGAAAACAACTTCAACCTGGCCCCCCAGGTGAAAACGACTTCAATATCCATCAACAGTCGAAGATAGTGGTATAATCATATAATGGAAGAGTGCACACCACTAAGAATGAAAGATATACGACTGTATGCAACAGCACGGACCTATTTATGTAAGACACAAAAACAGGCAAAACTAGTCCATGCTATTCAATGTCAGGGTAGAGATAGCCTTGGGCACAGACACTGCTGGAAGACACTGTTCCTAAGGGGGCTCCTGTGGTACCTGTCATTTATTCTTGCTTGATGCACATGCTGGTTTCAAGGGTGCAGCCAAGTGTGTGAGTGGTGCAATTCCTCCCTATTATCTATGAACACTTCAACAAAAAATTTTCAAAATTTAATATTAGCCCTCACTGCCCAAAGAACAGGTTCCTCAGCCCCACCCCTGGGAATCCTTTGCCAGCCATCTTTCTCTATCTCTTGCCTTCCGGTTCCCAGGCTCTGACATGCTTGTCTCCCTCTCCTGCCAGGGAAAAACTCAGTCCAGAGGAATTTAGTCTTCAACCTCTACCCTAGACTATGCTTTGAGATGGAGCCAACCAGAAAAGGCTCATTTAAATGACCTAAGCCCAGGAACCAGCAACCCTGAGATACATTCCTTTGCTTCCTTAGAACAGAGTGGCTGCCTCTTTCTTTCCCATTTTAAGAGCTTAAACTCCTGATCCTCCTATGTCTACCTCCCAAGTGCTAGGACCACCACAAGACTGAGTCCAAGAGTCTTCGTTCTTCTTTTTCTTTCAAATGGGATCTCACTATGCAGCCCTGGCTGGCTGGGAACTCAGAAAGATCCATGTGCTTTCATGAGTGCTGGGATTAAAAGTGTGGGCCACCACCCCCAACTAGGGGTCTTCTTTGATGACACATTCTCCTTCTTGCTGTGTTTTGGAGGGTCTCCCTATGTAGACTAGGGTGGCCTCATACTTGCAGTGATCCTCCTGCCTCAGCTTTCTGTGTGGGAATTACAGTGATCTGCCACCATGCCCATCTAATTAAGTATTTATTTGGTCTGACTATTTAAATTTGCTCTTGTTCCTTGACTAGTCAGAAGCCTTGGGCACACTGGCCTCTCCCTCCTCCTTGAACTGCTCCTGTGTTTCCCTTGTTTCTCTGTCCCTCCTCTCTTCTGTTTCTTCCTCCTCATCTCTTAGGTGCCTGGGATGCCCCAGGGCAGGGTCTTCTGACTTCTTTTTTAAAACTATTTTTACTTTCCTGATGATTTCATCCAATTTCTCACTTGAATTTACAACAGCCCTTTTCATCCGTGCTCAGCACAGAAGAAGCCAGAGGGACACCGTTGAGAAGCAAGTCTGGTGGCTGGGCATGGTGGCGCAGGGGCCTTCAATCCCAGCACTCAGGAGGCAGAGGCAGGTGGATCTCTGGGAGTTTAAGGCCAGCCTGGTCTACAGAGCAAGTTCCAGGCCAGTTGGGACTACAGGGAGCCCCTGTCTCAAAAAGACATAAGAGAGAGAGACAGACAGAGACAGAGAGAGACAGAGAGAGACAGAGACAGAGACAGAGAGAAACACACACACACAGAGGCAAGTCTGCTCACACCCCAGTGGCTTCCGTTTCCTCTCAGAACAAAGCCTATGTCCTCATGATGGCCCTGGACTCTGAGTCTGGCTTCTTCTCCTTCAGCTCACTCCGTACAATTTTGTTCGCCTCCACCCACACTGGCTTCCTGGGCCTTCCTTGGACACCAACGGCATCCATGCCTTTCTTGTTTACCCTCCCCTCTGTTAGACGCCCTCCCCTCTGCATGGGTCATTCTGATCTCCATTAAATCTTTTTTTTTTTTCATTAAATCTTTTTTTTTTAAAGAACTTTAAAAAAAAATTTTATTTATATTCTATGTGTATGAATGTACTGTCTGCATGTAGGTGTCGTGCAATGCCTCGGAGGTCAGAAGAGGGCGTCAGATTCCTCTGGAACTGGAGTTAAAGACAGTTCTCAGCCACCATGGGGGTGCTGGGGATCGAACCCGGGGTTCTCTCCAAGAGCAATTGGTGCTCTTAACTGCTAGGCCATCTCTCCAGCCCCTCATTAAATCTTTAAGTCTGCTGTCATCTAGTAAGGCCTGCTCTGGCCACCTTGTATAAAATTCTACCTTTTCTCCAACATTTCTGTCTCTCTCTCTCTCTCTCTCTCTCTGTATGTTTCTCTGTCTCTGTCTCTGTCTCTCTCTGGGTCTCTCTGTTCTGTTCTGTGTTTCCATCTCTCTCTCTCTCTCTCTCTCTCTCTCTCTCTCTCTCTCCTCTCTGTCTTACCGAACTCCAGATCTTTCTGCCTCAGCCTCTCAAGTGCTGAGATTACAGGCTGGCACCATCAGCCTGCTTTATGCAGTCTGTATCAGAGCTAGAAGCCAAGGCCTCATGCTTGTTGGGGAAGCACTCTACCCACCGAGCAAGCAGCCCCAGCACATCTGCCTTCTTTCTTAATAAGAAGCATGTATTGCTTGCTAATGTATTTTATGTATGTCTCTCCCTACACTTAATGTAAAATCCACCAGGGCAAGAGTTTTGCCTGTTCTGTTCACTGGCAAGTCTCCTCCACAGGACCTGGTACAGCCAGTGGCTCGACATTGGTAGCAAGTAGACACAAGTATTTCAAAATGGACCAGAGAGCAAGGCCCCAGGGAAAGCTGCAGAAGGCTTGAGGTAGGAGGGTGGAATCCTTGGAAAGGTGAGAAGAGAGACCTATTTACATAGTGATTAAGAGCATGAGATAGAAGCCAGCCCTCCTGGGGCCAAGTCCTCGCTCAGCTTCCTGTAGCCATAGAAAGCCCACTCACTTTTCTGGTCCTCAGTGTTCATATCTGAAAAAGACAGATAATCTAATACCCACCTCTTGGGCTTATTTACTTAGGAGCTAGTGAAAAACCATACATGCAGGGGTAGCTCTGTTGGTAGAGTGTTTTCCCAGCAAGCATGAAGCCCTGGGTTCCAGTCCTAGCATGACATAAATCCAGTGTGATGGCACATACCCTTAATCCCAGCACACTCTGGTGGAGGCAGGAGGATGAGATCGGAAGTTCAAGGCCATCCTCAGATACACACTAAGTTTAAAGCCAGGTAGATTTATAGATGTAAGACCTCAGGAGAAAGGTCCAAATGGTTAAGAGCATGTACGGCTGCTGCAGAGGACCCACTGGGTTTCCCAACACCCACACTGCACATGGGATGGCTCACGACCGTCTGTAACTACAGCTCCAGAGGAAGCGTCACCCTCTTCTGCACTCTACAGGCAGCTGCACTCATGTGCGCATAATACACACGTACAATTAAAACAGTACAAAAAATAAAGGCCAGGCTGATAGGCACCCGTAATTGCAGTCCTGAGGACACAGAGATAGAAGGGTTTCTGGGTTTTGCTGGCCAGGCAGCTTAGCCTGATTAGCGAGCTCCAGGCTCAGTGAACAACCCTGTCTCAGTAAATAAGGTGGAGGGGGTAGAGGGGGTGGAGAGATGGTTCAGCAGTTAAGAACATTGGCTACTCTTGCAGAGACTTGGGTTCAGTTCCCAGCACCCACATGGTGGCTACCAACCATCCATAATTCCAGTTCCAGGGGACCCGGATGTCGTCTTTTGACCTGCATGGGCATTGCATAACACAGGCGCACTTACAAACATGCTGGCAAGATACCCATACACATAAAATAATACAAAATTTAAAAAGAATACAAAGAAATCATTTTAAATACCATTTAAAAAAGAAAGAAGAAGCCGGGCGTGGTGGTGCTCGCCTTCAATCTTAGCACTCAGGAGGCAGAGGCAGGCGGATCTTTGTGAGTTCAAGGCCAGCCTGGTCTACAGAGTGAGTTCCAGGACAGCTGGGGCTACAGGGAGACCCTGTCTCAAAAAGACCAAAATAAATAAATAAATAAAAATAAAAAAGAAAGAAGAAAAGAAAAGAAAAACTACATAAATAGCAGTTGGGTGTGGTGGTACATGCCTTTAATCCCAGCACTTAGGAGGCAGAGGCAGGTGGATGTCTGTGATATTAAGTCCAGTATGGTCTACACAGTGAGTTCCAGGCAAACTAGAGCTACCAGGGCACTCTGTATCAAAACAGTCATAATGGTTTTTAACTGTACAGTGTGCAGGATTCTTGTAAGCTAAGAACTCGCATTTAAAGCATGGGGGGGGGGAACCTGTCAATCAAGGACAGCTATTTAGACTTAAGTGGCACAGAACCTAGTACGTATAACTTCTGTCTTAGAATGATCACTATCTGGACCCAGCTAACTCCGCAAGGGGAAGAAAGAATCAGAATTTGTTACAGGGCTGCTGGTTTGTGCTGGGGCCCAAGCAATTCATACCTCGCTGTGGCTGATGCAATCGCAGCAGAGAGCAATGAATCACTTCGCTCCTGCCAGCCACCTCAGGACTTTGGCCAAGCGCAGGTTTGGGGTTCGTTGGAGAATCATTTTTTTCCCCCCTTCTTGAGTTGAAAGAGTAACTTTGTGTTTCCAAAAAGCCCTTTCTTTGTGTAGAGAAATCCTGTGGTGAGGTGGCGCTGGGTTGGTCTAGGACGAACCACTTCTGCTTATAAGTCTGGAAAGAGAATGAAACGGAGGGTCCCCTTTCCCTCCCACCCAGTAAAGACACAGAGCTGAAAGGTGTCTTTCAGCAGCACTGGAGACAAGGGGAGTTGATGTGTAGGTACCAGGATGCTGTCCAGAGGAGGCTGCTGGAGAAGTAACCTCTTGTTTTTCTGCTTGGGGTTGTGGCAAGGAGGTTGGTGAAGCTCACCCACAGCACCCGGGACTAAACGGAACAAATAAAACCTCTATTTGTTCAGCTCTACCCTGGATATAGATGGTGCTTACAGCCAGGGTTACTGGGATCAGCTGAAACCCGGGCAGAATGTTTATTCCTAGGATGGTAGAGCCAGACAAATAGTTCTCTGTTTCTTCTACTTTCCAGGCCAGGAGGGCAGGAGACATATCCAATCATGCAAGAGGCAGTGAAGAGTAAAAAAAAAAAATTGGGTGCCTACTGGCTCCACAATACTGAGGCACATAAATAAAATTTTTAAAAGCACAAACTCAGTCTCCAGCTCTCAAGACACATAAAATCCATTTGGCTGGAGGGAGCTTGATGGGCAAAAACTCAAGAGAAATTTGATAGTCTGCCCTGCAAGGTAGTAAAAGCTAATTTTTCAAGGGGGAGAGGGAGGAAGGAGATGAGTGGGGGGTTATGGGTAGGATCTGGGGCTCTCAGAAGAGGATTCGTGGGCAAGGTTTGGAAGATCATAAGCAACACGGCATCTGTGTTCTCCAGTGGACCCCGGCATTTAACATGAGCCTGCCATAGAGTGGGCCTTCAGGAAATAGTTGACGAGTGAACGAAGGAGGAGGTGGCTTATATTAAAGGGATAAATAGGTGACGAAAGGGGAGGAGGGCATTCCAAACCGAGGAAAGGCCCAAAGAAGCAAGCTGGACAGCTCAGTGAGACCGGTTTAACCACAGTGGAGGGCATGTACTGAGGAGAAATGAGGTTAGATATGGAGTCAAATGGGGGACTGGAAAGCCAGGCAGAGAAATTTAATGGAGATGAACAGTCCTCCATTGAGCTTTTTGTTTTTCTTTCTAGTATTGGATATTGAACCCAAGGTATCATGGGAATCCCACATACTACCATTGTGCCTGCAGGGTCCCTAGCCCCTTCATTAGGCTTCTGTGAAGCATAGATCATGTATGTGTTAAGTACAAAGAGAAGGGACAGTAGTGGAGACAGAAGATGGATTAAAAAGACCTCACTATCTGTTGGGGATGGACAGATAATACCTGCTCTTTACTCTTTACCGGAATAAATGTGATAATAATGATGTAGGTAAAATATCTGAATATTTGCCAGGCATGGTAGTGTATGCCCAGTACTCAGGAGGCAGAGGCAGGCAGATCTCTATGAGTTCTAGCCCACCCAGGGCTACAGGGAGACCCTTTGTCAAACAGACCAAAAAAAAAAGATTAATCTAGTCAGTATAGTTGCCAAAAGCTGGGCAAGTCCAACTCACTCAAGTGAGCTGGTTTATTGAGAGGCATACCAGATACCCAATGCTAGGAAGTGAGATTCAAAAAAGGTACAAGGGGGCTTAACCTGGTAAATTGATACCATCCTCCTTCTTCTTTCCCTTTCTCATTCTCAGTGAAGCCTCATGGGTAATCTCTGCCTCTTTTCTATTTAAAAATATATTTATTTTCCATTGTATGTGTATGAGTGTTATGCCTGCATGTATGTAAGTATACCCATGTCATGCAATGCCTAAAGAGCCCAGAAGAGGGTGTCAAATCCCCACCTGGGACTGGAGATATGGACAGTTGTTAGTTGCCGTGTGAGTGCTGGGAACTGAACCTGGGTCCTCTGTAAAAGCAGCCAGTGTTCTTAACCACTGAGCCATCTCTCCAGCCTCTTTTTTTCTCTTTATAGGCTTCGTTCTCTGGTTTCCTTCTCTGATTAGGTTTTTCCCTGATGTAAGTTTGACATTTGAAGGACATAGGACCCTTCCATACCAGGACCAGCCATCCTCTTTCACTCTCTGAAGCCTAGAATCTTAAAGATAAAGAATATTTGCAGTGTGGTGGAACCTGTTATAATCTCAGCAGTCAGGAGGCAGGAGGATTACTAGGAGGTCAAGGCCAGGTTAGGCTATCAGCTACATGGTAAGACCCTATCTCAAAAAACAAGGGGCAATGGAGATGGTTCAGTCAGTAAAAGTGGTTGCCACTCAAGCGTTTTGATCCCCAGCACCTCTGTAAAAAGCCAGGTGTGGTGGTGCATGCCTGTAATCCTTGCACTGGGGAACCCAAACAAGAAGATCCCTGGGGCTCATTGGCCAGCCAGTCTACCTGAGTAGATACACTCCAGGTTCAATGAGAGACCATGACTCAAAATATAAGGTGGAGAGGTACTGAAGAAAACGTCCTACAATGTCTTCTGGCCTCCACATGCAGCTGCACTCACGTGAGCACATGTCTGCACACCTGTGCGCACACACACAACTTGAGAAACAGAAGAATCTGATTGGCTCCATTCAGCGTATTGACAGATATCCCTAGATCATAACCCACCACGTGTGTTTAGAAGGCAAATCACAAAATAAAAAAAAAAAAAAGGAGCGGTGGGGGAGCTTGCGAGATGGGTCTGAGGACCCAGGTCCTGTTCCTAGCACTCACATGATGGCTCATGACTGCCTGCCTGGATTTCCAATTCTGGGGGGAATACGACATCCTCTTCTGACCTCCACAGGCTTCTGGGTGGACATGGTACACACACAAATAAATAAATAAATAAATAAATAAATAAATAAATAAATAAAAATTTTTTTAAGTTGTCTGAGTGTGCCAAGAACTGTGGCTAGGGCTGGGGCTGGAGGTCAGTTGGTGGAGATGCTTGTCTAGAATGCAAGAGACCCCAAGTTCATCCAGCATCACAAAATAAGCAAACAAACAAAAAGGACCAGTTTACTTCCTCTGGTTAAATAATGCAGGGAGCAGATCCCCTCTCTGGTGTGGTAGAGGCAGAAAGGCTTCATTTAGGCCTGAGTTAGGGGTGAGGTAGCCGTTTCAGACCTCGATGCAGGGAGCATTTACAGCTTTTAGGCTGGCTGCTTTCGACAGAAGTCGAAGAAGTTTTAGAAACTGGAGCGACCATCAGAACATTAGGGAAGCTTTTTATTTAATTCAGAACAGAGCAGTTTAGAGGTAAAAGATTTATTTTATTTTAGTATGTAGTATTAAAAAACATTTTTTTAAGGGCAAAGTCTGCTTCTCATTCATTGCTATAACCCCAGGCTGGGTAGTCAAGGTGGAGGGGGGGCGCACACTTGCTACAGTGTTTTTTCAATTGAATCGAATTCCCTTAAACCCAGACAATCAACAAACAGGTTGCTCTTTATATTATGTTAGGGACAGAGTCTGGACCAGGAACATGAAACAAAAATCAAAACATGGTTTTTCTGATTACTGATACAGGGCTCGGGTCACTGGAGACAGACTCACAGAGAAGCAAAAAAAAAAGAAAAAACAAAACATAAAAAAGAAAAGCAGCAACAGAATTGAAGACAGAGTGCCCCGCAGAGGGCTAGATAAACAGATAGTGTGAGCCTAGTGGCTCCCGAGTAGATCAAAGCTGGCTTCCCCAGTGCAGGCAGCAGGCATGGCAGGAATCTGGGAACCTCTCACCCAGTCCCCCACCCACGTTCACAAATGGAGAGCCACGCCATTAGTGGACACACCTTTGAGCACTACCAGCGTACAGGCTTTTTTGTTGCTGTTGTTGTTGTTGTTGTTGTTGTTGTTGTCTTTTCTAGACAGGGTCTCCCTGTAGCCCCAGCTGTCCTGGAACTCACTCTGTAGACCAGGCTGGCCTTGAACTTACAAAGATCCGCCTGCCTCTGCCTCCCAAGTGCTAGGATTAAAGGTGTGAGCCCGGCACGTATAGGCTTTTGAGACAAACCCTTCCTAGCGTCTTCTATATTGCTTAGATAGTCAGCTGTGATATGACTGAATCTATGATTTCGGGCCAGACTGCTCAGGGTCACAGCCCAGGTCTGCCACTTGGGCAAGTGTCTCCACTCATTAACCACTTAGTTTCTGCATTAAGAAAACAACATTGGATTCACAAACCCCTTTGAAGGAAGGGGGTAGACTGAGAAGATTATTTATGCATGTCAAAGGCCAAATAATGAAAACAGTATCTGGCAAAGAGTAAGCAATTTAGTTGATAAAAACAACATGGCAGAGATGGGCTCCCCTGCAGGGAGGGCCCTGGGATCGGTAGACCCACAGAAGGCTATTGGAGCTGTGGCTTGGGCTTCTCTTTTCTTTTGGAACAAACCCCTGATTGGAATAGAAATAAGCCAGGCCAATGAGAACTCTTCCCTAGGATTTTTTTTCCTTCTGGTTATGAGATAATACTTCTCACAGTTCCCCACCTTTGGGGTTGTATAGTAAGGGTGTGAGCTCAGAAGAGCCTTGGCTTTCTCCTCCTGCAAGGCTGAGAAGCCGCCTGGGAAAATGGAGCTGATGGGCAGAGCCAAGGCTGGGCAGAGCCGAGTCTCTGACTCCAGTTTACAAACATCCAGACATCCACTCCCACCGGTCTGCAATTTCATTGCAGAAGTCATTAAATTTCTTCTCTCTCTCCTCTCTCTCTCTCTCTCCTCTCTCTCTCTCTCCCTCTTGCTCTCTTCTTAAATTTTAGAATTTTTTTGCTTATGTCAACTAGAATTTGTGCTTGGGAATCAATTCAGAAGGAAAACATCTGTTTGCTTTTTTGTTGTTTTGTTTTATTTATTTTACTTTATTTTATTTTGCTTTTTGTTTATATTAAACAATATTTCCAGTTTTGTGGGATATGAGGTAGATATGTACCATTTATACTGTTTTGCTTGAAAGATTGAAAGATAGAAAAGAGAAGAAGGAAGGAAGGAAGGAAGGAAGGAAGAAAAGAAGGAAGAAAAGAAGGAAGGAAGGAAAAAAGCCAAATGTGGAGCATGGGTGATCGTCCCAGCACTAGGGAGTCAGAGACAAGAGGATCCCCGGGACTGACTGGCCAGCCAGGCTAGTCTAATTGGTGAGCTCCAGAACAAGGAGAGACCTTGTCTCAAAGAAGATGGCTAGATAGTGTCCCTGAGGACGACCTCTGACCTCCACACACAGACACACATACAGCATGCAAACCCATACAAAAATGCACTCCCTACATACACAGACAGACACACAGACACACAGGCACACAGACACACATACAGCATGCAAACCCACACATAAATGCACTCCCTACACACAGACACAGACACAGACACATAGGCACACAGACACACACACAGACACACAGGCACATAGACACACATACAGCATGCAAACCCACACATAAATGCACTCCCTTCACACAGACACAGACACAGGGGCACACACACACACTCACACACACAAAGTAAATAAATAAACAAGGGCTGGCAAGATGGCTCACCAGACAAAAGTGCTTTCTTTTTTTTTTTTGGTCTTTTTGAGACAGGGTCTCCCTGCAGCCCCAGCTGTCCTGGAACTCCCTCTGTAGACCAGGCTGGCCTTGAACTCACAAAGATCCCCCTGCCTCTGCCTCCCAAGTGCTAGGATTAAAGGCGTGTGCCACCATGCCCAGCTAAAAGTGCTTTCTCCCAAGCCTGATGACCTAAGGTGGATCCCCAGAACCCATGTGGTGAAAGAAAAGAATTGACTTCCACAAGTTTTCCCCTGATCTCCACTTGTATTCTACGGTATGCGTGAACACACATGAATGAATGAATTAAAATAATATTAGTGCCAGGCGTGGTGGCACACGCCTTTAATCCTAGCACTTGGGAGGCAGAGGAAGGCGGATCTTCGTGAATTCAAGGCCAGCCTGGTCTACAGAGTGAGTTCCAGGACAGCTGGGGCTACAGGGAGACCCTGTCTCGAAAAGAACAACAACAAAAAAATAATAATATTAGTAAAAAAATTGATGGTACTTAGTAACTGTTTAAAAACATTCCTCACTGGGCGTGGTGGCGCACACCTTTAGTCCTAGCACTCAGGAGGCAGAGGCAGGTGGATCTTTGTGAGTTCAAGGCCAGCCTGGTCTACAGAGCGAGTTCCAGGACAGCTGGGGCTACAGGGAGACCCTGTCTCAAAAATACCAAAAAGAAAAAACAAAAACAAAAACAAAAAACATTCCTGTCTTGCACTATTGGAAAAGGAACAATCTAAAAGTGGCTTTTAAAGTTTCAGCTTCTGAGACTGGAGATATGGCTCATTGGTTAAGAGCACTGGCTGTTCTTGCGGAAGACCTGGGTTCGAATCCCAGCACCCACATAGTGGCTAACAACTTCATAACTCCAATTCCAGGGGATCTGACCCCTCTTCTGACCTCCACAGGCACTGCAGGACACGAATATCCACGCATACATGCAGATATAACACTTATACACATAAAATGAAAATAAATAAATACATAAAAAATTTGTTCATCTTCTGAAAAAAAATTTGGGCAGCGAGGTTTGAGACAGGGTCTCCCTATAACCTTAATTGGCCTGGAGCTACTACACTAGCCTGGCCTCTATCTCACAGATATCTGGTTGCCTCTGCCTTCTGAGATCTGAGATTAAAGACCTGTGGCACCATATACTGCTCTAAAAAAAAAAAATTAAAACTGGGTGTGGTGGCACATGCCTCTAATCCCAGCACTCGGGAGGCAGAGGCAGGTGGATTTCTGTAAATTCAAGGCCAGCCTGGTCTACATAGCAAGTTCCAGGACAGCTGGGTCTACAGGGAGAGCCTGTCTTGAAAAGACCAAAAAAATTATACAAGTGGTAATTCTAAAAAGAGAGAGAGAGAGAGAGAGAGAGAGAGAGACAATGTCTTATTCTTAGCCCAAGGTGACCTTGAACTCATGATCCTCCTGCCTCAGTCTCCTGGGTGCTTGAATTATAAATGAGTGCCACCATACTGGGCCAAACTTTTTTTTTTTTAAACTTTTAAGTTTTTTTTTTTTTTTAAACTTTTAAGTACTCCAAAGTGTAGAGTACATTACATCCAGGGTTGCAATGCTAGGGCTAAAAGGGGCCAACAGGTAATTCAAGGAGTAAAGCAGGCAGGTAAGTATAAGACAAGAGAGAGTGGTAGCGACTGAGGCAAAATGGCTAGTACTTGATGCAAGATATAAGACAAGAGAGAGTGGTAGTAACTGTGGCAAAATGGCTAGTACTTGATGCAAGATATAAGACAAGAGAGAGTGGTAGCGACTGAGGCAAAATGGCTAGTACTTGATGCAAGATATAAGACAAGAGAGAGTAGAAGTGACTGTGGCAAAATGGCTAGTACTTGATGCAAGATAAACTAAGCCCCAGTCCATTGTCTCCTCCGATCACAAGGTAGCTAGGTGGTCCAGGTTTAAGAAATTCTGGGGGCTGGAGAAATGGCCTAGCGGTTAAGAGCGCCGACCGCTCTTACAGAGGACCTGGGTTCGATCCCCAGCGCCCACATGGCGGCCGAGAGCCGTCTGAAACTCCAATTCCAGGAGAACTCCAGTTCCAGGGGAATCCGAGACCCTCTTCTGACCTCCGCGACATTGCACGACACGGGTACACAGACTTGCATGCAGACAGTACATTCATACACATACAGAAAAAAAAAAATTCTGGACATCTGGAGGTAGACATGGTGGTTCATGAATATAATCCCTGTACTTGGGGAGCTGAGGTGAGAGGATTGCTATAAATTTGAGGCCAGCCTGGGCTACATAGTGAGACCCCCCCCATCTCACCCTCACTCAATCCCCCCAAAGAAAAGAACAAAGAAACCAGGCGTGGTGGCACATGCCTTTATCCCAGCACTGGGGAGGCAGAGGCAGGCAGATCTCTGTGAGTTCAAGGACAACCTGGTCTACATAGTAAGTTTCAGGCCAGCTGGGACTAAAGGGAGACCCTGCTCTCACAAAAAAAAAAAAAAAAAAAAAAAAAAAAAAAGACCAAAGAAAAGAAACAAAGAAAATCTGAGCATTTGGATTGTTTAATGTAAAATCTTCTAAGATTTGAATATGGATTGTGAGTTTGATCTTTAAAAATGATCAAATGGCTAGGCATGGTTATATATGCCTGTAACCCAGCACTGCGGTTGGGGAGGAGTGTTGAGACAAGAAGATTTAGAGCCTAGAGCCAGCCTGGTATACATAGCTAACAAGAGACCCTGTCAGAAAGAAGAAGAGAGAAAGAAAGAACGAAGAAAGAAAGAACAGAAAGAAGAAACGAAAGAAGGAAGGAAGGAAGGAAGGAAGGAAGGAAAGAAGGAAGGAAGGAAGGAAAGAAGGAAGGAAGGAAGGAAGGAAGGAAGGAAAGGAAGGAAGGAAGGAAGGAAAGGAAGGAAGGAAGGAAGGAAGGAAGGAAGGAAGGGAGAAGAACCCACCAAGCTGGGCCCTGTGATGTAAGTGTATAATCTCAGCTACTCAGGAGGCTGGAACAGTTTGCAGTCAGCCTTGCCCACACAGATCCTATATCAAATGAAAACAAAAGGCAAAGCAAGACAAAACAGAGCAAAAATGACTATATGTCCCATTGTGCCCAGGACTGACAGATTTCCTGAATGCAACCCATGATAAATTGCTTTCCCTGAGTGTCGACCTACGTGAGACTTCCAGTTCCAACACGTGACTTCATTTCACCCAGGTGCAGCATCTAAGCATGGCAAACGTGCTTTCTGGGTCCTCATCCCCACAACCTAAGGAGTCAGGTACAGGTAGTTATTCCTACTTTGAGATCTGGTAAGTCCCCACAACACTCGTGATACAGAGAACCCAGAGCCCAGTGTGACATCGTTTCATCTCCCCTGATCTGACTGGCTCTGAGTCATCAGTAAGAGCCTGGCTGCTCCCAGCTGCTTCCAGTAGTTTCTCCATGGCTGTAACATCTTGTTTCTGTTTGGGGTCACTGCTTGGGCTCTCTGCACAGCCAAGAGATTAAGGATTTATTTCCCTTATTCCTCATCTTTCAGCTGAAGGAAACACTACTTTTTTTAAAACCTTTTTTTTTTTTTTTGTCTTTTCAAGACAGGGTTTCCCTGTAGTCCCAGCTGGCCTGGAACTTACTCCATAGACCAGGCTGGCCTTGAACTCACAAAGATCCACCTGCCTCTGCCTCCCGAGTGCTAGGATTAAAGGCGTGCACCACCACGCCCGGCAGGAAACATTACTTTTATCATCACATTGCATGTAGTGCATTTGGACCTGGTCCTCTTTTTTGAATGTGAAAACCAAAGACACAGAATGGAGGGGAGGTGACTTCCTTGAACACACACCATGTTGGTGGAACTCTAATCTCCTGGGCCTTATTTGATCTCTTACCACCTGTTTCTTTTATGAGGGGAAGTGAAGTAGACTAGCATTTTCTGCCTGACCCCTGGGTGCCAGGCCCCACATGGGACACTCATCTAACTCTCCCAACTCCTCAAGGACTCTGAAGGAAAGGATTGGCAGTCCAGGCTCCCACCCTTTCCACCACCACCCTTCCAACCCAAAGGGGCCCCTCTCAGACGCACCCTCCCCCAAGTCAGATTCTTGTAAGAGAGCCAAAATTACATAGTGAAGTTTGTATTTGTATTAACATTATAGACATCTCTGGTTTCCTTGAACTTGAACATCCTGGCAGGAAGTCAGAATCACATCTTAGTTCACAGGGGGACGGTTTTGTTTGCAGACCTGAGTTTGAATCTCTTGTCTGCTACTTATCTGCTCAGTGAAGTAGGAAAACCAGCCACTGAAACTCTTCTTGCCTTCAGATTTCCCTTCCAGGAAGAAGGCAAGGCCAGGCCACAGGCTACTGCAAAGATGAAAAATGAGATACTTTCAGGATGATCCTCTCCCTGCCACTCAGCAGTTCCAGGCCCATGTATTCATACAAACCCAGATATGACTCTCCATTGCTCCAAAGAGCACACAGTAGAAATGTCCTTTCTCATAGTCTATGCATGCCTTGAATTTGAATTTAGGATCTATCTGCTTCAGCCTTCCAGGACCTGGGAGTTTGGGGGGTTATATTCTACTAAGTGAATGTACTGTAGTTGGTCCACATATCGATTTCGAAGACATCATCTGCTTACTCCTCTGGCACATGCCTGTAATCCCAGCACTTGGGAGCTCAAGACAGAAGGATTGCAATGAGTTTGGGGCCAGCCCATGTTTACAGAGTGAGATACTATCCAAAACAAAAAGCCAAATAGGCTGGTATGTAGTTCCTTGGTAGAGTGCTTGCTTAGCGTGCATAAAGACTTGGGTTGGATTTCCAGTGCCAAATAAAACCAGGTGTGGTGGTGTAAACCTGTAATCCTGGCACTTAAGCGGTGAGGCAGAAGGATCAGAAGTTCAAGGCTAGCCTGGGACACAGAAGACCCTGTTTCAAAACAAAACAAGGAGCTAGGGGGATGGCTCAGCAGGTAAGAGCACTGGCTGCTCTTGCAGAGGACCTGGTTTGATTCCCAGCACCCATATGGTGACCAACAACTGTCCGTAACTCCAGTTGCAGGGGATCTGACATCTGGCCTCCACCGGCATTGCACACATGTGGTACACTTACATACATGCACACACATGGTACACTTACATACATACAGGCAAAACACTTATACGCCCAAAATAAAAATAAATAAAAATTTTAAAATAAAACAAACCTGCCAGGCATGGTGGTGCACGCCTTTAATCCCAGCACTCAGGAGGCAGAGTCTACAAAGTGTCAGCATATATGTGTGTGTGTGTGTGTGTGTGTACACATACATATATATCCATAGGGATGAATTTCAAATATATTATGCTATGTGACAAAAAGCCAGGCACAAAATTTTACATTTTATATTATTTCATTTATACTGACGATATAGAAAAGCTAGAGGTTAGAGGTGGCATTAATGGCCTGAAGGCAGACATGCTCTGTATCTCAGCAGGTATTGGTTAATTGGCTCTACATTTGTTATGCCTTGCTAGATTGTCCATTAAAGATGGACAGATTTTACTGTAGGTAGGTTAAGCCTCCAGCAAACCTAACTCTAAAAAAAAAAAAACCCACAAAACCAAAAGGGAAAAAAGCCAGGCATGGTGGAGCACTCCTTTAATCCCAGCACTCAGGAGGCAGAAGCAGGTGGACCTCTGTAAGTTTGAGGCCAGTCTCGTCTATATAGTAGGTTCTAGGCCAGTTGAGGCTACAGGGAAACCCTGCCTCAAAAAAAAACAAAAAAAACAAAAAACAAAACCAAATAAACAAACAAACAAAAAACAGAGGAAGGTGGCTCTATAAAGAACATACCCATAGATTCCTTTTCATTAAAGTGTTAGTGCTAATACACTTTTTTTTTTTTTTTTTTGAGACAGGGTTTCCCTTTAGCTCCAGCTGGCCTGGGAACTCACTATGTAGAGCAGGCTGGCCTTAAATTCACAGAGATCTGCCTGCCTCTGCCTCCTGAGTGCTGGGATTAAAGTCATGTATCACCACACCCAGCTCACTTTTGTTTTTTGTCAGGGTCTTACTATGTAACTCTGGCCCAGAGCTCACTATGTAGACTAGGCTGGACTTGAAGTCAGATATCTGCCTCCCTTTGCATCCTGAGTTCTGGGATTAAAGGCAAGAGCAACCATGCCCAGAAATAGCACACTCTTATACCGCCAGCAATGTAACCTTTGCAAAATAGAGCCTGCAACTTGGTAGGTACATATGTATGTCTATATGTGTGCATGTGTGTGTATGTGTTTATTTACACACATATGAGGAAAATGAAAAACACAGGAAATTGATAACAGTGGAGACTAAAAAGAACTTGGTAGGAGATATTTTCCAATATTGTGTGTATATGTAAAACATGTGTTACTTTTGACTTGTATGACTGTATTAAGTATAAGCCAGGTGTGGTGGCATGCCTTTAATCCTAGCACTTGGGAGGCAGAGGCAGGCGGATCTTTGTGAGTTCAAGGCCAGCCTGGTCTACAGAGTGAGTTCCAGGACAGCCTGGGGCTACAGGGAGACCCTGTCTTGAAAAGAAAAAAAAAAAGAAAAAATGACTGTATTATGTGTAAAGACACACCAAAATAATTAAAATCTTTTAAATGAAAGGGAATGTTTAATCCCAGGTGTGACTCCGGGCTGGTGGCATCTGTGATGGTGTAGCACTCTTGGGGCAGCCACACAACATGAGCATCTGCTTACTTAGTTCTGGCTCTACTCACTTTAGCTAATAAACTGCAAGCAAATCTGGGCTCCTGGGTAGCTGGCCAAGACTGGCTGGTAGCCTGGTTCTAGAGAAAGCAGAAGTGAAGACACTGTTTTTCTCCTATCTGTATCCCATTGGCAGAAAGTCCTTTTAGCTCTCATCCCACAGTTGGAAAGAACATCATCTACGGTCCTTCAAGGAGTCAATGACGGACCTAAATTCATATGCTAGTGTAAATGTCTAGCATCGTGATTCTTGATTTTCCAGTGGAGAGGAATGTTCTTCCACTGAGGTACCCTCTTATTGGGATATAAGATTCTTACATTCTTTCCTGAAAATACATTTTTGTTAATTTATTTTTATGCATATGAGTATATTGTCTTCGTGTATATAAGCGCACCCATGTTGTGAAAAGCCCAAGGGGGCCAAAAGAAGGCATTGGATCCCCCGGAACTGGAGTTTTGGATGGTTGTTAGCTGCCATATGGGTGGTGGGAATCAAATCCTGGTCCTCTGCAAGAGCAGCCAGTGCTCTTAACCGCTGAGCCATCTCTCCAGCTCCCCAAAAACATATTTGGTAAGAGATCAAGATGATCATGTGATGGAAACACAGAAGAAAGAAGCTCATTACTTCCCAGCCGGATGAGTGCTCTAGGGAGCACAGAGCACGGGGAGCCAGTGTGCATAGCAATCCGGTTTTGGACACAAACCTGAATTTGAATCTCATCCCAGCCTCTTCCTCACTGTGAGCTCTGGTATTTACCCTCTAGGTTACTCCCTCTGTGTGCTAATGAACCTTGGACGGCAGAGTTTATAGGAGAGTGGAGAACCCATGGATGGCCTGCTTTGCATACTCAGCTCCCAAGAACCCTTCACATGTAGCCAGAGCCACCACAAGGGTAGAAAGGTGACGAGAGGAACAGCCACATGGAACAACACCAAGAATGAAAGTAGGGTGGCAGGGGTGACTCACACATGACTCACTTCCTTGCCCAGGGCATTCTGAACCTCCTCCACAGGGCAGCTTCTCACACTTGTCATACCGTGGGTTCCCTTTCTGTGGAGAGGTGCCCTGCCCCACAAGGAGTAGATGCAGAGTATCATCAGCCCCTCCCTACCCCAAGTGTGAAGGACAGTTTGCTTAGCTGGAACCTCAATTTTAAATTCACAGAGTAACAGTTCCTGTAAAGTCCAATCTTTAGAAGAAAGATTATCTTTTGTCCTGGGGTACAGAGATTTCAGAACCCTTTTTGTCCTTTTCTAGATTATCACAGGAATATCTGTCCCCCGTAGGACACGGGGAAGACACAGTGTCAAGAAACTGAAAAAGTTAACCACAACTCCATCATTCAGACTCAGTCAAAGGACTCGACTTGGTGTTTTTCCACTCAATTTTTTTCTCTTGGGTTTCCTCTTCCAGCCAAGTTTATATTATCTATATCAACAGTATTCAAAAGACGTAAACTTGGAAAGTGGAGACAGGAGTTCAAGGTCATCCTTGGCTATACGATACCCTGTCTCAAAAAAAAAAAAAAAGGAAAAAAAGGGAAACATTGTAACTGAAAGTGCTTCAGTGGTATCATTAGAGAAAAATGCAAACTATGCTGGGCATGGTGGCACATACCTTTAATCTCAGCACTCAGGAAGCAGAGGCAGGTCCATCTCTGTGAGACCAAGGCCAGCTTTGGAGTTCCAGGCTATCTGGGGCTATAGGGATACCCTGTATTTTTTTTTAATTTTTTTATTAATTTTATTTATTTCTGTATGTGTATGAATGTACTGTCTGCATGCAAGTTTGTGCACCCGTGTCGTGCAATGCCACGGAGGTCAGAAGAGGGTCTCGGATTCCCCTGGAGCTGGAGTTCTCCTGGAATTGGAGTTTCAGACGGTTCTCGGCCGCCATGTGGGTGCTGGGGATCGAACCCGGGTCCTCTGTAAGAGCAGTCGGTGCTCTTAACCGCTAGGCCATCTCTCCAGCCCCGATACCCTATATTTTAAGAAGAAGAGAAAAAATGGGGGCTGGAGAGATGGCCTAGCGGTTAAGAGCGCCGACCGCTCTTACAGAGGACCCGGGTTCGATCCCCAGCACCCACATGGCGGCTGAGAACCGTCTGAAACTCCAATTCCAGGAGAACTCCAGTTCCAGGGGAATCCGAGACCCACTTCTGACCTCCGCGGCATTGCACGACACGAGTGCACAAACCTGCATGCAGACAGTACATTCATACACATACAGAAATAAATAAAATTAATAAAAAAAAAAAGAAGAGAAAAAATGAAAACAAATTCATGAAATGCACTTAATGTATCTTCTTTAGAACAACATAGCTCAGATTTTTATCTTATCACAATCAATATAAAAAAATGAATGATATACTCACATGTTTGCATATCTCACAGATGGGAATAGTCACGTGTCAGGTGCTTGGTAGCAGTGTGAGGCTGCTGACTACCATACTGAATAGTGCGAGTCAGTGCACCGGCTATGGTGCTTTCCATTCTGCTTAAACTACATCCTAGGCATTTCCTCAGTTCATATCATAGCCTTTGAAAAACATCTCTTTCAAGACCTACAATAGAGATAAAATGGTGTTCACTTATGATCCTAGTCCTTGAGAAATAGGGGCAGGAAGAACAGAAGTTCAAGGTCATCCTTGACTACACAGTGAGTTCCAGGCCAGCCTGAGCTACTTGAGACCCTAATAAACTCTTTTCACAACCCCTCAAAGAACTACAGATATATAGCTATAGATATATAGATACATAGATATATAGATATGTAGTTACGTAGATATATAGATATATAGATATAATTTAATTGAAAAGATAGTATATCTGGTTTCTGAGTTTTGGTTGTACTTTGGGCATCTCCCCACTCAAGGACCATTTCATGTAATTAAATGTGTGTTAGCCATTTCATGTAATTAAACTATTTTTCCCAGCAGATATTCATATTGAATAAAAATTTGACACCTGTAATATGTACTTCTTTTTAAAATGTTTTAGCATTTTTTTTACTTTATGTGTACAAAGTGTATAGACTGCATGTATGTAAGCGCACCCATGTTGTGCACCGCCCAAGAAGGTCAGAAGAGGGTGTCGGACTCCCCGAGGACTAGAGTTATGGATGGTTATTAGCCGCCATGTGGCTGCTAGAAATCAAACCCCAGTCCTTTGCAAGAGGAGTCATTGTTCAATCCTAGCACTTGGGAGGCAGAGGCAGGCGGATCTTTGTGAGTTCAAGGCCAGCCTGGTCTACAGAGTGAGTTCCAGGACAGCTGGGGCTACAGGGAGACCCTGTCTTGAAAAGACAAAAAAAAAGAAAAAATGACTGTATTATGTGTAAAGACACACCAAAATAATTAAAATCTTTTAAATGAAAGGGAATGTTTAATCCCAGGTGTGACTCCGGGCTGGTGGCATCTGTGATGGGGTAGCACTCTTGGGGCAGCCACACAACATGAGCATCTGCTTACTTAGTTCTGGCTCTACTCACTTTAGCTAATAAACTGCAAGCAAATCTGGGCTCCTGGGTAGCTGGCCAAGACTGGCTGGTAGCCTGGTTCTAGAGAAAGCAGAAGTGAAGACACTGTTTTTCTCCTATCTGTATCCCATTGGCAGAAAGTCCTTTTAGCTCTCATCCCACAGTTGGAAAGAACATCATCTACGGTCCTTCAAGGAGTCAATGACGGACCTAAATTCATATGCTAGTGTAAATGTCTAGCATCGTGATTCTTGATTTTCCAGTGGAGAGGAATGTTCTTCCACTGAGGTACCCTCTTATTGGGATATAAGATTCTTACATTCTTTCCTGAAAATACATTTTTGTTAATTTATTTTTATGCATATGAGTATATTGTCTTCGTGTATATAAGCGCACCCATGTTGTGAAAAGCCCAAGGGGGCCAAAAGAAGGCATTGGATCCCCCGGAACTGGAGTTTTGGATGGTTGTTAGCTGCCATATGGGTGGTGGGAATCAAATCCTGGTCCTCTGCAAGAGCAGCCAGTGCTCTTAACCGCTGAGCCATCTCTCCAGCTCCCCAAAAACATATTTGGTAAGAGATCAAGATGATCATGTGATGGAAACACGGAAGAAAGAAGCTCATTACTTCCCAGCCGGATGAGTGCTCTAGGGAGCACAGAGCACGGGGAGCCAGTGTGCATAGCAATCCGGTTTTGGACACAAACCTGAATTTGAATCTCATCCCAGCCTCTTCCTCACTGTGAGCTCTGGTATTTACCCTCTAGGTTACTCCCTCTGTGTGCTAATGAACCTTGGACGGCAGAGTTTATAGGAGAGTGGAGAACCCATGGATGGCCTGCTTTGCATACTCAGCTCCCAAGAACCCTTCACATGTAGCCAGAGCCACCACAAGGGTAGAAAGGTGACGAGAGGAACAGCCACATGGAATAACACCAAGAATGAAAGTAGGGTGGCAGGGGTGACTCACACATGACTCACTTCCTTGCCCAGGGCATTCTGAACCTCCTCCACAGGGCAGCTTCTCACACTTGTCATACCGTGGGTTCCCTTTCTGTGGAGAGGTGCCCTGCCCCACAAGGAGTAGATGCAGAGTATCATCAGCCCCTCCCTACCCCAAGTGTGAAGGACAGTTTGCTTAGCTGGAACCTCAATTTTAAATTCACAGAGTAACAGTTCCTGTAAAGTCCAATCTTTAGAAGAAAGATTATCTTTTGTCCTGGGGTACAGAGATTTCAGAACCCTTTTTGTCCTTTTCTAGATTATCACAGGAATATCTGTCCCCCGTAGGACACGGGGAAGACACAGTGTCAAGAAACTGAAAAAGTTAACCACAACTCCATCATTCAGACTCAGTCAAAGGACTCGACTTGGTGTTTTTCCACTCAATTTTTTTCTCTTGGGTTTCCTCTTCCAGCCAAGTTTATATTATCTATATCAACAGTATTCAAAAGACGTAAACTTGGAAAGTGGAGACAGGAGTTCAAGGTCATCCTTGGCTATACGATACCCTGTCTCAAAAAAAAAAAAAGGAAAAAAAGGGAAACATTGTAACTGAAAGTGCTTCATTGGTATCATTAGAGAAAAATGCAAACTATGCTGGGCATGGTGGCACATACCTTTAATCTCAGCACTCAGGAAGCAGAGGCAGGTCCATCTCTGTGAGACCAAGGCCAGCTTTGGAGTTCCAGGCTATCTGGGGCTATAGGGATACCCTGTATTTTTTTTTAATTTTTTTATTAATTTTATTTATTTCTGTATGTGTATGAATGTACTGTCTGCATGCAAGTTTGTGCACCC
>VZQC01001442.1:4366248-4402591 GCA_009823505.1 Rhizomys pruinosus
GAAACAACAACAACAACAGAAAATACTGCATCAAAGAACTGACTGAAACAGTGAACTTCTGCTCAAAACAGTCAACTTCCCCATGGAAAATATTGAGAAAGACTAAGAGATAGAAAGCATGTTTGGCAGAATGCACGAGCTCTGGTGGGGTGGGGGAATGAGCGGGAACATGGGTCTAGATTTGTTAAAAATAAATAAATAAATTTATGTGAAAAAAAAAACAACAAAAAAAAAACAGTCTCCATCCTCACACAGGTAAATCCTTTCCTCCCAGAGCCCACATGCCCCAGAGCCAACATCTTCTCCTGCAGAAATCTTTCCCTTCCAGGCTTTTTCTCTCTCACTTCCAAGAAAGTGTCTCAAGAGTCCATGTTGGGGTTCTTAGTCTCAGCCCTACTGGTAATCAAGCCAGATCATTTCTTGTTGTTCTGTGTACTGGAGGATGATTTTCAGCACACTTGACCTCATCTATTGACCAGATGCCAGTAGTAAACCCCCTCCGCCACCCCAGTTGTGGCATTCCAATCTGCAGACATTGACACATGCTCCCTGTGAGGGTCATCCCCTATAGCTGAGAACCATGACTTTAAGGTATCAGAGACAGAAGACATTTTGTTTTATTTTGCTTCAGACAGGTCTTGCTGGGTAGCCCTGGCTGACCAGGTTTTTGCTCTAGAGCTCAGGTTGGCCTTGTATTTTCAGCACACTCCTTCCTTGGCTTGTGGAGTGCTGGGATTGTAGATCCAAGCCACTAAGCTCAGGGAGGAGTCTTACACTAGTCATTTGATGCTATAGGACACTTCCTTCTCATATAGACTGCATTGCCCATAAGAACAAGAAGTCTCTCTTTCCACCATGTGTCTCTAGTGTCTGCACACAGTAAGTACTCATAAATGTAAATGTGCACACTGATGATTTTGTTGTTTGGCGTTTGTTTGTGTGTGTGTGTGTGTGTGTGTGTGTGTGTGTGTGTGTATGTATGTTTTTGTTTTGAGACAGGGTGTCCTATAGCCCAAGCTGACTTCAAACTTACTATGTTGCTGAGGCTAGCCTTGAACTCCTTATCTGCCCACCTCAGCTTCCAAGTGATAGAATTATAGGCATGAACTATTGATTCATCTGGTGATTTGGGGTGGGGGAACTTTATATTAGCTCTTTCAAGAGTGACTCAAATGTATACAACACATCTGGGAGAATAGTGCCCTTTAAAAATCATCTCCTTGGACCAGAAAGATGGCTCAACAGGTAAAGGTCCCTGCTGTCAAGGGGAAGGGCCTGAGTTCAGTCTGAAACCACATAGTGGAACAGACTCTTGAAGGTTATCTTATGACCTCCATACTCTCACCATAGTGTGCTCGCGCACGTGCGTGAGTATGCACGCACACACACGCACACAATAAACAAAATGGAATAAAAAATGTTTTTGAGCTGGACATTTGGTATGTGTCTTTAATCCTAGCACTTTGGAGGCAGAGCCAGGCAGATCTGTGTAAGACTGAGGCCAGCCTGGTCTACATAGTGAGTCCCAGGCTAGCTGGGGCTACATGGAGACCCTGTCTCAAAAAATAAAATTAAATTAAAAAAAGCAAACGTAAATTTATTATTTTTTTAATTATTTTATGTCTATGAGTGTACTGTCTGCATGCAAGTAGGTGTACCTATGTCATGCAATGCTGTGGAGGTCAGAAGAGAGTGTCGGATTCTTCTGGAACTGGAGTTAAAGACGGTTCTTAGCCACCATGTGGGTGCTGGGAATCGAACCCGGGTCCTCTGCAAGAGCAGTCGGTGCTCTTAAATGCTGAGCCATCTCTCCAGCTCTGTAAATTTTTTTAAAGATCATCTTTTTCTCTGCCTTCTGAATATATATATATATTTTTCCCTCCTCATATGAAGAACTATATATGGAATCTTAAAGAACAAATCCTTTCTTGCTCAGAAAATAAACTTTAAAAATGAATTTTACACCTGGAAACTCCTTCTCTGATTTAGAAAATAAGTCTCCACCAGGAAGAGAACTTGTTGCATTCCACTGAATTCAGCCCAATTGGCCTTCCAAAGCGGAGGCTTTGTAGACACTTGTCTGGCATTCCAAGTCTTTAATCTTCAATTTCCTCATCCATTAAATGGGAGTGATAATAGTACCAACTTCAAAGAGTATTTTTTAAGGATTAAGTCAGATTATCCATGAAAATTCCTGGCACAAATTAAATATAATAAAAAGATTTAAGCAGGGTTGGAGAGATGGCTCAGCAGGTAAGGTGTTTGTTGTTTAGCCTAGCCACCTGAGTTCAATCCCCAGAACCCATGCAAAGCTGGAAGGAGAGAACTGACTCCAAAACATTGTTCTCTACCTCAACACGCATGCAGTAGCACACATGGCCCAAGTGCACATCATGTGCATGTACAAACACAGTATAATAATAAATACAAATTTTAAGAAAGACGGAAGTGGGATGGGTGTGGTATGCGCCTTTAATCCCAGCACTTGGGAGGCAGAAGCAGGCGGGTCTCTATGAGTTCCAGCCTGGTCTACAGAGTGAGTTCCAGGCCAACTGGGAGTAAAGGGAGACCCTGTCTCAAAAAAAAAAAAGAAAGAAAGAAAGAAAGAAAGAAAGAAAGAAAGAAAGAAAGAAAGAAAGAAAGAAAGAAAGAAAGAAAGAAAGAAAGAGAAAGTCTGAAGCAGTTAGTGAAATGTTTCTTTTGTTTGTGAGTGTACATGTGCGTGTGTGTGTGCGTGTGCGTGCGTGTGCGTGTGCGTGTGCGTGTGTGTGTGTGTGTGTGTGTGTGTGTATGTGTGTGCAGGCACATGTACAAGTCAAAGAACAACTTTCTGGAGTGTGCCACCACATTTATTTTTTTTATGTGGGTTTGGGACACCAAACTCAGGGTATCAGGTTTATGCAGCAAGCACCTTTTTGCTGGGCCATCTTCCCTTCCCCAGTGTTAGTGAAATGTTAGGGGGAGAACCTAGGGGGCAGCTGTGTCTGAGTTTGGGCCACACAATTTTCTCATGTTGTCTGTGTTTGAAATTTTTTTGTAATCAACTTTTTGTTGAGAACAAAAACAAAATTTATGTTAGTTCATATCATGATTATTACTAAACAGCAAGTATCAGAGGAAGACAGGTGCAAATAAAACACACTCTATCAAGCTCAGAAGGGCTCTGAGCCCGGCATGGTGGCTCACATCATCAAGCAATCCCATCCCTGAGGTGGAGGCAAGAGGAACAGGGCTTCAAGGTTATCCTCTGCTGCCTAGGGAGTGTGGGTCCGGCCTAGGTTCCATGAGTCCCTGTCACACACACACACACACACACACACACACACACACACGAATGGAATTTGTACTTGGATAACACATTGAGTTTGTTCTTCTCTGAGTGTAGACGCCTATAGCCAGCACATACATGCTAGGAAGAACGGCGAGGTTTTGTTTTACCATCTGGTCTCAGAATATCAACCACAGTGTGGGGATAACATATGCTATGGAATGATTTGGTAGGGTTTTTTTTTTCTTTTGAGATTAAAATATATGATTTGTTTGCAAAGCTACTTTGAAACAGTTGGAACAAACACCTGCTCTGGAGTCCGGCACTGAGGATCTGACTTGCAACCCTTTCTCAGCTGCTTTTGGAATGTGACATTTGGACGAGGCACCTCTCTTTTTTGGGCTTGGTTTTCTCGACTGTAAGATGAAGATGAACACATTCCTCAGAGCAATGTAAAGATTAAGTAAGAGCTTAATGCAAGGCTTGGCACCAGCAGGGGTTAGTAGCTAGTGCGTAGCTGTAGCGCAGTTTCCTCCCTCCCAACGAGCAATACTAAACCTTCATTTTGCCAGGGAGCTTTTCAGATTGCCACTCCACTAATGGAACCAGAGGTGATTGTTTTTTTTCTTCTGTTGAGAAGGTCACAACAGGGCTCAATATCTTGAACTGCCAAGTGGCCTGTGGTGAAAGCCTCAGGACATTGTTCCAGCTTCCTCCTATTCAGAGCCCCTGCAAGTGCTGACTGGCTTTGTGATTCATTGAATTCCCCCCTTAGAATTTCACTTTGACCTTAAATGTGTGAAAATTCCATTCCTGGCAAGTGGATCACATTGCTTTGAAAAAGAAGCCCGAACGTATTTTGTGTTTTGAATCATTTGCTACTGGTTGAAATCAGAGGACCCAATATGCATGCCTATTCCATGGCTGGCAAGATGGCTCAGTGGGTAAAGGAACTTGTTGCCAAGCAGCCTGAGGACCTGACTCCAATCCCTGGGACCCACAGAGACCTGACTCCTGCAAATTGTCCTCTGACCTTCACTAGTGTGCTGAGACACAACCCTGTGTTTCCTGCTATCTAGAGAACACCCCCCACCCCCCTACCCCCCACCCCTCTCATCCAACACCAATGGCAACACGAAACACATCCAGAATCACACTCATTATTTTCTGCAGCAATCATGGCACCGCCCGCATTGCTTTCCTCTTGGCACGGGATAGAGTGAAAGAGGAAGGCTGGTGCTGGTCTGTGGGAGCCTTGTGCCAAGTAAAGGGGGCCTCTAAGTCCCATTCCAGCCAAGGCCCTTTCCTGAGTTGCCTGATTTGCAAGGACTCATCTTTACTCATCTGCATCCTGAGCTTAGGATATCCCAGGAACAGTGTGATGGACATTTGCTATTTCCTAGCTGTGACTTTGGACTAGTTTCTGAACCTCTCTAAGCCTCAATTTCTTCATTTCATTTGATTTTTTTTTGGTCTTTTTGTCTTTTTGAGAGAGGGTCTTCCTGAAGCCCCAGCTGCCCTGGAACTCACCGTGTAGACCAGGCTGGCCTTGAGCTCACACAGATCTACCAGCCTCTGCCTCTGAGTGCTGAGATCAAAGGGGTGGGCCACCACACTCGTCTGGCAGCAAGCATCTTTACCCACTGAGCCATCTTATGTGTGGTACATGACTTTAATTCCAGCACTCAGGAGGCAAAGGCAAGTGGATATCTGTGGGATCGAGGGCAGCCTGGTCTACACAACAAGTTCTAGGCCAGCTGAGATTAGAGAGAGATCCTATCTAAAAAACAAACAAACAAATAAAAAAACAGTATGTTTGAATAAACATAAAGTCTAGAAAGAGACACTGTAAACTATCAAATGAGATTAGAACTAAATTTCCCTAAAGGGAAGAATGAATGGCAGGGCAGAAAGGGGAGATTTTAATTCTTTTTATTTATTATTTTTGTTTTTATTTATGTGTCTGTGTATGTCACATGTATGTAGTACCTTCAGAGGCCAGAAGAGGGCATCGAATCCTCCTGAAGCTGGAGTTATAAGCAGTTGGCAGTTGTGGGCCACTCAATGGGTGCTAAGAACTGAACTCCAGTCTTCTGGAAGAGCAGTAAGTACTCTTAATTACTGAGCTATCCCTCTACCTTTTATAAATAATATTTCTTTGAATTTTTAAAAAAAGTTAAAATTTGGGGCTGGAGAGATGGCCTAGCGGTTAAGAGCGCCGACCGCTCTTACAGAGGACCCGGGTTCGATCCCCAGCACCCACATGGCGGCTGAGAACCGTCTGAAGCTCCAATTCCAGGAGAACTCCAGTTCCAGGGGAATCCGAGACCCTCTTCTGAACTCCGCGGCGTTGCACGACACGGGTGCACAGACTTGCATGCAGACAGTACATTCATACACATACAGAAATAAATAAAATTAATTAAGGGGCTGGAGAGATAAGCCTAGCGGTTTGAGAGCATCCGACTGGGCTCTTACAGAGGACCCGCGGTTCGATCCCCAGCAACGGGACCAACATGTGCAGGCCGGAGAACCCGCTTTTCTCGTGACTCCAATTCGAGGAGGAACTCCAGTTCCAGGGGAATCCGAGACCCTCTTCTGACTTACAAGGCACTGTACGATATGGGTATACCTACCTACATAAATGCAATATACTCATACACAAAAAAAAAAAAAAAATAAATTGAAAATTAAAAAAAAAAATAAAATAAAATTAATTTAAAAAAAAAAAGTTAAAATTTTCTATGTGTATAAATGTTTTGCATATATATATATATAATATACACACAATTAAAAAAAAAAAAAAATATATATATAGTATATATAATATTCGCACACACACACAAACACCACTATCGGATCATGGTACATATATATTAGTGTATATGTGTCATATAAATTAAAATACAGGATTTTCTTCCTAAATAGAGGGAATAAAGGAAATCAAAAAGTTTGAGGATGACTTTGCAATAGCTCTGCAACTTTGTCCTACGTCAGGTACTTGAACTTCCATAACCTTTTAGATAAAATAAAAAAAAAAAAGTGGTAAACCAAGGCTGTTGACACTCACCCATTGTATCCCTAGACACTTGGATGAGAGGCAGTGAGGAATCACAAATTCATGTCAGCTCCGGTGGCCTACATAGGAGTTTCACGAGGCCAGCCTATAAGATTGTAGACTCACCTGGGATAAAATCTGCTACATAATAGAATACCTGTTACTTCAAAATACCTAATTATGCAACAGTTCGCAAAATGTACTAGGGGCCAGGATTCAGTAGAGTCATACTCCCAGCCTTATTGTGGAAACAAGTTGGTGGTCAGGACCGAGGAACTACAAGTATATTGGAAAGTTCATCCTCAGCTGCACAGTGAGTTTGAGGACACCTGCGGGTACTCCATTTGACTGAGACTTGAGACCTTCCATACGTCTACAAAAAGCAAATGACTAGTTAGCTGGCTATGGTTGTGTCTTCAGTGCCTTTTAATCCGCTACCTGCCCACTCATTTGTCTCACCATTGCCAGAGGCAGCCTGGGTCGAGCTCCCTGTAAAATTGGCAGGAAAGAGGCCAGCCTAGGTTATACAACATAAGATGAGTTTCCTGCTGCCAACTTGGGGCTTTACAGAGAGACTTCTGTTCAAAAAAAGCCCCTAAGGAATTGGGCAGAATAAAAAAAGAAACCCAAACCAACCAAAAAACAATATTCAAACACACCGAAATCATTCACCCATTCCATGCAATACTTCGTCTGATTAGCTAAGTATTATCTTAAGGCATTTTAAATAAAAGAAAGAGGATCAGTCAAACTCCTATCCTGCTCAAGCACCTCTGTTCTTCAAGAAAGAGAAAGGGTGGAGGTCCATTATGTAATTCTAGCGTTAGGATTCCAACAGTGGGTAGCTTTTATTTTTTTTTTTGGTTTTGATTTTTTATCTTTATGATCTTTTTATGGTCTCAAAGGAAGATAGTACAAAAATAATGAAGGAGTAGCCAAGGCAGCCAGTCAAGTAGTCATTCTTTTTAGGTCTCATTAAGTTAAAAGGGGTAACAACTAAAGCTCTTTCATTTTACTACCACCTATTCCTATTACTAATTTGTGATCGTCCTGGACTTGTCAATGAGACACATCATTAGATAAATTTAGGAAAGGGAATAAAGGTATTAAATATGGGGCAATCTCCCAGAGGTTCTCTGATCTTCATTGGTCTTCTAATCTGGACTAACATTCATTCTTTGACATGGACTCAGAGGGAGATTTTTACTTTATCCAAATTCTCTGACAAATGAGACGTGGTAAACTCAGTTCTTGTTTTTCCTCTATTATTGATCACCTGCTGAACATTCTTTGTGAAAAGGAAGGAGATAGGATCTGGGCTGGGCTCTGACCTTTTTCCGTAAGCGTGGCGGAGAGAGTTTAGTCTGAAGGTGCCCAATAGCGGAGCGGGAAGTCTGCGCCCAAGTGGTTGTGTGCCGACTTTGGAGTGAGGCTTTAGATAGTAGGATATCATTAGCGGGAAGGATAATATTTAACCGACGATGCATAAACTCAGGCTACTAAGCCGTCAGGTGGGGTGATAAGGCCTCCAGCTGAGATTCTATGACCTTCTAGTTTGTGTGAGGTCCTGGGTTCAGTCTCCAGCAGCAAAAACATACAAATTACACCCATACCCCTCAGGGCCACCTTTGTATTCCTTCAATAGAACCCTTGACATCCTGATTTCCTTTCACCTCCAGACTATTGAAAGGGCTCTGTTTTATTTAGAGATTATGAAGACCCCATGCAGAGCAGATTTCTCTTCTCTTGTTGTGTCGCTATAAGTAAGAGACTTTGGGCCCAATGTTGAACACATCTCAGGGAAGCATTCTCTCTGTCCCCGTAAAATAATTTTACGTGTATTCAGTTTCACCTGCTAAACCGTTATACCAAATCCACTCCCTTCACCATATCCTCCCCTATCTGCTGCTTCTGGCTTTGAAAGCTGACTGCCCCAATCCTAATATTAAACTCTTTTACATATATATTCTTCTGCTGTATTCCCTTGTGGCCTTTTCCTCTGTGCAAACCACGGGACAAGCGAGTCAGCTATTGCAGGCCTCCATTAGCCCTCACAAGTGACACACTCCAATCCTTCGACCACCCCCTTTTGACCCACATTACGCGTTCCCTGCAGATGCGAGGCCTGATTTTTCGAGATACCTTTTCCTTTCATGCTAGAACAAGGTAGGCTGTCCTCCTACACACAAACCTATCAAATTAGGGACCTTGGGCAGTTGCTTCAGGTGGCATGCAGTGTCTAGACACCAGAGATGCTGCTAAACAGCCTGTAGTACATGGGATATCCGTCTGTCTGCCGAACAAGCAGGCTGGCGCAACATATGGAACAGCGACGAACGTCTTCGAAGGTGGTCATCCAAGATATGTCCGATAGTTTGAGGGTGGCGCCACTAACCAGAAGAATGTATGTTTGCTACTACTTCCAGTGGCGCTGCGCACAATTCACTACAGGACTGGGAGTGAGGTTCCTACCACCAAGCCCAACAATCTGGAGTGTCAATCCCCAAGGACTCTACACAGGAGCTCAGGAGGCTGAGAATTCTGTACTTCCTTTACCTTAAGGTTGTCTTCTAACCTTTCACTCATGCCCTCCTGGTGATGCACTGCGGCTATACACGACTACATCACACACACACACAACACAAACACACATACAACATACACACACACACACATACACAGTATGGTTGAACAAAAAAAATTGGGGCGAGGGGGGAGGAACCATGGCTCAGAAGGATAAGAGTATGGAACGGTCTTGCAGAGGACCTGGGAGTTCACTATTTTCCTCCCCAGCCTCCTCTATTATGTCTCACCACCTTGATTGTGGGCTGAACAAAACTGCATCCATCTGTAACTCACTCAATTTCCAGGGAGTCTTCAATGCCCTGGCACTTTCGACTTCCTCAGGTTGTATGGCATTGAATGTCACTTAGGCCTTCATTACCACACAGCAGCTGGAATACATTCCATACACATTTAAAAATATAATATAAAATAAGGTCTGGGGCATGGGGTGACCACACTCCTTTAATCCGACCACTCAGAAGGCAAGCAGGCTTGATCCTGTGAGTTCAAGGCCAGCCTGTGTCTACAGAGTCGAGCTCCCCAGGGCCAGCTGGGACTAAAGGGAGATGTGCCTCAAAAAGACCAAACTATCAAATAAATAAAATAAAGATAAACAAGGTAATATCAGAAAAGAAACATTGTTGGGTGTCCTGAGGTCTATGAGCATCGAGTCTAACATGTGTGTGTGTCATCTTCTTCTGAGTTTCAACACTGACTTCCCCAGGATCTTCTCTTCCTGCTGCCATCCTCAGATTTAGTTAGGCCACTTCTCAGGGTTGAGTTAGCCATTCCTTGTGCTTATTTTTGATGTTATTCACTAGTCCTTTGAAGAAACCTAATACTTTTCCCTTTAGGGAATCTGTCAAATCTGGGACTGTTGATGAGTGTATATATAAGGGGATTTTCTGTTTTCTTTTCTTTTTCTCTTTTTTCTTTTCCTCTTCCCCCTTCCCCACTCCCTTAAGATCTCTTCTTCCTCTCCTCTCCTCTCTTTCTCTTTCCTCTCTGTACATACTTCCTCTGTTAGCTCTGTAGAAGGGAGCATTTGGCAGGCGTCTACGTGGTCGGTTGTTGTGTGTGTGTGAGCGGGATCAGGTGCTGTGGGTTCACTGCCATGCTGTGTTTTGGACAGAATTCTCGCCAATTTTATAGCTTCCCATAACTTGTGGCACGTCGTGGTAGAGACTCACATCTTGAGACAATGCTGGCCTTGATTTGATAGAAATCCACCTGCCTCTGCCTCCCGAGTGCTGAGGCTAAAAGGTGATTGCCCTTTCTCTGGTTATGGACCATCATACCTGGTTTTCATATTTTTTGAGACAAGGATCATCCATATGTAGTCGAAGCTGGCTCTCAAATTGTGATAAACTTTTGCCTCAGCCCCTCTCGCACTCACCAGCCCCCCCGCATAGGGCATGCCAAGTTCGACTTGAGGCCCTGCAGTTTTGCTATATCATGGAAATAGTTGCTTATCTCCAATTTGAGATTTTATGTGTTTTCTCTCAAAGATATGACGAATTGAGCCAAAAGCAGGACCTCAGACTCAGGGGTTTTCAATATAGAGCTAAGTAACATGAATTCACATTATCATGGTTCCAATATGAAAGAACTTTTGTGCGACAGGATGAATGATTCAGTGTTTCACGTCTTCTGTACCCTCTTCCTCTTGAAGCCAAGGATGCTTTATAATAATTGTGCTATACCGACCTTCTTGGTACCTTCTACCACTCGGCATTGCAGCCAAGACGTGATTGCCAAGTGTCAAAACAAGATGAGTGGGATAATATGCTCCTCTTCTTCTGAAAGATTCCTCTCTGTTGATTATCTAAGATTAGGTAAAGAGACATTTTCATTGATACCTGACTCCTCAGGAGTGGCACTTCTCAGGTTGTCAACCTGCTGGCTGTCCTCAGGGGTGGCACTTCTCAGCCTCTCTTCCTAGGCTTGGTCTGTCGGTCTCTAGGAGGCTTTTCTCAGCCTCTCATTTCTTCGTCTGACTTTGCGACCCGATTACTCAAGGTGGTCTATATGAAGTGTCAGACCATGTTCTCCAGTCTTCTCTTCTCGAGTGCGCGGGCCTTGTCCTCAGGAGTGGCCCTGCTCAGCTTCTCTTCGTGTTGGCCGTCCTCAGGAGTGGCACTTCTCAGGTTGTCTTCCTACTGCCTGTCCTCATGAGTGCCACTTCTCAGGCTGTCTTCCTGCTGGCCGTCCTAAGGAGTGGCACTTCTCAGGTTGTCTTCCTGCTGGCTGTCCTCAGGGGTGGCACTTCTCAGGTTGTCTACCTGATGGGTGTCCTCAGAAGTCTCGGTGTTTGAACATGAGCATGAAGGGACATTGGCAGGCTCTACTGGAGAGGGGATCAGTGGTGTCACTCCATGGTGCATTGGCTTAGCTTGGCTGGTGGATTTGCCCTTCTGGTGTGCTTGGCATTTCAGGAGCCTGTAGGTTGCCATATGCTTGTCGTACAATTTGAGTATTAAAGATTGAAGGACCTCACCAGGGTCAAACCCTATTTTCTCCATAACTGCCAGGATTTCAGCGTTCACATCTTCTGGACCCTCTTCCTCATGAGCCAAGGGATGCTTTACAGACTGATCGCTGCCAGCTTCCTCTGTGTCGTTCTCCTTGCGGGAAAAAGAACTTGTAGTAAAACGGCGGCATAGATTTTCTTTCTTCATATCTGTTGATTTTATTCTAAGATCAGTAAAAGACATTTCATGATCTGTTTCATGATCTGTTGATTTTATTCTAAAATTGGTAAGAAAGACATTTAGGAAACACTATAAGTCTCATATTCAATTTTATTAAAAATAAAGAAAAAAAGGAGAACATAGCTGCTGGTGTCATAAGACAGAGTGACCAGCATGAGTCGCGTACAGTGGCCTACCCGAGATCCTTGCGCAGGTGATGAGAGGGCAAGCGGCACCCAGAATGAGGTGTTCTCAAAGAAGAGAGTGGCCCCCAAAAAGAACAAGGAATCACAATAGATCGCTCATCATCTGATATCCTCTGCCCATAACCGTACCCATCTGGTGCCTATTCTTCTTAGTTTGCTAGTATTTCTTTCTAATCTCAGCGTTGCCTACCTTATGTGATCCCACTTTATTAAACTTCTTATATTTTCTCCCTTCCTGGAAAGCAGAAGCAGCAGGACTCATTAGTTCCACCCCAATCCTTCTTGACCAGCTCCTCCATACCCAACATGGGCTGTGGACTTCCTCTGTACTATCATTGTCCTACACCCAAGACAGGACCTGGGCTCTGTCAAGATGTGGTACCATCTTCTGAAAATAGGCAGGAATGACAGGCTCAGTGGCACTTCTCAGCTTCTCCTTCTTACCATGGCTGGCCGTCTTCAGGAGTGGCCCTTCTCAGGTTGTTTTCCTGCTGGCCATCCTCAGGAATGGCACTTCTCATGTTTTCTTCCTGCTGGCTGTCCTCATGAGTGGCACTTCTCAGGTTGTCTTCCTGCTGGCTGTCCTCAGAAGTCTCGGTGTTTGAACTTGAGCCTGAAGGGACATTGGCTGGCTCTACTGGGGAGGGGATCAGTGCTGTCACTCCATGGTGCTTTGGCTTAGCTTGGATGGTGGATTTGCCCTTCGGGTGTGCTTGGCATTTCAGGAGACTTTAGGTTGCCATATGCTCATTGTACAATTCGAGTATTAAACATGGAAGGACCTCACCTGGGTCAAACCCTATTTTCTCCATAGCTACTAGGATTTCACTGTTCACACGCCTAGGACCCACCTTGGTCTGGTTTTGTATACCCTCTTTATCGTGCGGAAGACCCTCTTCATCATGCTGAAACCAAGGATGCCTTAGAATGTCCTTCACTCTTGGCCTCTCCTTGGGGTTGACTGTTAGTAAATGGCGGATAATGTCCTTCAGCGCTGGAGAAAGGTGAGCTGGAACATCATATCTTCCCAGAATAACCTTAGGCCCAACCTACGACACTCAGCGTTGTCCCCTTCAAATGGCAGGGTTTCTGTTGCCATATAATACAGAACAATACCTAAGGTCCACCTGTCCATTTTCAGGCCGTCATAGTATAGTCCAACTTACACGGGTATGTACAGTGCTATAATGACAGAAATTTCTGAGGGTGAGACATTGGTTAAAGTACCCATCAAGCAAAATTTTCCAGTTGAAGATCTCTCCTGACAACAATGACAAATAATAAAATNAAAAAAAAAGGGTGGGGGTTTTACTAGGAGGCAAAGGTTTTTTTTTTTTTTTTTTTTTTTTTTTTTTGTCTTTTCAAAGTGTCAAAAGAGATGCCACAGCTTCAAGAGTCCCTTTTGGTCTCATTAAGTAAAGGAACAACTAAAGTCTAACCACACCTTCCAACTAGGGACTCCTGACTGTCATGGCCACTGGGGAGGGAGGTATTTGGGGATCTCCCAGGTCTCTTCCATTTCTCTCTACTAACATTCATTCTTTGACATGGACTCAGAGGGAGATTTTTACTTTATCCAAATTCTCTGACAAATGAGACATGGTAAACTCAGTTCTTGTTTTTCCTCTATTATTGATCACCTGCTGATCTCTGTGGAGGAAGATAGGATCTGAGGCTGGGCTCTGCTTTTTCCTAGCTGGTTTAGTCTGAAGTTCATGGCAGCCTGCCCAAGTTGTGCCACTTGAGTGAGCTTTAGATAGTAGGATCTGAAATGGATAATTACCCGTCAAAATCCAGTCTACCGTGGTGGGGGGTGTAGCTCAGTGAGATTATGACCTTAGTGTGTGTGAGGTCCTGGGTTCAGTCTCCAGCAGCAAAAACATACAAAACAACATCCCCTCAGGCCACCTTTGTTTCCTAATAGGAACCTGACATCTGATTTCCTTTCCCCCAGACTATTGAAATGGGCCTGTTTATTAGAATTGAAACCATGGCAGGCAGATTCTCTCTCTGTTTGGCTAAAAGAAGAGGCAATGTTGACACATCTTCAGGGAAGCATTTCTTCTCTGCCCTTAAAAAATTAGGTGAAGTCCCTGTAACCGTTTCCAAACACTCCCCATACTTCCATTTGCTGCCCTTTAAACGACTTGCCATCATTTCATTAATTGCTGTATTCCCTTGTGGTTCTCAACGGGGACAGTTTTCTGCCTCAAGGGACATTTGACCATGTCTGAACACATTTTTGGTCTTCACAGACAGTGGAGCAATTAGAGTGTCATTGGCATGCAGTGTCTAGACACCAGAGATGCTGCTAAACAGCCTGTAGTACATGGGATAGCTCCCCACACCAGAAGTGTCCATCCAAAATGTCCATAGTTTTGAGGGTTGGAGAGATGTTTCAACAGGCAAAGATGCCTACCACCAAGCCCAACAATCTGAGTTCAATCCCAAGGACCTACACAGGAGGAGAGAATTGATTCCTACAAGTTGTCTTCTAACCTTCACTCATGCCTCATGCACTGTGGCTTATACACACACACACACACACACACACACACACAAACACACATACACACACACACACACACATACACATGTAAAAAAATTGGGGGGGGTTGGAGACATGGCTCAGGGATAAGAGTACTGGGTACTCTTGCAGAGGACCTGGGTTCAATTCCCAGTACCCACATGGTGGCTAACAACTGTCTGTAACTCCATTTCCAGGGGAATTCAATGCCCTCTTTTGACTTCCATGGGCATTGAATGTCACAGGTTCATTTACACACATGCAGGGAATACATTCATACACATTTAAAAAATAATAAAATAAGGCTGGGCATGGTGACACACTCCTTTAATCCTAGCACTCAGAAGGCAGAGGCAGGCAGATCTCTGTGAGTTCAAGGCCAGCCTGGTCTACAGAGTGAGCTCCAGGCCAGCTGGGACTAAAGGGAGATTGTGCCTCAAAAAGACCAAAATAAATAAATAAATAAATAAACAAAATATCAGAAAAGAAACATTGTTGGGTGTCCTGAGGTCTATGAGCATCGAGTCTAAGTTTGTTTTGTTCAACACTGACTCCAGGATTCTTATAGCATCTGCCATTTGGTATATAGCCAAGAAACAATACTTTCTGAATCTGTCATCTGGGACTTTGATGGTGTTGTATAGGATTTTGTTTCTTTCTTTCTCCCTTTTTCTTCCTCTCCCTCATTTTGTTCTCTCTCTCTTTCTCTTTCTCTCTCTCTCTCTCTTTCTGAGTGTGTGTGTGTGTGTGTGTGTGTGTGTGTGTGTGTGTGTGTTTTGAGACAGAATCTCCCTATAGCCCCAACTGGCCTGGAACTCACTATGTAGACCAGGCTGACCTTGATCTCATAGAAATCCACCTGCCTCTGCCTCCCGAGTGCTGAGATTAAAGGTATGACCATCATACCTGGTTCTATATTTTTTTGAGACAAGGTCTCCATATGTAGTTCAAGGTGGCCTCAAATTTATAAACTTTTGCCTCAGCCTACCAAGTGCTGGGATTATAGGAATGTGCTACTCCAAGTTTGAATTTTGTTTCTCAATGACTGAACCAAAAGCCAGCATATAGTAAGTAAATGATTCAAAATGGATGAAGAATTTGTGAATGAATGAATGAATGAGCCTATCCTTTCCATGCATCCGTGATTCAAATGGGCCCTCTTTCTAAGATTCCTCAGTAGTGCTCTTTGGACATTAGTTTGGGTTTTACTAGTACTCAGCTAAGTGATCTTATGAATTTGACATGTCTTTTTCTGGGCCTGAATAGAGTTATGAAAATATTGTATATCTAATTCCCAGTACTGTAAGAAAAAAGAGTGGGGGGGAGAAAGACGGTAAGAAAGAGAGTTTAGCTGGGGGCACGCCTTTAATCCTAGTACTTGGGAGGCAGAGGCAGGCGATCTTTGTGAGTTCAAGGCCAGCCTGGTCTACAGAGTGAGTTCCAGGACAGCTGGAGCTACAGGGAGACCCTGTCTCAAAAAGGCCAAAAAAAAAAAAAATTGATCTCTGATCTCCACATGTGTGTTGTGACTTGTGTCTATATATACACAGAGACAGATATACAAAATAAATAAATGCCGGAGAAATGGCCTAGTGATTAAGAGTGCCAACTGCTCTTGCAGAGGACCCAGGTTTGATCCCCAGCACTCACTTGGTGGCTGAGAACCATCTTTAACTCCAGTTCCAAGGGAATCCGACACCCTCTTTTGACCTCCGTGGCATTGCACGACATGGGTATATACCAACTTACACGGAGACAGTACAGTCATACACATACAAAAATAAATAAATAAAATTTTTAAAAAGTTAAAAAAAATGCAAAACTTGCTTTTAAAAGATTGTACATCTGTACAGCTCAATACAGTAGTCCCTAGCTACATGTGGCTGCTGAACACTTGAAATGTGCCTAATACCAGTTGAGTAAGCATGGTGGCACCTGACTAGATTCCTGATAAGCCCTCAGGAGGTTGAGGCAAGAGGATTGCAAATTGGAGACTAGCTTGGGCTTCATAGAATGAGTGTCTAGAATTTAAAAAGTAAGAAAGAAAAAATGTGTAATGTAACTAGTTTACTTAAATAGCCATATGTGATTCATAGTGACTAAAGAGCCTTGTTAGACTGCTAAGAAGAATTTCTAATTAAATTTTTTAAATTTTATGTATATGAGTATAATACCTGCATATCACATATACTTTACTCATGTAAAATAATACTTGAGTTTTCATATAAATATACATCCATAGATTCTACAACCTTACTCTTTTACTTTTATCTACTATATGGAAGTATTTGGTATGATTGTTTTATGTCTTATTAGCCATATCTTGTAATTGTTCCAATCATTTAAAAAAATTTTTCCTACTGACCATATCGGTCATTAGATTTCTCTTTGGCATCCCTCAAGAAAGGAATTTCTGGGTCATACTGTACATGAGAGTTTAATTTTGTCATTTCCTACTGCAATCGTGCCCTCGTTTTTTCACCTGTTAGACTGAGTTCCAGTGTTTTCTAAGGTTCCTTCCTATAGTGTCAAAACCCAATCCTTCTGGAACAATAGAGGTTAGAGGCCAACTTTAAGCTCTTGGCAATGGCCTGGTCTACATTACCCTCAGTCAGATGCAGCGGAAGCAGATAATATCCAGAGTCACGTGCTCCCACTTGTTCCCTCTCTGGGTCCCTGGGAAGAGAAAATTTCATAAAGCATCAGATCAAGTTTTCTTTTAATCCTCTAAGTAATGAAGTAGATAAAAGTTTTTGGCTAGTGGAAAACTCCAGTTATTCAATTTCATTAAAATAAATCTGTCACCAGACTTGGAAACTCAAGCCTCTCTTGCTCAGATAGCTACAGAAGTGAAAAGGTTTCCACGTTAAACACACTTTTCCTGACTTCTCCCATGTGACTGTGACTGGGAATCATTTTACCCATTCACACCTGTGGTTACCCAACTGTTAATATCAACACAATGAATGGACTGTAAGAAGAACCCTAGGTAATTACAATAACTACCTCATTTCGAATTTTGAATATGCAATTGTCTTTCGGCAGGAACCACAATTCTGAATTTCAGAATATGAACACACCCATGGGCAAACATATATTCTTAAGATACAACGGATTTGACATCATATCCTGGCCATACATGATTCATATCCACATGATCACAAGCTCATGAGAAGTCTATTGCTCCTTTGTCAGGATGATATGGGCTTTTCCATCTTCTCCTTAATGGTAACTAATTGATATCAAGCAGCATATTAGTAATATGCATTTATATGCATAACATAGCTCAGTGTCACTTCTATACTGACATTAACTCCTTCTACAATATTAGAATCAAGTTGGATTAAAATATAATAATAGGGGCTGGAGAAATGGCTCACCAGTTAAGAGCACTGGCTGCTCTTACAGAGGAACTGAGTTCTATTCCTAGCACCCACATGGCGGCTAACAACCATCCATAATTCCAGTTCCAGGGATCCAATGCCCTCTTCTAGCCTGTGTGGGCATTACATGAATTGGTGCATTTACATACATGTAGGCAAGACATTCATATGCATAAAATAAAAGTAAATAGATAAAAAAAATAACACTTTAGAGGAAAATGAAATGATCTGGTGGTTTCCCTCTCATTATATTTCCTTATTACAAAAACAGAAGTTATACAAAAGCAGAAGGAAATGTAAAAAGATTATTATTACTACTATTTTGGTTTGGTTCCTTCCTGGGTTTTTTTGTTTGTTTGTTTTTCTTTAGAAATTCTTTTTTGTTGGGCCAGGTGTGGTAGCACACGCCTTTAATCCCAATACTCAGGAAGCAGAGGCAGGTGGATCTCTGCGGCCAGCCTGGCCTACATACTGAGTTCCAGAACAGCTGGGGCTATAAGAAGACCCTGTCTCAAAGAGACCAAAAAAAATTATTTTGTGTTCTAATAACTTAAAAAAAAAATCGCCAGGCGTGGTGGTGCACACCTTTAATCCCAGCACTTGGGATGCAGAGGCAGGCAGATCTCTGTTGAGTTCAAGGCCAGCCTGGTCTACATAGAGAGCTCCAGGCCAGCTGGGACTAAAGCGAGACCCTGTCTCAAGAAGAAAAAAAAATCAGAGAAGTGGAGCTGGGCCTAGTGCTTCATGCCTAGAATCCCAGCATTCTGGAAGCAGAAGTAGAAGGATGGGTAGAAAGTTAAAGTCTAGCCTGGTCTACATGGCAAATTCCAGGTCAGCCAGCACCACACATAAGGAGACTGTTTTAAAGAAAACAAACAGTAGCCGGGCGTGGTAGCACACGCCTTTAATCCTAGCACTTGGGAGGCAGAGGCAGGTGGGTCTTTGTGAGTTCAAGGCCAGCCTGGTCTACAGAGTCCATTCCAGGACAGCTGGGACTACAGGGAGACCCTGTCTCGAAAAGACAAAAAAAAAAAGATAAAGAAAACAAACAATATAGTAAAATATAAGGCTGAGAGGCAGTGTTCAGTGGTAGATCACTTGATTAGCATGTTCCCTGTCCTGAGCTCAATCTCCAGAACCACAAAAACAGACAAAGCAAACCCACTAACAATATAGCATAGCAATCATTAAATTAGGTTTTATATATGAAGATGAAGTGTACAGAAGGGATGTGTATTTGCAGATGCTGGTTAACTAATTTATGTATTTTTCTTGAGGCAGGGTCTCATGCATATCTGACTGGCCTTGAACTCAATTTGTAGCCAAGGTTGGCTTGAACTTCTGATCCTCCTGCTTCTACCACCCAGGAGTGCTGAGACTACAGGTGTGCACCACCATGCCAAATTTATGGGGTGCTGGGTTTCAAACCCAAGGCTTTGTGCATGCTAGGCAAGTACTCTACCACCTGAGCTATATCATACTTATTTATTTTTGAGACAGGGTCTCATGTAGTTCATGCTATTTTTTATTTTATTTTATTTTATTTATTTTGTATGTGTACGGATGTACTGTCTGCATGTAGGTTCGTGCGCCCGTGTTGTGCAATGCCACGGAGGTCAGAAGAGGGTGTTGGATTCTCCTGGAACTGGAGTTAAAGATGGTTTTCAGCTGCCATGTGGGTGCTGGGGATCGAACCTGGGTCCTCTGAAAGAGCAGTCGGAGCTCTTAACCCCTAGGCCATCTCTCCAGCCCAATGGTATGCTATTTTATATAAAAAGACACGAGCATTTGCACATTTTTGGAAACCATTATAGCTGGGGACTAACTGCGGAACCAATCCCTTGTAGTTACCAAAGAACAACCATATTTTATGTGAAATGAGCTACAGTATTCTTTTGAGTGGCTTCAAAACTCTTTTATCGTGTGTGTGTGTGTGTGTGTGTGTGTGTGTGTGTGTGTAATTTGGTTCTCTCCTTCTACCATATAGGTCCCAGGGACTGAACTCAAAAACCTCAAGGTTGGCAGCAGGTGCCTTTACCCTCTGAGTCATCAGACCCTCTTTTGAGTGGCTTTGGTGGTTAATATTGACTGTCAAATTGACAGGCTCTAGAATCACCTAGGAGCAAGCCCCTGGGCACACCTATGAGGGATTGTCTAGGTTGGGTTAGCCTCTGGGTACTCCTGTGAGAGATTCTTTAGCTCAGGCTAATTGAGGTGAGAAGATTCAAGTTATGGCTGGCCATTCCCTGGGGTTCTAGACTAAATAAAAAGACGAAAGTGACCTTAGTATGCCTGTGATACAATGTAACCAGTTGCTTCTAGCATCTGTGACTTCCCAGGCTTGATGGACTGCATGCTCAAACCATGAACTAAAATAAACCCTTTCTCCCTGTTGTCAGAGAATTTTATCACAGCCAAAGAAATTAAAACTAAGTCAGTGACTTTATAATTTTTCACCCTTTTTTTTTACAGCCACTTGGCTGTACAGTGATGGGTAGTGGTTTTTAGACGTCTGGTATATAGATATCTAGCCATTGTTTTCTGTCTGAAGACTCCTCTTAAGGCTGAGTGTGGTGGCTCATCTCTGTCATCCCAGCACTTAGAAGGCTGAGGCAGAAGGACTTAGTGAGTTTGAGGCCATCTTGGGCTACATAGTGAGTTCAAGGCCAGCCTGGGCTATACACGTGGAGACATTGTCTCAAAAACCGAAACCAACCAAACAAACAAACAAATAAAAACTTATAAAAAAAAAACCAAACTTGCTGGCTATGATGGCACACGCCTTTAATCCCAGCAATCAGGAGGGAAAGGCAGGTGGATCTCTGTGAGTTCAAGGCCAGCCTCATCTACACAGTGGCTTCCAGGCCAGCTGTGGCTACAAGCAAGATCCTGTCTCAAAAAAAAACAACAAAAGAAAATTGCCAACCAACCAACCAAACAAACAAACAAAGAACCCTCCCCCACAGATTCCTCTTAGAGAAGTAAAATGCTGAGCTGAGTATAAAAATACCTGCCTGCGAAATGAGAATGGAGAAGGCCTCATGCAGGGACGAGAGGGTTTGAGAGGAGTGACGTGAGTACTGGAAACTATCTGTGCCTGGTTCCCTCCTGCTGAGTCTTGGGACCGTGTGCTGAGATTCCAACTCCAAGGACTTATTCTGAAACCTTGAGTCACATGTCTGACCCCTTTGAGCCTCATGTATGTTTGCAAGTCTCTTATATAAAAGACTGTGCACTGGGGCTGGAGAGATGGCCTAGCGGTTAAGAGCACCGACCGCTCTTACAGAGGACCCGGGTTCGATCCCCAGCACCCACATGGCGGCCGAGAACCGTCTGAAACTCCAATTCCAGGAGAACTCCAGTTCCAGGGGGAGTCTGACACCCTCTTCTGACCTCCACAGCATTGCACGACACGGGTGCATAGACCTGCATGCAGACAGTACATTCATACACATACAGAAATAAATAAAATTAATAATAAAAAAAAGGCTGACAGGACATGAGATGGGAGATTAGAAAAAAGAGATGAGAATTCATCTTTAATTAATATTTTATTACTTATCTATAATAATAAAACCAGAGATAAGACGTTAGATTACAAAAAAATAAAATAAAAAAAAATAAAAGACTATGGTGGGGTAGGGGGCATGAAAAGGGAAATGAGTCTAAATTGGATTGAAAAATGATGTATGATGTATGAAAAAGTATTAAAATAAAAGAAAAGGAAAAAAAAAAAAAGACTGTGCACACGCTCAGACACACGCTATGGTAACAAGGATGTAAGATAATAAAGTGCCTTGCAGCTGGGCATGATGGCACACGCCTTTAATCCCAGCAGAGGCAGTTGGATCTTTGTGAGTTCAAGGCAAGCCTGGTCTATATAATGAGTTCCAGGCTAGGGCTATAGGGAGACAATGTCCCAAAAAGAACCCCCCCAAAAATAATAAAATAAATTGCCTTGCATGGGGCCGAGTATACTGCATGCACAAAGAAACTATGAGCCATTTGTATTATCATCATAGCTTTATCCCTCACTCCTTAACTGGACCTTCTCATCAGATGTTGATGTTCTTTATTCATTTTAAATATTTTTTAATTTTAATTTAATTTTATTTTGTATGAGTATGAATGTACTGTCTGCATGTAGGTTTGTGCACCCGTGTCGTGCAATGCCATGGAGGTCAGAAGAGGGTGTCAGATTCCCCTGGAACTGGAGTTAAAGAAGGTTCTTAGCCATCATATGGGTGCTGGGGATCGAACCCGGGTCCTCTGCAAGAGCAGTCAGCGCTCTTAACTGCTAGGCCATCTCTCCAGCCCCTCTTTATTCATTTTAATCTTTTACATTGTTGTTTGTTTACTCTGTGCACGCACATGCATGTGGAGGTCAGAAGACAACTTTGAGAACTCAGTTTTCTCCTTTCCACCATATTGGTTCTGAATATCAGGCTCATGTCACCAGCCCTCTGCTTATTTTTGAGACAGAGCCTCATGTATCCCAAGCTGGACTCAAACTTGCTATGTACTTGTGTAGTTGAGGCTGGCCTTAATCCCCGATCCTCCTGTCTCTGCCTCCTGAGAGTTAATGGATAAAATGAATCAATGGAAAAAATGGTGATCAAATGAGATTGGGAAACTCATTCTCTCTCTCTCTCTCTCTCTCTCTCTCTCTCTCTCTCTCTCTCTCTCTCTCTTCTCTCTCTTCTTCCCCCTTGATCTTTCTGAGACAAGGTCTCCCTGTAGCCCCAGATGGCCTGGAACTCCCTATGTACGCCAGGCTGGCCTTGAACTCAAAGAGATTCCCTTGCCCTGCGCCTCCCCGAGAGGAAATCCAATATATTTCTTGCTAGCCCTGACTTACAGTGCATAGAAAAATTTCAATAAGTACACAATGGTGGGTGCTGAGAGATGGCCGACTCAAGCAGTTAAGACTGCCTCTTCGCAGAGAGACCCAGGTTTGATTCCCAGCACCCACCCATGGCGCTGAGAACCGTCTTTAATCTCTAGTTTCCAGGGAGTCTGATGCCCTCTTCTGACCTCCCCAGCATTTGCATGACACGGCCCGTTGATCCATGCACCAACCTAAATGCAGATACAGTAAACACTGACTCATACACATAAAAATAATGAATAAATAAATAAACAAATAAAAAAATAATTAAAAAAAAGTACACAATGTTAGGTGAAATAAGCCAGGCATAGAAACATAACTACTAAAGGATCTCCTGTTGGTGAAACCTAAAAAGTCCATCTTATTAGAGAAAAGAATAGAAAGACGTTTTCTAGAATGTGAGGGAGGGTGACAGAAAGCAGAGGGAGAGGCTGGTCAAAGGTACAGAGTTACAGTTAGGTGGGTGAGTAGCTCGATTGTTGTTTATGCACAATGGATCACCATAAGAATGAATGGGTGAATATTGTTAGTAATGTTACATTGTATGTCAGAAAGACCTTTTTTTTTAGACAAGGTCTCCCTGGAACTCTCTATGTAGACCTGAATATGGGTTTAGAGGCATGTGCTACCATACCCAGCAAAAGATTTTTAAGAATATTTATTTTTTTGTTAATCATATGTATGCGTTTGTGTCTGTGTATAGGCATGTGCATATGAGCGCAGGTGCCTCTGAAGGCCAGAAGAGTTTGTCTGATCCCCTGAAACTTGAGTTACAGGTAGTTGTGAACTGCTAATGCAGGTGCTGGGGAACCAAACTCCTTTTTTTTTTTTCTTTTTTTTTTTTTTTTTGCAAGAACACTAAATTCTAACTTCAGAATACTAGCCAATACAGGGAAGAAGGGAAAAAGAAAGAGGGCTAGCTCTTCAGTGTAAAATAGAATGTCTTTTTCCGGGCATGGTAGAGCATGCTTTTAATATTAGCACTCGGGAGGCAGAGGCAGGCGGATCTCTGCCTGGTCTACATAGTGAGTTCCAGAACAGCTGAGGCTACAGGGAGACCCTGTCTCAAGAAGACCAAAAAAGGGGAAAAAAGGTATAATATCTTCCTTCTTTCTAAAGGTCTGAAAAAATGTGGAGTCAGAGAGATGACTCAGAAGCTTGCCACCAAGCCTGACAACCAGAGTTTGACCCTCAGGACCCATGTGATCAAAGGAGGGAACTAGCCGGCGTTGTGGTGGCCGCACCCTTTAATCCTACACTTGGGAGGCAGAGGCAGGCGATCTCTGTGACTCAAGGCCAGCCTGGTCTACAAGAGTTGAGTTACAGGACAGCTGGGCTACAGGGGACCCTGTCTCAAAAAAAAAAAAGCTGAGGGAACTGATTCTACGTGATGTGATGGAAGGAGAGAACTGACTCCCAAAGTTGTCTTCTGACCTCCCTCCATATCTCTCTCTCTTTCTCTCTCTCTCTTTCTCTCTCTCTCTCTCTCACACACACTCACACACGTATTTCTAAATTATTTATTTTTTATGTATATGAGTATTTTCCCTGCATGTATGTAACTGTACCTGTGTTGTGCAATGCCCCATGGAAGCCAAAAGAGCGTCAATACCACAGAACTGGAGCTACAAGATGGTGTTGGCCACCATGTGGTGCTGGGAACCTTAAATCTAAAAAAAAAAAAAATATATACTATATATATTATCTATATATATCTTTATAATATTTTTTTTTAGATTAACGGAAATAAGGATAAAAATACAGCCAGATGTGGTGGCACGATCCTTTTAATCCCACGAGTACTCGGGAGCAGAAGGCAGGGGATCTCTGTGAGTTCAAAGGCCAACCTTGTCTACACAGTGAGTTCCAGGACAGCTGGGGGCTACAGGGAGACCCTGTCTCAAAAAAACAAAACAAACAACAACAACAACAACAACAATCCTCAATTATCATAAAATTTCATCTTACTCACTCATTTTAAGAGTGATGCTCTTAGAGAGCAGGGTCTTCCCTGTGCTCCTTCTGCTGGAACTTTGCTATGTAGACCAGCTGACCTTGAACTCACTTTGCGGTAGTGACCTCTGCCGGTCCCAAACGGATTTGCCTTGCTTATGGGAAATATAAGTCCCTAGCAATAGCTGGTGGACAGGGCGTAGAGGCTAGACAGCGCGAACAATGCACAATTCTTTGTACGGAGGTGTTCAAGAGCCAGCTTCTGGGCTTCCAGCACAGCCTCACCACACCAACTTGATCTACGTGCAGCTGCTGTCGGCTATTTGACAGCTTCGCTAAACAGTTCCACGTCTGAACGTTTAACGGTGTTGCACAGGACACGAGACTTCAATACTCAGACTGCAAGCCGCCAATCCACATCCCATCCCATCAACTCCTCCTACAAGTTCTCAGAGGAGAATGACCGGCATGCCCTCTTCTAAACCTTTCACATGCAGTGATCAGATAGCGCACACTCGGTCATTTACACCACTGAAGGACACCCCAAACCAGCGGGGTCAAACCAGCCAATAAAAAAATCGAATATAAATAAATCTATAATACAAAGCTGGGGCAGGAGAGATGGTTCTGAGCGCAAGAGTGGGCCAACCCTTCTTCTTGCAGAGGACCTGGGTTTTGTTCTCAGCACCCATATGGCGTCTGAGAACTATCTTTAATTCCATTTCCAGTGGAATCTGATGTCTTCTTCTAAACTCTGTGGGTACTGGATGAATGGATGCACTTACATATGCAGGCTGTACATTCATACGCATACAAGACCAACCCAAACACATACGAAATCGAAAATTCAACAACACAAAAACATAAACATTAAGATAATTATCAAGCTTCATTAATTCCTCCTTTCTATATGGTAACTAAATGTCTTTTTATTAAAAGTGTTTTTTGCGTGAGAGCGCCAGCGCTCACCGGCCCTAGCTACAGACTCTGTCATGGCGTTTGGCGCACTCTCCCCGTGGGTCTCCGCGGCCCGCCCGCCCCAACTATTGACCCCTTCTGTTTCTCCTAGCGCACGCTAGCGCTCGCCGCCCTTGCTTCGTGTTCGCGCTTTTAGAGTTTTTTTCCTTATGCCTCGTGCCGATCGCCTTCCTAGTCTTCCTACGTGGCCGCGGCGCCTCAGCCCTCCCTGGGAGGGCCGCCCGTCGCGGCCAAGGCTGTGCCCCCGCTAAGCCCCCCCTTCGAGGACGCCGGACGCCGACGGCGCCCGCGCGTCGCCCACCTTCCCCTTTTCTCCGGCCGACACACCGCCCGCACACCCACAAGGAGCCCGCCTGGCTCCTGCCATCTTGTCCTGACCTCGAACGCTACAGACGAGGCCCTCGCCGCCATAACCAGCGCCGACCCAAAGACCCACCAACACGCCGGACCAGCCCCGCAAGACACCATCAGGCCGCCCACGAATCGCCCCAGCCCAGCGCCCCCCAAAAATCGGTGAAGAGAGGAGCCGCAAGAAAGAAGCAGCGGGCGTATAACAGGCCAGCTGGTGGGGAGTCTATTCTATCGAAGTACAAGCTGGTATGCGATAGCGCTAATAGCGGCTACTCAACTCCATGCAGCCGCATCTAAACTGCTATTACCCATGACGAGGTCCAAGGAACGGGCTGCACTGCGTTGTGATCATTGTCGGGACCCAGCCCGACCACAGCAAACGGCCCCCCTAACCCTACCTTACAACTTTACTACGATCCCCCTAGTAACGGACGCTGGTGTGACCACCCGCAAACAGACACACCGCATGTGCTCGACACGAACTTCCCCCTCGCTGACATCGACATGATCGGCTGCACTCGGCGACCACAACTAAAGGCTCCTTCCCTGCCCTCACTCAGCACACANGTCAGATCCACAGAACTGCGACGTTACAAGATGGTCGTTGGCCACCATTGTGGTGCTGGGAACCTTAAATCTAAAAAAAAAAAATAATATAATAACTATATATATTATAAATATATATATCTATTATATATATTTTTTTTAGATTTAAGGAAATAAGGATAAAAATACAGCCAGATGTGGTGGCACATGCCTTTAATCCCAGATACTCGGGAGGCAGAGGCAGGCGGATCTCTGTGAGTTCCAAGGCCAACCTTGTCTACACAGTGAGTTCCAGGCACAGCTGGGGGCTACAGGGAGACCCTGTCTCAAAAAAACAAAAAAACAACACGAACAACAACAAAACAAAAAACACCCACAAAAGCCTAGGGTTCGTGGCACATTGCCTTTAATCCTAGCACTTGGAGGCAGAGGAGGCGCGATCTTGTGAGTTCAACGGCAGCCAGTATGTTCCAAAGAGTGTAAAGTTCCACGACACTGGGGCTACAGGGCTACCCGTCCAAAAATGGAGCAAATATACTATTATATATATTAGTATATATAATATATAGATATAAGTACTTCATATATCCATTAAATACAAAGAATGTGATAGTTGTATTTGTCAAAGCCAATAGTGGGGGGAAACGGGCATTAGCATCTATTTTCTGGTTTGTTTTTTCGGGGGGGTCTTTTTGAGACAGGGTCTCCCTTTAGTCCCAGCTGGCCTGGAGCTCGCTATGTAGACCAGGCTAGCCTTGAACTCACAGAGATCCACCTGCTTCTGTCTCCTGCATGCTGGTATTAAAGGTGTTCTCCACCACCCCCAGCTATTTTCTATATTTTTTAAACACTTCTTTTCTAAAATAAAATGAAAGGAAACAAAAATTTCACGTACACTGATTGATAGTATAACTGTTTATAAGCCATTGTGTGCAAAATGCTTTCTCTTCAGTATTTGTCTATTTATTTCATTTGCTAGTTTGGTCATTTGATCAACTTACTTACCTGAAATGCTTTGCACATGGTAAACATCAGAAACATTGGCTGTTGTGATTTAATTAGCCTCTGGGGCCTAGGGTGCAAGCATGTGTGCTTTGCTTAATAGCTGTGCTTTTTTTCCTTTTCTATAAAAACTGGGAGGTTTGGGAATATACCTCAGTGGTAGAATGCTTTCATAGAATGCATGAGACTTGGGGCTGGAGAGATGGCTCAGTGGTTAAGAGCACCAACTGCTCTTGAAAAGGACCCGGGTTTGATTCCCAGCACCCACATGGGGGCTAAGAACCATCTTCAACTCCAGTTCCAGGGGAATCTGATGCCCTCTTCTAACCTCCATGGCATTGCATGACATGGGTGCGACAACCTACATGCAGACAGTACACTCATATACATAAAAAATAGCAAATAAATAGAGCCAGGCATGGTTGCGCACACCTTTAATCCTAGCACTTGGGAGGCAGAGGCAGGCGGATCTCTGTGAGTTCAAGGGCAGCCTTGTCTACAGAGTGAGTTCCAAGACAGTCAGAGCTACAGGGAGACCCTGTCTCAAAAAGACCAAAAATAAATAAAATAAAATAAAATAATTGTGCATGGATTTAAATTAAACTCTCTGGATAGATCAGTTAAGACTCAATAAAGTTGCCACCTACAACAAAATAATTTCAGACAAGGGGTGGGGGTAGGGAGGGCTATGGGTTCAGCTTGAAACTATGGCAGCAGGAATAGGAAACTGCTTGTTCACATCTCAGTGGACTAAAAAGCAGGAAACTCAGGACACTTAGCTGATTTTCTCCTCTTTCCCTATTCAATCTGCCCCCAAGCAGTCCCACAGTGTCACCTATATTCACACAAGTCTCCCCCTCAGTTAATCCTCTCTGGAAAAGCTTTCACAGACACATCCTAAGGCATACTTCATTATGCTCTAGGAGTTTACTATAATCAAATCAATTTGGCAATTGAACTGGATCATTGCTGGTACTAATGGACTTGGGGGTGTTTTTAAATGATAATATCGCTGGGCGTGGTGGTGCATGCCTTTAATCCTAGCACTTGGGAGGCTGAAGCAGAGAGATCTCTGTGAGTTCAAGGCCAGCCTGGTCTACAGAGTAAGTTTCAGGACAGCCAGAGCTACAGGGAGACCCTGTCTCGAAAAGACCAAAAAAAAAAAAAAAAAAAAATCTCCTCCCATTTCCAGTTTTTCAGTATTATAAATGATGTTACAATAAGCATGTCATAATCCTAGCACTTGGGAGGCAGAGGCAGGCAGATCTTTGTGAGTTCAAGGCCAGCCTGGTCTACAGAGTTCCAGGACAGCTGGGGCAACAGGGAGACCCTGTCTCAAAAAGACCAAAAAAAACCAAACAAACAAAAACCAAACAAACACAATAAGCATGTCATCACATAAACATGGGTGAAAGTTTCTCAAACCTAGAAATAGACTTTCCAGGTCAAGAGTATAGGCAGTTCCAATTTTTCCAGTGATTGTCTAATTTCTAGACAAAGATGTTTTCTTTTCTTCAAGTTGACAGTTCTAAGTAGCATCAAGAATGTATGAGAGTTCTCATTTCTTCATCTTTCCTTTTGACTTTTATTATTGATTTCTAGAGACAAGGTCTTGCGCTATTCATATGTTGATTAGGCTGTCCTTGAACTTTGTGATCCTTCTGCCTCAACTCCCAGCATGCACAGCACTGTGTGCAATTCTATTTGTCCCTTAAAAAAAAGGTTATTTTTATTTTTATTTATGTTTGTTTCAGTGTGTGTATGCCAGATGCCCTCAGAGGCCAGAAGAGGGTGTCAGATTACCTGAAGCTGGAATTCTAGGTGGTTGTGAGCTGCCCAACATGGGTGTTGGGACTGAACTTGGATCCCCCAGAAGAGCAGCAAGTGCTCTTAACTGCTGAGCCATCTTTCCAGCATTCCACGCTCCATACCCTTTTGTCTTTACAATTGGGATTTTAAGACTTGAACATTTTCTTATTCCTCTGCCAATGTGACCAAAATGAATATCAAGTCATCAATTATGTACCCTTGATACATTGTGAAAAAAATGGGACCTTACCTCTGTGATCTTATTCTCCAGAATCCATTTCCTCAGTCTAATTAAAAAAAAAAAAAAAAATCAGACAAGTGCCAATCGAAGGGTATCCTACCTGGTACATGCCTGGTGTTTCTTAGAACTGCTAAGGTCATCAAAAACAGGAAAAGTCTAAGAAGCTGTCAGCCAATAAGAGTCCAGGGTGACAGGATGAATAAATTCATGGTGATCCTGCAGTACCTGAAGGATGTCAGATGAAAGAAAAGCTTGAATGGGCTTAGTTAATGTCGTGCTAATATTTGTGTATGAATTGTGACAAATTTTCCATATGAATAAAAGAAGTTAATAATGGGAAAATACAGCCTGCTGAGATGGCTCAATGGGTGCTTGCTACACAAGCCTGATATCTTGAGTTCGATCCCTAGGACCCATGTAAGGTTAGAAGGAGAGAATTGACTCCACAGAGTTGTCCTTGAACAACCACATGTGTGCTGTGGCATGTGCACTCACACGTACACATCATTCTCACACAATAATAGTAAAGAAAGTAGAAAATAGGGGCTGGAGAGATGGCTCAGTGGTTAAGAGCACCAACTGCTCTTGCAGAGGACGCGGGTTTAATTCCAAGCACCTACATGGCAACTAACAACTGCCTGTAACTCCAGTTCCAGGGGAATCCGACACCTTCTTCTGACTCCCTGGGCGATGCACAATGTGGGTGCACTTACACAAATGCAGGCAATACACTCATACACATAAACTAAAAAATAATAAAGAAAATATTTTAAAAATAAATGAAAATAATAATAATATAGGGAAATTAATCAAGCATAGTGACCCATGCCTGTAATTACTGTGTTGAAGAGGCAAGGACAGGTCTTTGAGTTGGAGGCTAACCTGGGCTATATGCCAAAATCTTGTCAAAAAGAAAAAACAAAAGAAAAAAAAAAGAAAGGGGGTGGGGACTGCATAATGGGAGCACATTTTTCTTTATGGTTTATATTCTTTTTTTGAGATAGGGTCTTATGTAGGACAGCCTGGTCTCAAACTCGCTAGGTAGCTAAGGATGACCTTGAGCTCCCGATCTCCCTGGTACTACCTCTGAGTGCTAAGATTATAGTTTGTGTGGTGCTGGAGATGACACTCAGGGATTTGTGCATGTTAAGCAAGCACTCTAGCAACTGAGCCAGATTTTAGTTACTACTACCCGAAATATTTTTAATTGGAATTTCTTTTTATCTAGAAATAAGAAACTAATTAATTTAATTTAGTTTAATTTAATTGTGATGTATAAATAGTTCCAGAACCATTGAGTTTTTCATCTTTTCCTACTGATTTATAGTGTTGTTTCTGTTTTATGACAAATTCCCATATGTAGTTAAGCTGTTTCTGCTCCTTAGTCTATTTGTCTATCCTTCAACAAATACTGCATTAAAAAATTAAACTGTATGATAAGTGCTTTTATCTGATAGATCAAATTCCCTCATTTTGTTTGCTCAAATTTTTGCGGCTATTTTTAGTCAGTTCACATAAAATTTAGAATTAGTTACCAGTTATTGAGGGCCATAAAAAGTCCCCTTGAGAGCTGGGTGTGCAACCTCAGGACTAGGGCGGTAGAGGCAAAAGGATCAAGACCATGCTTGGCGACTTGAAGAGTTAAAGGCCATCCTAGGCAAAATCCTATTTCAAAACAAACAAAGCAAGCACTGTGAGATGGCTCAGCAGGTAAAGGCACTTGCCACCAAGCCTGACCACGTGAGTTTGATGCTTGAGACCCACACAGCAGAGAGAACCAACTACCAAAAGTTATCCTGTGACCTACACATGTACACACACACACACACACACACACACACACAAATATTTTTTTAATTTTTTTTTTAATTTTTTTATTAATTTTTATTTATTTCTGTATGTGTTTGAATGTACTGTCTGCATGCAAGTCTGTGCACCCGTGTCCTGCAATGCCGCGGAGGTCAGAAGAGGGTCTCGGATTCCCCTGGAACTGGAGTTCTCCTGGAGTTGGAGTTTCAGATGGTTCTCGGCCGCCATGTGGGTGCTGGGGATCGAACCTGGGTCCTCTGTAAGAGCGGTCGGCGCTCTTAACCGCTAGGCCATCTCTCCAGCCCCTTTTTTAATTTTTAGATAAACAAACAATGGGTAGAGAGATGGTTCAGAAGTTAAGAGACTTGCTGCTCTTGCAGAGTATTCAGCTACCCCTCACACGGCAGCTCATAACATCTGTAACTTCAGTTTCAGGTTATCTAATGTCCTCTTCTGGCTTCCATGGGCACCAGGCATGCACATGGTATACATACATACATGCAAGTACAACACTCATACACATAAAGTAAAAAATAAATACAAATAGAAGTTTTGTCCATTTTTTGTTATTTATTCATGGGCATGCCATAGGTTTTCTAGATTTTTTTTTTTTTTTTTTTTTGGTCTTTTTGAGACAGGGTCTCCCTGTAGCCCCAGCTGTCCTGGAACTCGCTCTGTAGACCAGGCTGGCCTCGAACTCACAAAGATCCGCCTGCCTCTGCCTCCCGAGTGCTAAGATTAAAGGCGTGTGCCACCACGCCCAACTTTAAATTATCATTTTTATACTGACTAGAACCTCTGAGAGAATGTTTAATGGTTTCCTAAGCTGGTCTCAAACTCACTATATCCAAGGATGACCCTGAACTTGTAGCCCTTATTCCTCCACCTCTGAAGTGCTAGGATTATAGGTGTGCAGCACCATGCCTTATTTCTTTTTAAATTTAATTAAAAAACATTTGGGGGGGTATTTTTGAGACAGGGTCTCCCTTTAGCCCCAGCTGGCCTGGAACTTGCTTTGTAGACCAGGCTGGCCTTGAACTCACAGAGATCCGCTTGCCTCTGCTAGTATAAAAGGCGTGCACCACCACACCTGGAAAATTTAATTTTTTAAAAATGTGGTGTTGGCGATGGCATTGTGCACGTGGGTGCAGTGTCTCTGGAGGCCAGCAGAGGGTATTGGATCACCTGGAGCTGAAGCTACTAAATGTGGGTGCTGGGTCCTCCAAAAGAGTAGCAAAATGCTCTAACTTCTGAGCTATCTCTCTATTGTCCCCACCATTTTCTTTGTTACAGAGCCTCGCTATGTAGCTCAGGTTGGCCTGGAATTCACAATGTAGCCACAGCAGGCTTCAGCTGCGTCAGCCTTCAAAATGCTAAGGTGTCTGCTGGCGTGAGCCATCACTCCTGACTTGTCTTCTTTTGGATAACAAAGTCTTTCTAAATTTCTCCCACTGTGATACTTTTGTAGGTTTGGGGGGAGATGGTTGTCTCCCATTAGCGAGTCATGTAGCTGTCTGAAGTACCTATCTTTTTTCCACTTCCTTGATAGTTAGTAGATGTGGTTGTACCTCTAAACTCTAGTTAATCTGATATAATTAGAAGTGGTGGGGCATGGTGGTGTAGGTCTTTAATTCTAGCACTCAAGAGGCATAGGCAGGCAGATCTCTGTGAGTTAAAGGCCAGCCTGATCTACAGAGCGAGTTCCAGGACAGCTGGGACTACAGAAAAAAAAAAAAAAGAAAGAAGTGGTGCTTGACCTTAAAGGGAAAGAAATCAAAGTTGGGTGTGGTGGCGCACGCCTTTAATCCTAGCACTTGGGAGGCAGAGGCTCCCAAGTGAGTTCAAGGTCAGCCTGGTCTACATAGCAAGTTCCAAGACAGAAGGAGCTACAGGGAGACCCTGTCTCAAAAAGACCTAAATAAATAAATAAATAGAAATCAAAATAGGAGGAATTTGGGGTAATGAAGATCTTGGAGCTGCCATAGAAACCAGAAATTGTCCATATTGACACAAATGAGAAATTAAGCTGCCCTGTCACTACTCTGTGTGTGTGTGTGTGTGTGTGTGTGTGTGTGTGTGTGTGTGTATTTTGCCGGAGACTGAACATAGGACCTTACTTGCTAGGCAAATGCTTTTTTATCAATCAACAACCCTAGACTAAAGAATAAACTTTTTTTTCTTTTGACACAGGGTCTCATGTATCCTAGGGTGGCCTTGAATGTGTCATGTAGCTGAAGATGACACTGAACTCCTGATTCTCCTGCTTTTATGTCTCAAGTGCTGGGATTACAGGTGTTCAAAACCACACACGGCTAATTGTGCCTGTGTGTGTGTGTATGTGTGTGTGTGTGTGTGTGTATGTGTATGTGTATGTGTATTTTTTTTTTTTTTGTCTTTTTGAGACAGGGTCTCCCTGTAGCCCCATCTGGCCCTGGAACTCACTCTGCTGTAGACCAGGCTGGCCTTGAACTCAAACAGAGATCCGCCTGCCGCTGCCTCCCATGCTGGGATTAAAGGCGTGTGCTTTACCAGGCCCAGCTTTTTTTTTTTTTTTGTAGTAGTAATGGTTTTTTGTGTTTTCTTTTTAGGGTTTAGCTTCTTTTTTTTTTTTTTTTTTTTTTTTTTGGTATTAGGTTGAGACAAGGTCTCCTTTTAAGTAACCAGCTGTCCCTGGAGCTCGCTCTGTAGACCAGGCTGGCTCAGTCTTACAGAGATCCATTTGTCTTTGTCTCCTGAGTTCTGGGATAAAGGCATGTGCCACCACGCCCGGCAATATGTGTAGTTTTAAAGAAATAATTGTTCTCTTGTAACCCCAGCTGACCTGGACTGGTTATGTAGGACAGAATGGCCGTGATTTCCACAGACTGCCTACCTCTGCCTCTTGAATGCTTGGAAAACAAGTGTGTACCACCACAGCTTTAAATTATTTCTGTGGAAACACACTTCTCCTCTCTCTCTCTCTGCTCATCTCTCTGCCTCTCTCGGTCTGTCTCCTCGTCACATCAACGGATTCAAGCGCAAGCTGAGGCTGGCCCTCAAAGTCCCTAAATAGCTTAGAATGGTCCTTGTCCAACCTCCCAGTGCTGGTATTAGAGGGGTGTACCACTATATCCAGTTTTTAATGCGGGCGCTCAAGATGGAACCCAGGCATCCTGCATGCTAGGCAAGCACTCTACCATCGGAGCGACAATCCCCAGCCCCCAAATCATTAAATTCTTATATTTAGGATTGCATATTTGCTTTCCAATCTTTGTGGTAATCTTGGTGTTAGGAAAGGCTGAAATTTTCAATGCTTCATCAAGTACAGCAACTACTGGAAACATCTGTGTTACAGCATTATACTTTACAAAGTGTTTTCTCACAGTTGAGCTCATTTTGCAGAGGAGGAGACTGCGTTAGAGTGAGAGATTTATAGAGTGGGGATGTGACTTAGGGGATGTACCTCAGCAGTAAAGCACTTGCCCAAGCNTTTTTTTTGGTATTTTTGAGACAGGCTCTCCCTTTTAGTACCAGCTGTCCTGGAGCTCGCTCTGTAGACCAGGCTGGCCTTGAACCAACAGAGATCTGCCTCCCGAGTGCTGGGATTAAAGGCATGTGCCACCACGCCCGGCATATGTATGTTTTTTAAAGACATAATTTCTCTTGTAACCCCAGCTGACCTGGAACTGGTTATGTAGAACAGACTGGCCTTGATTTCACAGAGATCTGCCTACCTCTGCCTCTTGAATGCTTGGAAAACAAGTGTGTACCACCACAGCTTTAAATTATTTCTGTGGAAACACACTCTCTCTCTCTCTCTCTCTCTCTCTCTCTCTCTCTCTCTCTCTCACGGATTCATGCAGCTGAGGCTGGCCTCAAAGTCCCTACATAGCTTAGAATGGTCTTGTCCACACCTCCCAAGTGCTGGTATTAGAGGGGTGTACCACTATATCCAGTTTTATGCGGCCTCAAGATTGAATCCAGGGCATCCTGCATGCTAGGCAAGCACTCTACCATCTGAGCTACATCCCCAGCCCCCAAATCATTAAATTCTTATATTTAGGATTGCATATTTGCTTTCCAATCTTTGTGGTAATCTTGGTGTTAGGAAAGGCTGAAATTTTCAATGCTTCATCAAGTACAGCAACTACTGGAAACATCTGTGTTACAGCATTATACTTTACAAAGTGTTTTCTCACAGTTGAGCTCATTTTGCAGAGGAGGAGACTGCGTTAGAGTGAGAGATTTATAGAGTGGGGATGTGACTTAGGGGATGTACCTCAGCAGTAGAGTACTGCCAAAGCTCAGAGCATAGGCTTCTGGGTTTGGTCTCTAGCATTGTCAAAGAAGAAAGGAGGGAGGGAAGGACAGAGAGAGGGGGGTAGGCTCAAATCAGAAACGTTTTTCCTTCTCCTAGGCTGGCCTGGAACTCAACTGCTAGCTTTGTTCCAGTTTCAAATGGAACAATAATTAACAAGCCAAACTTTCTCCATGATGAATTGTCCACTGAATTGTTTGTCTTAAACAGATACCTTGTGCTAGTCTGCACTGACTATTGCAGCAGGATAGTGTGAATTAGCATGAAGTTATATGTTCTGCAATTGTAAGCTTGAATATCAGCATTTCTGCAGTGTTCTACAGAGAGCTCCAATTTCCAGGTGTTGTGCTATGGGAATATATTTTGAAACCATTGCATTAGGTACTGCTGAGTAAGCCCCAGAACTTGCAAGCCAAACAGATTTTAGATCCCCAAATAATGGCAGAGTGCTACTGTGGGCTTCATTTGCTTCCTTCCATTTCGTTTTCTTTTACTTTTTTTTTTTTTTTTTTTTTTGAGATTGGGGTCGTCTTATTGTAGCTCGACTGGCCTCAAAATCTTTCATTGTAGAACAGGAGACTTCAAAATCATGTTGATCGTTTCTGCTTCTTGATTGGCTGGGTTATAAGCATGTATCACCAAGCCTGCTTTCCAGTTTGGTTTGGTGTGTATTTTTGGTTTGTTTGTCAGGTGGACTGAATCCAGGGTTATATACATGCTATTGCTACCCTGCTGGGTAATGCTCTGCCACTGAGCTATACCCTTGCCTTCT